>VZRO01000438.1:301365-387264 GCA_013397915.1 Daphoenositta chrysoptera | reverse complement strand
TTTTTTTTTTTTTTTGTTCACAGCTTACTCTCAAGGCCAAAACTCCACAGGCAGGATTTCTATCAATTTTAGTTGGAGTCTCACCTGATTAGAAGCTGCAGCAAAAAGTTTTATGATCACACATGGAGCCTGAGGTTTCGGCTTTTCCTGACGTGTTTTTCCAGATTTGATTTCAGTCCAAATTGTGTCTTGCTGGTTGGAATTAAAACCCAGTTCATTTTCAAAATTCCCTGTAAAGGAGAAGACATTGAAATAAAAATAGTTTAAAAAATCCCACCAGATTAATATTGAGGTAATTTGAAACAGTTTTTTATTTAATTGTTTATGTTCCTTGTTTGACCCGACTCTATGACACAGCAGGAACAGCATTGCTTTCTAATAACAGCATTAATCACAGAATAAAGGTATTTCTTGGTAATGTGTAACAGTTCTTCTGAGCTGAAAATAAAAAGTAATGTTCATCTGCCTACAGGGTTTAAAGTAAATAAAAACGAAATACACTATTGGGATTACACCATGGGAGATGATTGGAAATGCTGGCGTGATTTGACATGTAACAGCCCACTTTGCTGGTATTAGCAGGCTGTGAAATCGTATAAAAACTGAAAAACACAGAAGAAAAAATAATGAGTTTCATAAGAAAAATTCACTTTTTGATCTTTTCTCCAAAAGAAACTTTCTGTTCTGCATTTTGTCCCATACCACTTTTAGGGTTGTTAAGAAGGAGCCTTCTCACCAACAGCACTAATTAGTGTTGTGGTTTAACCTGGCAGCAGCCAAACACCACAGAGCCCTTTGCTCCCCACCATAGGATGGGGAGAGAATTGGGGAAAAGGTGAAATAGTTTTCTAGTTTAATAGGTCAGAAAAGGAGGGAAAACCAATAATAATGCTAGAATACACCAAACAAGTGGTGCCCAATGCTCACCACCCACTGGCTGATGCCCAGCCATCCCTCTGGCCAAGTCCCCCCATTTTTTTGTTCAGCGTATCCTTTTCTTTTTTTGTTTGTTCAGAACACATACACAGCAACTTTACTTCACAGGCTCTTGAAGTGTTTTTGTGGAAATGATTCAAACTTTCTAAATGTGACACCAAAGTCTGTTGTTTCATGGGTGTGGATACAAAACCAATGAGAAGCTGCAGAGAGCTGCCTCTGACACCAGAGGAAGCAGGGGGGGTTCACAGCCAGACTGACCTGGGCACGTCTGTGAGCTCAGGGCACGAGCAGGAGGACACCCAGCAGCTGAGGAAGCTTATTTGGACAATCATTTCCCACCTGCACTGACCAAAGGCTCCAGCACCACGGGAATAAAGGTTCTCCCAGCCTGAACTGCCACCTCACATGGAGCCAACAGCAGGGAATCAATCCAGAATATTTCTGTAGGATAAAAAGGAAACAGACTCTTTTAAAACCATTGCATTCTCTCTCATGTCAGAGACACTTCATCAATGTTTTGTAAAAGCACACCAAGTCATTTGGTTTGAAAAGCACCACATTAGTACATTCTGGCTTTCAAACACGCTTTTTTCCAAAGTGATCATTTTTATGCATGCAGATACTTCAAAGGGAAAGATTAGAAGAAACAACACTTCTTATCCCTCCCCTATTTCATGTATCATCAGGATGGTGATCTTTAATTCCAAATGCAACTTCCACTTCAGTCAGCACTGGGGCAAATGAGTATTATCTGCTGAGCAACTTCATTATTTCATCAGCAGCTCCTCTGTTTCATTTGGAAGCTCCTGACCAAGGCACAGCTTCTGCCTGGAGCCTGGTTAGTGCATTCACCCTGGAGAGACCACAGCAAGAGGCACATGAGCAAAGGTCCTCAGAAATGGAAATTACTCATGAGCTTTTAATGCAAATAAGAAGAGGTCAGTCAAAATAAGCACACAGAGAAAACTAATTGGAAGTGAAATATGGACTCAAATGATAAAATATAGCTCAATTTTATATAGCTCAATGCACACATGCATTTACTTCTAACATCCAAGGACAACAGTATGAAAACATCAGCCTAAGCAGCTGCTTTACACTTTTCTTTCTGTCTGTAGTGATACCTTTCAAGCACAAAGATCTCAGGTGGGTAACATTATTGCTTGAATCATTTAATCACAAATTTAAATATTGTCTTCAATTAACATCACACTCGTGTAGGCATCACTGACTACAGTAACCTGTTAGCCTACAAAACCTGAACTCATGTTAGAGATAAGGATTTTGGACACAATGACAGTTTTTAAAATGTGGAAAAAAACACACAAGGAAAAAAAATACCAAAAACCCATACAAAAAACTCCCCAAACATTGTGAGGATGAGGGCAAGCAAGCCCACACGATGCTTTATTTCCAATTTAGGACCCACATGGAACACGAAGATATTTTAAATTAGGAGTTTAAATAGGAGCAGTTTGTCTCAAAGGTTTACAAATTTTGCAGTGAACCTTCCCAACAGAGAACCCGTGTTCCTTGGATGGATGGAGGAAACTGGGGCTGCCAGCTCCTGCCCAGCCTGAAGGTACAGGGAGCTGCCCAAGCAGCAAAAGCAGCACCACTGAGCTGCAGGGCTTTCACCTCCCTCCAAAACCTAGAAGAATAAGAGAAACAACCAGTCATAATTATATGAATTCTTCAGAAATTCGGGAAATTAATTCAAATCTAAACCCAAACCTCTGTTTCACAGTGGATCCACATCTATTTTAGAGCCCAACCTAAGGCATGAAATTATTTTATACAACTGAAATGCTGCAAGGGAAGGTGCTACTCAGGCTGCCCCTGCCCTTCCACCCTCTTCTCCCTGCCTCAGTCCTGCTCAATTAAAAGGAAGGACCAGACTGGAGCAATGTTGGGGCTTAGAGAGGAACCACTCCTGTGTTCTGCTAATAAGTCATGAGCTGACTTTCCTGCAGGTACACAGGTAGCTGTTAAATAAAGAAAAGAAGAGCACCAGGCTGGCAGAGCTGTCCTTTGGAGAGGTCACAAAGAACTTGCCTTTCCAGCAGGTGAAAATCACGGTAGGAGAAGGGAGCTTAGCACCTGCAAAAACACAAACTGATGGTGGGGAATGTATAAGCATCTGTTTTCATGAGCCAGATAATTGGGTCCTCGGGAAGCAAACTAAGAAGAGGAAGAAAATCTCCAGAATTCAGATTTTGTTTTAAGGCACTCGCTTTTTGCCAGCTATCAGTTTATATGAGAGCAGTGACTGAGTACAGATGCAATTGTGGTTCTCCTGTCAAGGAACCATCTGTATTTCCTGGGTCCTGTTCCTCTCTAAGGGGCAGGATTTCCCAGAGATCATGGTGTCAGAGCACTATCACTTTTTACTGTTATCTCTTTTTTCCACCTTTTCTTTCTCCCTGCACCCACTGAAATCTGTGTGAACACCTAAAAATACATATGACTTGGCAGATCTTTGCTGGGGCTCCTCACACATCAGCAGTCTGCCTCAGGCATTGTGTCCAAAAGCTGAACATCATTATAAGTTATCCAACTAGCTGATAAAATGTTACTTCATTTTTGTTTCCATGCATTGATTTCCCCCTTGATGTGACAGCCCAATCTCCCACTCACTCACTGTCAGCCACTCTTTTCCCTTGATGCTGACACTCAGTCAATTCAGTCTTTTCAATACACACCTTCCCCAGCACTAAGTGTACACTTGCTGTGGGTTTGGCATGCTGGAATTGCTTAGGAAAACTTTCTTTCTTTTGTTTAAAAAGAATCTAAGGTATTTCTTCATTGTTTAAAGAAATCATTTTCCCTTGGAGAATGACAATGTGCTGTCTTTTTTGTATATACTGTATATTGCAAACAAATATCTTGTGTATATTTATATTATAAGTGCCTGATTTTTATGCCTTTTATAAATGTAAAGGCAAAATCTTCAGTGACCACATGCAGTCACCATGGACCCCTGAGCACCCATCAGAAATCTGCACTCAGCTGCTTGCCTAAGTTCCAGTAAGGTAATGCCCACCTTCACCCTTGATGTCTCTAAAATTCCCTAGCAGAAAAGATGTGCTTTCCTTCCCCAGCTAAAGCACCCATCCAGCTCAAGGCATGTATTTTTGCTGGGATTCAAGCTGGCAAACAAGGAGGCACTGAAAGCCACCTGCAAGTAATTGCATCTTAAAAGAAAATCAGCATTCATAGATTGAACATTGTGTATTTGTTTGATTTGACATCTCAATTCTTTGCAGAAAACTGGGAATGTGTAAAGCACTGCTGCTTTGATTGCTAGGGCTGACTGTTCTCTGTGTTGTGAAGTCAGTCTGATACCTTAAAGCATCACACCCAGATTTTGGATGATGAGTTTTCTGTTAGAGACTGATGTTCCTTCCTTGAGCCTTGTACCTAAATAAAGATTTTGAAAGGGTCTTTCTTTCTACACTCCAGCAATCCCAGCCCAGCCATTCACTGACTGCTTAAAGCTGTCCTCACTCTTTATACAAGACAAAGGGTATGGGCATCTGAAGATCAGACTCAGCTTGGCTGCTGAGTTCAATACCCACCACTGTGAAAGCACCAACATTACATGCTGTCTTAAAAAAACCCCAAAATAAAATAAACCAAAACAACATCAACAACTCCAAACGTTTTAAAGAAGGAGCAGGGGATTCCACTCCCATTGCCCACCTTGACACACCTTACAAAGCTGCATTTTCTCAGGAGAAACACTGAGTCAGTTTCAGATTACTAACTCCTTTATATTCCATTTTCTAAATTTTCTTAACATTCAGAAATCTTCCTCAAGGAAATAAGTAAATTGATCTTTTTCTTATAATACTTAACTTTAGGTGAGTTCTGATCCCTCTCTGCTCCTGAAGGGGCACTTGCCACATCCCAGTGGTAACTCCTACACATCCTCTTCAAAACAGTGGAAGAAAAACCAGTTCAGGTATGGCTGGGCAGTGAATGTAACTGGTTTCTAACCACAGTAGGTGTGATTAGAAGCAATGGTTTAAGCAACTGTCACATCTGGAGAGCACATTAATGGAAGTTGAGTACAAAACATATCTTCATTAAACAATGACCTGACCCCACAACAGCACTTTTCAAAATTTCTCTCTGTCACCACTGTCAAAATTTTAGGTTGCTTCTTGACAAATATGGAAGAATGTCTAAAAATTTCCCTCAATGGCTTGGGGGTTTTTGCATCATGGTTCTGGAATCACTTGGCACTTAAAAAGCACTTGGTTAGGATTTTAAAAATGAGGCAAATTTCCCTGGTACAAACCTTTAGGAATTTTTAAGAAGAGGATTCTCTATATTAGACAGCCTAAATTTTGTGTGTATGACTGTGGGAGTATTGCATCGCCCCCCATTTACATTCCCCAAATGTGATGTGCCCAGTATCACTCTTGTATGACCTGTAGCTGCAGCTTGTTAAGGAAGAGGAAATGGCAACAGTCAGGAAACAGCAGAAAATTCCAGTGCAATCACAGTAACCCACTCCTGGTGCCTTTTCCTTGCACAAAACCAAGCGAGGATGGGCACTGGGGCCAGGCTGCCAGGACAGCCCTCTGAGAGGTCTTGCAGTCTGGACCTGGTATTTACTTTAATCCAATATGGCCTCAGCTATGTGGGATTTGGCATCTTAGAAAAATACCAGGTTTTATAAGATTTTTTACAAGGATGTGCTTTTCTGTACAGAGACAGAGGGTGAAGAAGAGTTCCTGTCACTGCTGCTGGCAACTGAGTCCAGCAAAGGTTGTGTTTGACAGCAAAAGAGATTTCTGTAGCAGCCCTTTCAGCCTAAGGAAAATTATATTAATGTCTAAACCAAAGGACTGAAGGTCAGATTGCAAAAGAGCTGGTATTCCTAATTGTAAACAGATTTTGGGAGAGCTCCATCTACATGGGTCGAGTACTTCTCAGTTTCTGACCACAAAACCAAACATTAAACTTTTTTAAAAAGCTCTGATGCCTCGAGCCATGCTTCAGCCTATATTAAAAAATCTTTTTAATATTTCAAGGTTTTCTCAGTGCCAAGCTATTAAATGTGTAGACTGATTTCCTTAGAGCAAAATCCTTCCCCAAAAACCTGGACGGAATGTCAGTCAAAATAGTTAATTACTAACCAAAAAAATCCCAGTAATTGACTGCATGGATTTTAATTTTATGAGATAGTGTTATCCTTGTGAGAACTCTCCAAGCTGAGGCTGGAGAACAATGGCTCCCTGAACACAAAAGCAGTTCCCAAATCACAGCAGAGATGGTAAGGTTGAATTTGACCTCACTTGCTCCAATAAAAATTCAGGTTATGTCCATAAAAATGAGCAAGAAAGAGGTAACAAAAGGGGTGACAATGAGAAGAGAAGGGTCTTTTTGAGGGGAATTTGCAAAAAGCTACAGCTAAAACTACTTTGGGTCTTTCATCACCAATGCTCCCTAGGAGGTAAACAGTTTAGCAGACTGCTAGCTACAAAAAGTCACTACAAAAACACCTCAAAAGTGGTTATTAGACAGATTTCTTGCATATTCTTTCTTCCCTGCCCAGCAGTAATTGGTCTCAAACAGGGAAAAGTGACAATGCAAGACCTCCACACCGGGTGACAGGTATTCCCACAAAGAACAGCAGTGCCCATTGTCAACATTTTATCTCAAGTTTCACGCCTGGATTTTTTTTCTCGAGGCCCTGCATTTATATAAGAATCACCAGGAGAGTGTTTTAAAACTATTATTAAGGCTCAGAATTGTGGGGGAAAGCTCTGAAGTGCAACACAGAATAAAAACTGCATTGCCAGTGCTCAAAGCCCAAAGACGACTTAAAAGGCCCCACCAGCCCCTTGCTGTGCATCACATTCGGTGTCACCTCCCTTTTCCCCCAGACATTGTTTTAGAAGCGTTTCAAGGTTAGTGGGTTTGCCTAGATGTCCATAAAGCAAGCTCAGGTGCCCCTCAAAAGGTGCCTGTGGGGACCTTACCCAGAGGCTGGACAAGCTGAAGCAGCAATTAGTAGAAGCAGCATAATATCTTCAGATTTTTGCTTGTCCCAGCAACATGCAACTTCAAAAGTGAGAGGTTGTTTATCCCCTCTTGGTTATGCTCTTTGGTTCAGCATGGGGTTTGATTGTTTCCTTAACAATTTGACACACATCCATGAGTTAAAAATAGCAAATAGTGCATCCATCTTTCCTGGCAAAAACTGCACATACAGAATATTTGAATCCCATGCAGTGACAGGTCAAGTCTACGCCCTGTTCTGTGCTGGACTATGACTAATTTTGAATGATTTGGGTTTTTTTTTTTCCTTAGCTGCAAACAAACTGTTAAAACACACCCATATTTTACTATATAGGTGGCCCTTCGTATTCAGTACAGCACACCCAAAAACCATGGATAAAAGGCTCAATAGATACTTACAGTGTTACTTGCACTGAATGAAACGTTGTTTCTGGAAATTTTAATGAAGTTTTATGAACAGGTAAGAAACAGCTAATGTTGGTTCTTTATTATCAGTGCTGATGTGACTGATGTGTGTTCTCTGCACTGGACAGTTTCTACATCTGGAAGCTCACAATAATAAAATTTATACCTATGCTACATGTCAGCAGCAACTGAAATGACATGAGGCTAACAAGTGGCAGGTTTGACTGCAGCTCAGTTACTTCATTAAAACAGCTGTTAATTTAAACTGAAAGGAGAATCCATTCTTTTGGCTGCCCACCAGAAGTGCTTCCCTCAAAAGGGAAGAAGCAGCAGCTCTGCTCATCAGTTCAAAAGTTCATTTGAATGATGCACAGGAGAACACTAACACAAGGATATGCAAAGGAAACCCTGTTTATAGCTGGTTCCACAACTGGATTCCATCAGGAAAAGACTGACATGACTATTTTAAACCCCTGAGAAAATTTTAAGCAGAAGCAGAACATATTGAACAGATCACTAGAAATTTTGTTCACAACTCTTCTGGCTCACGCTGCCATCCTGGTGGCTTTGCAGTCCTGCACTTCATGTTACTTCTCCTTTATGACCAAGCTATGTATTTTAGGTAGTAAAACAGGTGATAGTTCCCCTCTGTTGGCCACTGCAGAGTATTTAGAGAGCTCCATATAACAGTTTACCACAGGATGCACAGTTTGGGCATGGACACTTGCTCAGGCAAGAGGCTGAAGGCAGAGAGGCTTGCCACTGATGTCTCAGGATGTTCCCTTCTGCTTTGCCATTATATCCAAATAAAAAGTTTTCAAGTTTTTGATGAAAACAGAAGGAAAAGAAAAAACCCCTAATGAAATTCCACTGGAACATGCAGGGAAGAACAGTTTTTGACCAGAAGATTTCATACCACCAGTATCTACCACAAACCCCCTGAAAGTTACTGTGTGTTCTGCTGTAAATTAGAACATAGAAAAAAATCCTTCTTATTCATCCTCACATACACACAGAGGCTCTGAGGTGGAGGCAGAGATCTCACAGACAGGATTTGTTCCCCAATTCATCTGACACATGCAGCAAAGGAGCAGAGATCCCATGGAGGAAGGAGCAGAGACTGTAGAACAGGGCTGCCAGAGGATGATCTCCATGTGCCAGCTCGGTGCAGTTTAGGAAATAAGACACAGCTTTTCACATAACTGTTCATACACACAACTGCACTCAGCTCAATTTAAGCACACATGAACAGCAGTTGGGTGCTCCAACCCTTCTCAAGCTGGACAGAGATTGCAGGAGAAAGAGTGAGTGACTCAATTACCCAAAGGCAGCTCTTGGCAGGGCTGAGCTCCCCGCCAGAGGGATTAGACAGGCAGGAGAAAAGCGGTGTAGCAAAGAAAAACAAAATGAAAGGAAACGGAGATGAAACAAGATTCTCCTATTGATTTGCACTGGAAGATGAATTACTTACTTATCACTGCAGTTGTAAATGAAAGCTGTGCCAAAAGGGTGTAGCTTCTAAATGAAACCAAATTAAATATATTTTCTTCTTTCCTTTATATGGGGAATGTGGATGACTTCAGAAAGTTACTGAGGCAAGAGCTGAAAAACAAACAATACAAAATAAATGTGTCCTGCACAGGACACATTTGAGTGTATCAATACCTTACACATTCAATACACACAAGAGTGCATGACTCCAGCAGACCTGCAGCCAGAGGCACGCAGTGCTCACACCTTGGGGCACAGCAGTATTTCCACACACAAGCAGGATTGCCAACAGAACCCAGCCAAGCTGGCACCTCAAAGTCTGGACTGCTGGCAGGTGCTGAACCTCCTCCTTGCACAGAACCCCTGCCCTGGGAAGCTGCCAGTCTGACACCCAGAAGTGATCCAGTGTGCAAGATCCTAACCCTGACCTCTGAAACCACGGACAGCCCCCTCTGTGGCTCACAAGAGGAGAGAACTTCTGCAGCACCCACGGGGCCAGGGCCAGGGGAGGATTCCCACCTGCCCCCCTCGACCTGCTGCTCACTCCAGCACTGCTGCTCTGCTCTGTCATTGCTCCTGCACCACTTTTCATAAGTGCAGCCACACACTTTAGTGATCCTGAGTCCTACTCATAAAACACATTGCACCCTCACAAATGACATGAAACGAAGTTGGCTTTGGTGCTGAGGAGCCTTCCTGTGGCTGAGACAGGAAGCCCAGCTGATGTGGAAAGCAGGGAGTCCCCTCTCCAAGAGAAAAGAAGTTTCTAACCCAGAACTACAAGATAATGGACTTCAAAGCTGTGGGGTTTATGTATGGAAAACTTGTCACTGGTGCAGGACTGAAACCTGCTTATCTTGGCCTTTCACATGGTGTAATTTGACAGGGCCTGTAGCACATCTAAAGGGAAGGAGATGGAAATGCATCTAACGGTACTGAATTTATTTACTTATTTATTTTTAAATAGTGGCAGGACTTACTCTCCTCAGCTCGTGAGCAGCCCCTGTAGAAGTCGATTAGTATATGGGGCACAGCAGGTGGTAGAAAGTAAAATCCTTTACGAGGTTTGCCCACACTGGTCAGAAATATATTTGTAAGTTGAAGAAATCATTATACTCCTGAGAGTCCTTGGGCAGGAAATGAGTTTATCATTTGCTAGCAAATTATTTTGACCTTTCTGGCAAAGGTTAGAGGACAAAGATATATTAACTGGCGTAATTTAAGTCAAGTGTAAAGTAACTAAGAGTTACATGGCCTTGGGGAAGAGTCTGGAGTCTTAGTTGCTGGAGATGTTTCAGCATTTGGTCGAGTTTACTACTTTAAGAATAAAATTATCATCATAAATTTCTGGGGTTTTACCTGGATGGGACTATGACAGTTTAAATCTCTGAATAAAGTTTATTGCCGACTTCATCTGTCACTTGATACCTGTACCACAGCACTGTGCCAGGCTGCCAGGGTTATGTTGGCAGCTCTAACGCAGATCATCTTTGGGATCATGGAGCCAGCACTTGCACTCCACTATGAGGTGAGAACTCAGGTGCTCAGATGGCTGCATGAAGAGTGCCAGATAGATATATTTTAACAGATTCCTCAGTTTCCCCTTGTAATCTAAGACTTGTTACAGCAAACAGGAGCTCCTACAACGGCCTCCTGCCACCTGCATGTCCCACATGAACAACAGCAAGGTTTTCTCTTTTTTAACAAAAAAAAAAAAAACCCGAAAAAGCCTCACTACAAACCTTTCCCAAGATCTAAGCTCCTCATTTTTCTATGTTTCCTTCTGCTACGACATAATTCTAGGTGCATTAGGAAACATATGCAACTGGATTTCTACCTGTCTTCTCTAATAGGTAAGATCTAGACTGATCAGAAGCTATTATTACCCAAATGATCAAGAATTGGCTTTCTAATTTTATTGTTTTGCTATGATGTAAGACTACTTCCACTGAAACACACTTTACTATAATACCCAAGCTAAGAGCTTGCTGAAGCAATACCTAAATTATTATCTAAGTTCATCACCTTAAACAGTATATCATTGCTTTCTCAAAATCTCAAATGGAAAGCGAAAATCCCTTTTGTACTCAGATGCCTTGAACTTTGCTAATTCTTCATGTGCTACCCAGATTATTGCTCCTGATGTCAGATGAACATGTGTGGTCCTCTGCTCTCCCTCTGCAACATAATGAGAACCAGCTTATCTCATATCAGCTTCTAGAAGAGCTCAGCTATCTGAGATTACCCACAATGTGCTCTATTTTCTGAGCTAAATTAATATTTAGGGGGGAAAATAACATGAGAGACGCAAATTAGTGAAAAACAACCAGTTGAGAAGTCAGCCCAGGATAAAACACTGATATTTGAAGGCGATGCACAGAACAGCTCAATGTTCAGTCCTGCTAACACGGCTTCAGAGGGTTATCTAGAAATAGGAAAGGCAGAAACAGAAGCTTGGGAACATAACAACTCAGCTCTTACCCAAAATATCAGCTAGCCAAGCCAGGGACAGACATTTCTTCCTAATGCTGAGAAAAGGCATCCCAGGGAAGAAGGTTATGAGGTGATATTTTAAAGGGAGCCTGAGTTCTCCCACAGTTTGCAGCTGAATGATTTTATTTTCAGGCTAGACTCCAAGAATGGAAGGGGACAGTAAAAGCCTTCTACCCAACACAACGAGGACATTTACATAGAATATGGAAAATCCATCTATTCTCTATTTCACAGCAGGGGTTTAAAACAAGTCTTCACTTTTCCAGGAAGTGCTTTCCTGTGGAACACGAGTGTGTCCCGAGGCTGTGCTGTGCAAGCCACCGAGCACATCCTCTTGGTGAGCATGAAATGCCTCTAGGGAAGCCCCAAAAAGTGACTTCACCACTCTGCAGTCCAGGGAAGCAGGAAAGCAAACTCCAGGGCCTCTCTTCCAAGGTGGCACAAAAGGCTTGGCCTCTCTGCCTGGAGCTGATCCAGTTTGTAACACAGACCAACAGTGGCTGAGCTGGCAGGGGAAGGAAAGCCTCCCTGGCCTGATTAGAGCATCTACTTAACAGGCAGGACACCGAGGTGTCGGTTCATGAATATTCAAGTTCTTTAGACAAACTGAAAGGGCACTAATGAAAGGCTGAGAACATCCCTGCAGCCTCTGCCATGGTGCCTTGAGCTTTGGCTGCTGAGGTCCTTTGGGGCAGGATTTTGTCCTATCTTCAGCAAAGGCCATCACCCCGAAGTGCACAGTCTGAGGAGTACCTTCACTGCTTCCCATCTCTCTCCCTCACGCTTCTGTATACATCCAGCTCTTTATTTCCTTTGCCACTCTGATGTTAAAGATATGTTTAAAAATGGGAATGACTTCTTTCCAGACAACATCAAGGATGTGATCCAAATTAATTTTGGCTTTGGGGTTTTTTTTATCTTAATGAAAAGAAGTATTTGTTTAAAACCAGACAAAATGGACTTTTTCTTTCCAGCTATAGAAAAGATTCACATGGCAATAAGTCAGACTTCCTGAGACTACAGACAAAAAGGACAAAAAGAAAAATGCTTTAATAATAGTAACAATATTTACCGTTTAAAACTACTTTTGATCTCAGTGTTATTCGTGTTTTGTCTCAGAGAGCGAAACTGATGCACCATCCAGTAACTCACACTGAAGCCCACAGCAGAACACAACCATGACTCAAACGCTGTAGATCATGCTGCCCTTAACACCATTTGTCAGTGCTCGAACAATTTTCTGCAGTCAAACATGAGATGAAGCACAAACCACATTTCATAAGATACTATCATCACTCTTTTGACAGCTCACAGAATGAACCCCCCTGTTTTCTTCTATAACAAAGCAACTGTTCCTCAGAACCATGTGTTATATCAGAGTTCTAATCTAAAGAAAACTCCAGTTTGCATTCAATGAAAGACCAAATGGGAAAAGGAAGAGTTTTCAAGAACTGCATCAAGATCTTGTCATACACTTCTCTGTCCTGGGCCACTTCAGCATTCATCATTTTCTAGTGGCCCTTACTAGTGGTTCATCTGAAAATTCAAGACAGGTGTGTATTGAAAGATTGGGTCCTGATGTTACCAAGGCTCCAGTTTTCATTTTTTGGAAAGTATCATGAATGTGGAAAAAAACCCAGAATCTCAGGTAGCATCTTTTCCCTGTGATCTCTGCAGCAGCTACAACAATCCCATCCAGCCCAACAGCTGCCTCTTTCACCTTCTCCCAGAAATCATGAGTCTACTGTAAAAATCTAGAATTTAGAATGTATTTCTTAATTGTAGAATGGTTTGGGCTGGAAGGGACCTTAATGACCATCTAGTTCCAAGCCCCTGCCATGGGCAGGGACACCTTCCATGATCCCAGGGTGCTCCAAGCCCCATCCAACCTGGTCTTGGACACTCCCAGGGATGGGGCAGCCACAGCTTCTCTGGGCACCCTGTGCCAGTGCCTCACCCCCCTCACAGTAAAAAATTTCTTCCCAATATCCAATCTAACCCTGCTCTCTTTCAGTTTGAAGCCATTCCCCTTATCCTGCCACAAGGAACGACTTCAGAGTGATGAGCGGCTCCCTGACTGCTGAGGGGAGGAACATCACAGAGAAGGACTAAAGACATAGACTGAGATCTCCTTTTTAAAGACAGAAGGAAGTCGGGAGTCAGGTAGCTCAGCCACAGCACAGAAGCTCACAAAATAACCTGCCGGGAACTAAAAATCCATGTTCCGGTTGGAAATATAACCTTCTTTCCCTCCAAAGCTGCAGCCTCTTGCTGACCACCCTGGCTCTCTTTCAGGCCATCGGGATGCAAACTCAGGATTCGCTTCCTGGCTTGGTCAGAACGACCCTGACACTCGCTGACAATTCCCGCAGGAATTCTCACAATCCAAAGGAGCTGAGCTGCCCTCTCCTGGGAGCAGCGGAGGCAGCAGAGCAGCCTCCCACAGCCAAGCACATCATTAGCAGGTGGGGAAAGCTGGTGGAATGGGAAATTAATGCATCGGGCAGCCTCCTCCAGATGGACTGCCCGGCTTTCCCATTTACGGTTCCACTGAAATTGCACTGTGGGGTTAGGATTCAGCGTCAGCAGCATTTCTTCAGCAGGCTGCAGAAAGAGGTCATTTTGCATCAATTTCTTCACAGGTTTTCCAGATAGGAACCTACATGGATTGTTAGGTTAAATCAATAGGGCAAAGATTAAGTGAATGCTGTGTCAGAACAAGAGCTTACAGAGGAGTTTAACGGGACTGACAAAACACAGCCTGAACAGGTACCTGGTGCTGTTCACGGCAGAAGTGTGTTTGCACTTAGGATTTTCCCAAATCTCCTGTTAATTTACGAGAAAGAAAAAGGATTCCAGATCTGTGAGTGATGAAGGGAAGAAAATCAGCCTGCAGCTGTAACCCAAAACACAGGGAAACCCTGAGCTCGTTGAAAACAGAGAGTTTTCATTGCTGCATGTTTTTATTACACCAGACCTGACGCAGAGAACTTGGAGCTGAGGGACAGATTAGTGACAATATCATGATACAACTTTAGCAGCATCAGCCTGCCCTTCCAGGTCTCTGCTCCCCTTTTGGGATACACTAGCATAGACAAAAGTGAGGAGTTAGCTCAAAAGAGGCTGCAGCATAAAAAAATATGGGTTTGGGACATATTTTTTTCCTGAATATATATATGTGATGGCTTTTAAGTAGTGATAAAAAGCTGGGATTTCCAGGAACATTTCCCACTGTTGTTGACAGAAATCACAAGGTGGATGCAATTTAAAGAGTGGGAAATGGCAGCCAGTATGCTAATTAGGAAGAGTTCTAGGAAAAACATCTAAAGCAAAGTCCACCAGGAATAAGATGGATATATGCTTTTAAGATTAAAAAAAGTATTTAAATTGCCTACCATAGCCTCTGATGGTTTTGTTTCTTAGGGGGATTTTTTGTTTGGTTTTAAAAGAAAGTTGCTTTTCTCTAATAACTCCTTCTTCTGCAGGCACTTGGGATAAGGACGATCAGGTGAGTCACTTCATGAATATTCCTGCACCCATATGGCATGTACAGGAAATCCATTAGAATTATTATTTCTTTACATAGTTATTTATTTGAGTATGCCCTTGCCTCGAAGTGCTGCTGTTGTTCTCTTAACATAAAAATTCTGATAAATTACTCTTTTCTTCAATGCCCCATAAGCAAGGAACAGAGTGCTGCCATGTGAAGACCCATTACTCTGGCCCATTGCAAAGAAAACACCACACTTTGGAGCACGTTTGCCCCAACAACAGATGCCTCTCTACATTTTAGAAGCTGCAGATACCATTTTTGAGTGAGAGGGGAAAATAATGTCACCTATCATTCAGAATTATTAAAAATTCATTTGTTTCTGACTGCTTATTGCTCCCATGTATATTTGGACATAGTGCCATTCATTTTTTGACTAACCATTGCTGCTTCCAGACATCCAGTCTGCTTGGGATTTTTGACAGGGCACCTGATGAGAGACACACATAATTAGTGAGCATTTTGCATGTAACTGGATGCAAGAGCTAGATCCTCACTTAGGTTCAAGCCAAAGTCACTCTGCTGGGTACAACTCAGCTAAGAAAATTGCTGAGGATCTCCAGTGTGACTTTCCCATTCTTGTTTGATTCCATTGGAATTAACTTCTGTGAAGAGAAATCAGGGGTTTTTTATTGTGGTTTGTTTCATAATCAGACATAAAGACTCTAGACAAATGGGCTTGGAATGGGTTTGGAAAGATGTCAGTAGGCTCTATTCTTCCATGTTTAGTTTGTGGGTATCGTTTTTCTCAAGAACTCCCTGTAAGCTGTGGGAGGGAGCCCAGTGAACATCACATGGAGAGCCTGATCTTGCCAGGACCAGCAGCTCTGCCAGACACAGGTCACACAGGACCGAGGGACCACAGCAATTTCTGACCTTTTCCTTTCATCTTCTCTTTCCTCCTCCTCCTCCCCAGCTGGCATCCTCCCTTAACTGGCCAGTACAGTCCAGAACTGGACTCTCAAGGAAGGGAAGGGATAAACAAAAAGGCACAGAGCTGGCAGCAGAAGCTGGAAAGCAGAAGCAGAAATGGCAGAAGAACCTGAAGACCTTAAAGCCTCAAAGAAAATGATCTCATCCTGCCTGCCACCAGCAGATGGGAAGCAGTGCTGCTCACAGGAGAGAGAGGGAAGGAGAACCAGAATAATAACTACTCTCAGGAAAGTAGATAAACCTGACTGTCTCCTGCTCATCTCACCCAAAACAGACTCAGTGGCCAGTAAGCCTTTCAAGGAGCAAAGCATTAGCAGCAGGTGGTGCCATCTGTCCTACTCTAATTCCTTCTTGCTCAAACAATTTATGTCCCAGTTAGTGGGTAAGGTAAAAAAACAACAGCAAAAACCCAACTTGCCAAATAACCAGGGAGTAGGAGACAAGAGGTTAATTTTAGCTGAATAGCATGAAATAAAAATAGTGTTAATAATAATAATAAAGAACAATGAAAATGTGATTGCTAAATGATGCCTTTGCTCTATGGTCTGCTCTTTTACACCTGTGCCTGAAGATGAATGATCAGACAGAAAATCAAACCACAATATGTTTTACCCTGAGCTGAAATGCAAAGGCCAGGGCAGCCTTGGGAGAGGCTGCATCACGTCCTGTCCTGCTGTGCATTGCTGTTATTGCTGTCCAGCTGGAGTTTCCTATGGTGCCACCTCTACAAAACATGGGCAGACACTGCCTGGCACATCCTCCTGGGGCTGAGGCACATCAGCCAGGTTTGCACCATTTCCATCAGTGTTGCTTTAGCTCTGGGCAATATAAGGGATTCTGCTGTCAAATCTACCTTACATGTCACAAACTATCCTTTCCTATCTCTATTTTAATATGCAACCTTGTATTAAGCTCTCTGGAAAATGCTGAGCAATAAATATCAGGTCTGCACTATAAGCAAGACCCTGTTGCAACCTCAGCAAAATTATCCAAGAGCTCTTTGGTTCCACAGTGCATGTAACAGTAGAGAGGCAATTTCTTCCACTTGGACTAAATCAGCTTGAAAGAAATAATGGTTCATTCTCCTGAGCTCAGGACTGACTTTTTGAAGCAGGTATCAAAACAAACACTTACATACAAGGTAAATTTCATGTTATAACAAAGCAGCAATCCCCCCCTTCAATTGATGAACTGCAAGAGTTAGAACTAAGTTATGAGAAAAACAAAGGGATTCACTTCTGAAAGAGAAGGAAGAAATAACAGAAAGTATTTGGCACAGTTAAAATGGGTTTTATTTGAAACCATTCAGAATTTAGAACTAGGATGAACACCTCACTGAGGCAAATAAAGATTTTGCTGGCACCATGAGGAGAAACCTCCTATGTCAACAAGTGAAACAGGGTTTGATTTAATCTCCCCAAAGTTGCAATGAGTAATATCCTTTCTAGGTCTGTGTTTCCACTGACAATGATTGTGCTTGACACGCTCACGTTGCAGACATTCTGCAGAGATTGCATTTTGCACAGGTTGAGTTCAGAGGAACCAAGGATGCCACCACGCTGCCATTGCACCGCCCAGACGTGGCCATACAAGCAGTGAACTACAAAACGCCAGTGGATACAGGGTATCAAGATAAAAATAAGAGAGACAGGGTGGTCAAGGATTGGAGGAGGAAGGATGGAGAAGGTAATTCCCCTTCTGTGCTATATACTTCCTAAAAGTGATGCCTGAGCACACTAGAAAAGCAATGGTGGGCACACGCTCCTTTGCAAGTGGAAATAATGGAAAAAAGGATTAAACCAGCAGTTTCCAACTAGTGAGGAAGGAAAATACCACTAGACAAACTCAGATTCTACACACCAAACCAGTGCAGTTCCTGAAACAGCTCCACAACAGGAATTTATTCCAGAGATTAACTCGGTTTCTGGTTTTAATTTTCACATAGCACCACAAACACCTTTTATCCACCTTCTGGGTATCCCTTCTCCAGAAACAAACAACATTTAGCAAAAGACACTGCATGGTCTCACTGCTGCTTGCACTTGGTTTTTACACACACGATTTCTAGATCTTAAGCCTACCTAATAATTTCAGATCTGTGTGGTTTCAAATGTGATTTGTGTTTAAAAATTCAAGTGTGTTCCCAGTGTGAAATGTTTTAATGCCCCTCCCAGACAAGAATTCAGGCTGCAAGAGCCATTTCCAAGCGCTCTTGCTCTTGCAGGACCAGAGGCCACTGGGCTGGAGCACAGCCTGAGCCTTGCTGCCCTTCGAACACCACTCCCCAAAGGCACACCCAGCTTTTGGACTTGCCAAAGAAAGGAAACATTTCCCACAGCTTTACTCTTCACACTCAGCACAAGAATGACACCTTGGTTTAAACAGACCTCCAATATTCGGCACAACAATTTTTCTCAGGCCAAGACTTCACATCCAGTTTAGAGAGGGTGACAGCACAAGCAAAAGTAATTGAATTCCACAGGGATGCCCACAGCTGTCCTGAGGTTCCTCCTGAGCTGCTGTAGGATATATGAAGCACGACTGAAGTAACAAAGGGGTGTTGCACACAAGATTTCCAACTCTCTGCTGGCCATGCCACAAAACTCCTGAGGTCTCTGACCAGGGTATGATAGTGACAAGACTCAGGAGCCTTCATGCTTGCTATTCCTCACCCTTCCTTCCTAACATCGATGGCAATTCTCAGCCCAACGCAGCTCTGACACTTTCTAATTGAGCAGGAACATAATGCAGACCCTCCTGTTATCATAAGCTGGGCATTCCCAGCAGCCCTCGTTCACTGGGGGATGCTCTGCTCCCCACATCACCACAGAGGTGCAGCTCTCAGAATTTTCACTAAGACACACAGGGATGGTGTGTGGATGGATTGTGTGCTGCCTGGGGGGAAGTCCTGAGCACAAACATCTCCTGTTCTCTCTCCTTTCCCTGTGAGCACAACTGTTCTCAGTTCAGCAGCAAAGGAGGGAAAAAGCAGGCACCGGTCACCAGTAACCAAGCATGTCTTACTTCCAGGCACTGAAAGACATGAATAATAATAAGCATAAAGACATTCTCTGTTGCATCTGTATTGCAAGCACCGGAGTATGAAAGCTTCAGACCTCCTTTGAAAGAGTCCTGGGGCAAAAACAAGTGACCCAACCTAAGGCTGTTCTATTCATCAGTGGTGAAGCCATGAAAAGACAACATTTTCCTTTCTACTGTCATTTTGAAGTCTGTTTACTTGTAACCGTAAAAGGAANAAAAAAAAAAGAAGAAGAAGAAAAAGAAGGAGGACTGCCTGGTCTCCTCGGAACACCTCAATACCAGATAAATGTTCCTCTTACAGAAGCGAGTATTAGAGCCTTTGGATGGCATCTTTCATTCTGTGAATTGCCCAATTACTTCAGAGAGATGTTGTGGCATTGTTGAATGCTGATAGAAACTCATTGATCTGTTCTCAGACTTACCAGTACACAAAGGATGGGAAACACTCCTGGCTCCGACTTTCTATAATGTGCCTTATTGATCCTGTGAAATGCCAAACTCTGCACTTATTTACAAACATGCTGCACTGCAAAGCCCCCATGCATAGAAAATGCCCTGACCAATTTATTTCCTTTTTACTGAAACATTTTGTATGAAAAATTAAATCAGCTCTAAGTAATAGACATGGATTTTTGCTTATGTTTACCTTGCAATTTTACCCAGAGAGAACTAAATGTGGATTTGTAGAATGCAGTGATTTTTCAGCTCAGACTAGCACAGGTTTAATAAACTTGTTGAGACCTGTCTTAGGAATGTTGGGCTCCATGTGGTTTATTGATCAGTTTGTCTGCCCGGGGCTCCAGAGCTCTCCCTTCACCTGCAGAGTCTGTCCATACAGGACACACAGGAGTCAGTGATCCTGGTGCTCCAGACCTGCACTGTACAACCACTGTGCTCACACACACAGAATGTATTGGAACTTACATAAAAGCCACTTTTCCTGCTAAAGTCCGGGGTAATAGGAGTCAGGAAAACACTTGGTTGCCACAAAAAACTTACCACTCATTTTTAGGGCTCTTTCAAGCTGCTTTAATGCCTTACCAAGCTCATTGTACCTAACACAGTGGCTGAGCAGTAGCATTCCAAGGTCTGGTTTTGGTCTTTTCACCGAGGCAATTTCTAGTCAGAAAGATTTTGTTCTCTGGCACATGCCTGTTCTCTTCATACTCAAAGTTTTCACTGGTATTACTTCAACCTCAAAGTGTGATTTTTTTGGCAAAACATTTCTGCTCGTACTGTTTACCGGTTCCCTGCTACTGTCTGTCTTACCAGCAGGACTGATTAGGGCTAGTAAAGAACTGACTTTTCCTAACAACTTTGCTTTCTTAACCATAATTCTGAAGCAGAATAATGTCCTTTCATCTGTACTAGACATAAAATAATTGTGTTCATCAGGCTTGCTAAGATACTTCTCTGAAGAACCACAGAAAGCAGATCTGACTAAGAATGTGTCATTTTCCACAGATGGTTTTGGAATAGACCAAGATTTGCCCCACGCTTATTTTTATCAAATTAATAGGTATCACAGCCTTCACAGTACCCCCCTGAGTAGAAAGTTGCTCAATGGGCCACATTTGCTTTCATTATACCTGCAACAGACTGTGAAGAAAGTAAGGCAGGAAGCAGCCATGACATCTTAATGGTTTCATTCCAGTGTTTCCATGGGCTCTCATCAGAACAAAGAGTGCTCTGCAACACTGAGCAGGTGCTTCTCTCTACAGGGTAAACACCGTGACTTCTCTTACCTTCTTCTGAGGCCAAGATTGATCCCCAGACTGCCACATCCTCTGGAAAGCTGTTTTGGGACACGTAGGTCACCTGCTCCAACCCTCTGCAGAGCTCAGACACTTCTGGGTGTTGCCTCTGCACCTCCTCCTTCCAAGCACAGGGTGCTCAGGGTCTCCCTTGGAGCTCTTGGCACACACAGACTTCCAGAAGGCAGGAGTGGAGGTCACCAGCTCTCCTGAGCAGCTGAAAGGAGACGGATAATCAACAGCAAGTGGGAAATCATAGAAACACAGAATCATAAAATGGTTTGGGTTGGAATGGGAACTAAAAAACCATCTCCTTCCAATCCCCTGCCATGGGCAGGGACACCTTCCACTATCCCAAGTTGCTCCAGGCTCCATCTAACCTGGCCTTGAACACTTGCAGGGATGGGGCAGCACAGCTTCTCTGGGCAAGTGCCTCATCACCCTCCCAGTAAATAATTTTTCTTTAATATCTAGTCTAAACCTACTCTCTTCCATGTGGTCATTCCCTCCACACCCTTGTGATGAACTGCTCTTCCGGGGTTTGCTGAAGAGAAACAGAACAGAGGGGTAAAGGGGAGGAAACCACCCCAAGTCCCAAAGAATACCTTCCCCCTGCACACATCACGGGGCAATGATTTGTTCCCCAATGACCAGAGAAACACTTATCCCATCCATCTGTTTCTAAACTAGAAGAAACAGGTTAATGTGCAACTGATTCATGATCCATGTGCTGGCCCCTCCCCAGGGATGCATTTCACCCTGGAGTTTAATTAAATGCTCCTCCTTAGGCAAACACTATATATTCTTAGGAGATTCTAAGAACAATTTTTTATTCCCAGTTGATTTTCTTCCATTATTGTATGTAGTCATTTCTTATTTATATCACACCTTTTGTGTATTCTATAAGCAAACCTAAGTGCCACACCATTAGCATACTGTAGCTGCACAGGCTCTTTCCAAAAATTTACAGTCCCAGCCAAATCCTGCCAAGGTACAGAAAATAAAGATCAATTTTTCCACATCTGAACCAGACTGGATTTAATTCCATTCAACACATTCAAATAGCAGCTTGGGAAACACAAGATTTTGTAAGGTCCTGAGCTGAATTACAACCAGTATTAAGGCAGTGGACTGGAGATGTCAATTGTGGAATATCCTCCTAATGTTTATTAACTTCTCTGTCAATGAGAATCACTGCTCTGACAACAGACTGGCTGGTGAAAAATCATTGTCCATCTGTTCCCTGCTCACATCCCAGGGTAAAGGACTCGCTTTCTTTGCTGAAGTGTAAAAAAGTCATTTGAGTTTGAAAAGCACTAGAAATGCCTCTGCTATCACATGCAGTGAGCCACGAAGCTCAGACTGTTTTACAGGGGCACTGTCACAGCGTATCAGGAAAAATTAGCCATTTAAGGACTTCAAAATCTCCACTCTGGAGCCCGGGCTGAGGCTGCCACACGCACAGCTGGAGCCGAACGAAGGTCAGCTCCTTTAGTGTCGTGTCACCGTGCCAGGCACTGCTGCAGCCACTCTGAAACACTCCCCACATCCCAAACCACCTCCAGAACACTGGGTCAGCCCATGCCATGTGCTGTTGCTTGCCAGCAGGGTAAGAAAACCCTGTTTCAGCATCCCCACAGTGCTCTTCGAAACGCTGTGCAAAAACCACGCGGCGGCCAGAAATGAGTCATTAAGGACTCCAACTTCTGATGTTTGTATCACCGTGTACAGATGAGTAAACCAACATCTTCCTGACAAAAATCACTACTGAGAAGCCTGGTACACCCAGTATAAATAATGGACTGAGTGCAGAGTTTAAAAGATTAATAAATTAACTGTGTGCTGCACTCCACGCAAATCTTCAGGCCCCAGAACTAGACAGGTCACATCAGGTGCACTGACAAGATAATACTAATTAGATAACAAAACGACAACGTAAAGCAAATGATGTCTAGATAAAATAATACAGTGGATGTTGGAGATTTTCTCTGTGGGGAGAACACAGGCATGTGCATTGTTCTGGAGAGAAGTAAGGGATGACTTATCTAATTGAAACTACGGGGGTGTAGGAGGAAGGGGGCAGGAAAGACAGACGGTAATTCTGTGCGCTGGAAAGTGGCCAGGATGCTGGGGTTAGCAGTACACACTTTCAAAAGCATCATGAGATCTTACGTGATTACAAACCATCAAGAACCTGGTTCTAATTCTTTTCCAAGTTACATTTGGCAGCAGAGCAAGGCAGCAGTCCAAGGCACTGCATTCATTTGGGCTGAAGGACAGAAGTCACCTATACCCCCACATCCCTGTCCTTTACTTCAACTTCTTTTGGATGTTTCTCATCTAACACTAGCAAGGCCTTGGAGAGGGAGTCCCTGGTGAGATGCCACATCCCTGGAGCTGTAAAACCCTTGGCAACCACCCCCTCGTGCAGGACCTGCTGCAAACAACTGCGGGAGGGTTCATGAGCACTGCCTGAGCAGCCAAAGCAGAGCTGCAGGGGGTGCAGGGCAGTCACCTCTGCTGCTGGTATCTCACCAAACTCCCACATTTGCAGGTGCCCTTGAGCAGTCCTCTCTGAGCAAGGCAGAGACATCACCTTCTTTGGGTACCAATGCAGAACCATGGCAGCAAACAAGCAAAAATTATCCCCCCCAGTGCTTAAAAAGCCAAATCCCATTTCATCAGATCTACCACAGCTGCAAGTATCCTTTTGATCACAGAGAGTGTAGATCATGCTACCCCCAAGGTAGGGTGCTTGTTTCTGCTTCTCATGCTCTTACTACACATTCCCTCAAGTTCTATTTGGAAAAGACAAGGCTCTTGGTTAAATTTACAGCATTTATTCCAAGTAGCCAGAATACCATTACTCTTAGAACTGCAAGAGACTATCACAAGAGTTAAAATGAAATGCCAATACCACGATTTGCTGTTTACAATACAGTGCATGGGATCTGCAGACATGATATAGCAGTAGTATAGCAGTTTAAGTGTATCAACTGTGCCATAAACATCTAAATTGCTGTTGATATTTTTTAAAGGATCAAAGAGACTAAAGCAAGTATCATGCCCTTTAATTGGGAACAATTGCAGAATGTTTGCAGACTCCCCAGAGAGTATCTGGATCCACTGGCCCAGCTAACAAGGGCTGCAGGGATGAAGCAGAGAGAAACCTTGCTCAGCAGAGAGCCTTCCCATCACACCCCAGGATGTACAGGATACACATTTATCAGTAACCAGAAGAGTTGCAGGCCTGGATTTCAAAATACAGCAACTATTTGAGGTCCTGGTCTGAAAGCATTTGAGCTGATTTGTGTTTCCCCCAAAACAAACCATGAGCTTTTGCAGTGTTTATTGGAATATGCATGTTGTTCTCCTGAACACACTTCTAGAGTGGTGGGGTTTTTAAGTGTGTGCTTCCTCAATCATTAGTTATTTGCAAATTTTTTTCCCTTTCTGCCTCAGAAGCAAGTCTCCCTTATCTCATAAGATCAGATCCACTTTAAAACAACTAAGATTTAAAAAAAAAAAGGTTTTTTTTATCTACAGTTACACTATTCTAATCTTCAAACTTCCTAGCAGTGACCTTTATATTTCTTTCCAAACTTCAGCTTCACACATCATCCAGAGAAATAATTTAAAAATAGTTAACACTACACAAATATCAAAGCTGCATAGAAAAAGCTTTTTGGGTTTGAAGCATAACAGGGCACAATTTCATACATGTTTGGTCAGGAGACTGGTTTTGGCACTCTCAGCACCTGAGGTACCAACAAGGATCAAGGTGCACCTGGAAAACCAAATGGCCCCAAAAGGACCACTGAGCCCCCACCAAAGAAAAAGGTCCAAACCCCACCCTGAGGGATGCACATTTTGCAGTGTTTTGTGTCCTGAGTGTAGAATCAGTGACACTTCATTTGGAAAATGACATTCCAGGTTAGGAGATGGTGGAATGAGCAAGAATTTCAGGGCACTGCACTGCACAGGATTTCCTCTGAAGAACGGATACAAGACCTATTATTCAGCACTTCAGGAGGTATTTGCCCTTGAAAGTGCTGTTGAGAATGACAATATTCAGGACAATCCAAATTCTGGGATGTTTTTGGCCCCAGATAATATTAAGGAGGAAAAAAAATAAAATTGAAAGACAAGAACATTCTCTTAATAAAAATTTTCTTATCTCTTCTCCATAAATTCTTGCTCTCGGGGTTTTACGTCTTGGTCATTTTTAAAACCACATCAGGCACCAACCTGCTACACGAGTAACAAACCTCCAGGCAGTTATTATTCAACACTGGACTTAAAATTAATGTAGCAATTTTTAGGTACCTCCAAGCAAAACAAAAACACATTTCCTAAAATTTCCTGCTTCACAAAAGAAACAAACATGCCTGTCTTCTTTAGGAAGCAGCAGAAAGGCAGCAGACAAGTTGCACTGTGAGAAAAAAATAAAGAAATCAACGTACAGATGACGACTTCTTGTAGTGCTTCTCACTGGCTGCAGCACTTTTCACTTGGCAGAATCCCACCTTCCACAGAAGCAATGACACTTCCAACAAGGGCAGCAGCCAGAGAGGATAAGAATGCACGTGACCATCCAAAAATACAAGTAATTAAATCATAAAATATCCTGAGCTGGAAGGGACTCACAAGGATCACCAAAGTCCAACTCCTGTCCCTGTGCAGGACACCCCAAAATCCCCCCATGTGCCTGAGAGCTTTGTCCAAACACTTCTTGAGCTTTGTAAGGCTTGGGGCCTGACCACTCCCTGGGGAGCCTGTTCAGTGCCCCACCATTCCTGGGGGAAGAACCTTTTCCTAACCGAGGGACTGCCAAGGGACAACAGCCCAACAGGCACTCAGTAGAGGTTGGTGGGTTTTATCCAAGGTGGGGGAAGAAACAAAGCTTATCAATACACATTTGAACAAGAAAGAAAGAATCAGAGGGCCAGTCCGGCCCTCATCAGACACTCACTGCTCAAGAAGGGGTTGTTGACATTTTTTGCCCTGAAAATCGATGCAATTTTCACTCGTCCCAGCAACATTACACTCTATTTTTGGGGTTCTTTTCAGGATCTGATACAGCAATGAGTTGCACACACACTCTCACGGGGGCTGACTGCCATCCCAGAGGGCTGGAGATGGCCAGGGAGGTGAAGGGCAGCAGCTACGAGTGACACTGGCACAGCACTAAAAGCCAGAGAGACACCAGCCCTCCTGACCCACCTGTGTTTTGCTGCTGCACAGGCAGCTCCATTTCCAGGGATTAATAGGTGGGCAGTGCAGAAAACTTTGCACTTCCCCAGCGTCCCAAAATTCTTTTTTTTTTTTAAATCTATCATATCCAAGGTTGCTCTGAGAACAAACCAGCATTTACTAGAAAGAAACCTTTATTGCAAGAGCGAGCTGAGCAATAAAAGAGACACCTGAGGTTTGCTCCTCATTCCACCCAAGCTGAAATTCCTCTACATACAAATCCCCTTCCCAACAGGAATGCTCTGGGAAGCAGTCTCTTATCTAGCACAGGGGGACCTGTTTCAGCTGTCCCTAAAGAAGGCACAGCTCCCCAGAAAAACCCTCAGATGATAAAATATGTCCTTTTTGTCATGTTAATTATGGAGAAGGTGGCACAAGGACCACAAGCCTCAGCAGGTGTCAGTCTGTAGCATCAATGGAAGATAATCTTGTGGAAAAAGACCTCCCTGGGCTGCCCATTCAAGTTGCTGCTTGGCTTCCAATTTCTCTGAGAGCAGATTAACCTCAGAGGCAGCTCTGCCAGAGCGACAGATCGGCTCCAGAGGAGGCAGACAAGCGACCCAGGTACCAGGAGCAGAAAACACGGGCTTGCTCCTGACTCGCCCAGTTCCCAGCCAGGAACATTGTCCTTGCTGGCTGCTCTGCAAGATGCTACACGCCTTTCGCTGTGCCAACACACAGTGACATTTTATTCAGAAATTCAGCAGCATCTGCTGCTTCAGTGGCCAAGTTTCTGCCTCAGCAAAACTTGGACTGGATTTTAGCTAAGTGGCCAGACGGGTGATAACACTGTGAAGTCTCCATCCTCTTCCCAGTGCTGGCTTTTCACAGGGATGCAAAGGGGCTAACACCTAATCCTGTAGGTGTGGAAAAGCTGTGCACTTCAGCTTTCTGTGTGTACCACAGGCACCAGAGATGATGTGCTGCTGGACTTCAGGGAATAACTGAGTGTGTGTGAGGAGAGCCAAGGTCAGCAGAAAGGGAAAAGGAGGAATGTCAGAAATAGGCCTTAGGCACCCCAGAGATCCATAAAAAGTGGGAAAGCTCTGGGTGGGAGAATGCACCATAATCTGTTGTTGCATTCACTCTATACACGCTGAGGATGAAGGGGAATCCAAATACAGCAGCTCTTCTCCAACAAGTTTTAGGGGGGTAAAAAAGGGGAGAAAACAGTGTCCAGAGACAACCAAGAGCATTACCAGGCAGAGAAGTTAAAGCAGCAGGAACCTAGTGCTACATTCCCACAAGGAGGTGTGAGTCACTGGGTTGGAGGAGTACACAAAAACTGTACTGGAAAAGGTTTTATCCAGCTACATAAGTTTACTGTGTTTTGAAGAAGTTTGGACCATCTTAAAATCAAGCAGATGCTATTAAGAGAAAAGGGCCCGTGGGCACCAGTCTATTTAGTTTATTTTAATGCTTTAGCTCAGTGAAGTCAGTGGCCAGGCTGAGGGCAGCAGTCATGGTGTGAACACAGAGCAGAGGCACTGAGACCAGCTTTCCAGGCAGTACAGCCTTCAAGACGTTAACAAAGAATTGTGGCTGCCAAAAATACAAGCGTTTTCTAGGGAATTCTTAAATTACTTTCTTTACTCACAGTGCCTATATTCACCGTGAAAACATTCATTGCAGTGGGAAGGGCATGAGAGGGGAGGAAGAATGAGAGCTGGTAAAACTCCAAAAGTTTTCGTGCTTCATCCTTGGGTTCTGCAAGAAGTGACACAAACACCCCAAAGCCCCCAGAAGCAGTAAGTGCTTTGCAGCAAATGAGTTCTTAGGTGGATGTCATCACTCAGATCACAGCCAAATAATTCCAGACTAATACCTGGAATCCTGGCAAGGCTGGCCAGTGCTCATGGTATGCAGCAGATATCCTGATTTATGCCTGCAGGAGACAAGAGAAGCCATGGCCTTCTTAATTCTCCTGTCATAAAGTCCCTCTTTCAAGCAAAATTCAAGGAAAGAATGTTTGGGAAGACTTTGCAAACAGCTGATTGTGGAGGACACAAAGCAGGCAGACTGCAGGAGGGATTTTCAGGGTTATTGCATGCACAGATCCCGAGCTGGTAACATGCTGGATGGAGGGAGCTCCCTCTCCCTCAGCAGAACATCAAGAGTTTGTCTCTCCAGACAGCTCCTGCTTGCTCTCCGTGAAGTGGGTAGGCTTGACTCCATCTGATGCCATGATGATTTTTTGCCTTTTCTTTTATACCCCTTTTATATACTTTTTCTATATTCTTAATGCTTCTAACCCATATTCTTAGACTTGATATTTTGTTAAGCCAAGAGACTGAACACCTTGGCAGCCTGGCAGTGAGGGGACAGAGAGCCCCAGACACCAAGGGCCTCTCCAGAACACATCCTGTACCCTGAGCTGGGCCCAGCCAGGGGAAGGGTCCTGGGCCGGGGGTTCCCTGGAGCCTCTCCCTGGGGAATCTTTGCTGGATGTGCTCATTTGTGAGGCCCAGGATGTGATCCCGAGTGCCCGTGGGTGGCATTCCGTGTGCTCTGCGGGCATTGCCCCTGGCTGTGTGCACTTGAGGGGCCTGCCATAAATACCCAGGGAAAAAACCCTTTTTCCCTTCTAACCATGTTTAGCTCTTAATTATAAGACCAGGGAAAGGCATCACATCCACAACCCCAGAAATAAAAGGCAAAACCAAAGAGGCCTTTCTGTTTTTTGGGTAGGCTGTGAGATTGCAGCTGCAGCCGTCCCTTGTCCAGAGGCCTCCCCTCAGCTCCTCACAAGGCACTGATGGTCGCAGCGCCATGCTCAAAGCACGTGTTTGTTTCCAGTTATTCCCTTCTATCCCCTCTGCCTTCACATTACACAAGACCAATGTAATGAACTCAGGCCCACTGTAAGTAGACAGGAGCAGAATTTGATCCAAAAGCTGCAAAACCCTGCAGTTGCCATTGAGGTAAAGCCTTAGCGTGAAGGCCTAAATCCCAGTGACCGGCAGATGCTGAATTGCACACGTGTGGGGTTAAGTCACATCTAACTCCAGGCTCCCATGTACAAACATTTTAACAGCCACCTCTGTAAACACAGATTGAAAACATAGGCAAAGAAATGTAAAAACCAGGAGTGTCTTCAGCGTGTGCAGCTGGGCCGACAGGCACACGGCAGCCACAGAGCCCTGTGCTGCTTCGCTTCCACCACCACTCCATCCCCCTCTCCTTGAAACACTCCTGAAAACAAAGCCTCAGCTCAGACCTGCCAAGTCTCCTTTATTTGGATGGAAACTCACTCACGCTTGGCAACAGCTCGGTGCAATTTGAAGCTGGCTCAGACCTAAAGTGAAAAGATTAATGGGATATTTGAAATCTCACTCCCATTTTTCCTCAGATCTCACTTATGTAAAAGCTCTGATGTTGGTTGCTGAGCTCCTTAAAACATAATCTGCACAATGTGCCACAGTAAATAAACAGATTTAAACAGCAAGTCTGTTTAAAAGGAGTTTATTTAGAAAGCACACGCATCACTAAAGAGAGCTTATTTCTTATCTAACTCCAAGCACTTTGGAGGCAATCCTTCAGGGGTGTTCTGCAGGCAGGGCCAGATTAATTTTGTTTGCAGCAATTATTTTCAGGATGCTCTCCACTCATATTAAGAGGCTGAAAGTTCAGTTAGTTTCTTGGCTTGGGGATTAGAGAAAAGCTGGAGACATTAAAAAAACTTGGGGCCAAACTTCCCCAGCAGTGTGTCCTTCCTTTCCTTGCTGGGGCTGACTGGCCTTCAGCAGGGGATGCAGTGAGAGGATCTGATGCACCTCAGCTTCATCCTTCTCAGCAGTGGCCTCACCCATGCAAGTTGAGACCTCCAAAGAGTGCCTGAGCTAACTGAACTCTCACATGCACATTTACTTGTTAGACAGGAAGAACTGGAATTGTTCTTCCTGCCAAGAGGCTGGAGAGGAGCTCAACAACCAGCCACAGGCATGTTCTAAACACCAGCTATCACAGGACCAGCCACACCATCCGTTTTTGAAATCCAGACCTCATGCCAGTGACAAGTTGTACCATTTGCACATAAATCCCAAGTGTCCAAGTTCAAATAACAGACAGCACATGTTCAACAGCCTTTAGCAACACTTCAGGCCAGCAGAGACTCTGAATTCCCTCTGGAAATCAGGGGAAAACTGATATTCTTCCTCAGTCTGGAAGCCCCTGAAGGATGCCTGCATATGGTCACCATAGGCTCTAAACTCTCGAGAGGATGGGGGAGTGGGTTGAAAGGAAAGATGACAACCTCAGCCTGTGAGATTCCTTCCTGCCTTCCTGGTTTTCTGTGCCCTGTACAAAACACCAGGCAGCACTGCCCAACTGATTCAGGCAGCTCCTGAATGTTGCTTTATCTTTTCTGATGCCAAAGCCTGTGGCTGTAGATCTGAGCACACCCTTGGTACCAGTCTGCTGCTGCCTACGTGCCTCTGGAGTAGGGAATCACCAGCTACAGCAAACAGCAACTGTTGTACAAAGTGGTTTAATGTTTCAATAGTGGCAAAAATACTCGAGAAAGTGGGTGCTTCCATTGTGTCAGGAAATTAATTCCATGTGGCACCGTATTACCCCTATTGCCAAATGCAGTGTTGTGCAAATGCCTTGCAAGCACCGGGTCTCTGCTGTGAACATCAAAACACACTTAGACCCTATTTCATGTGTAACCCCTGGCCCATGAAACACGAGGCTGATGGCTGAGGAGTGTGAGCCACCACAGCTACTGAGGAATAAAACCATCCAAACTCTGCAACCCTCTGGCAGATGGGCGGGAGTGGGATGCCCATCGTGACACCCCCCTCTCACTGGAGAGGACAATGTGTGGCCCAGGACAGCTGCCCTGCAATTCCAGGGGTCAGTGCATGGAATACTGATCGAAAGGTATCATGCAAATTAAAAAATCACTTCATTTGCTACGTTTGCACAGCAATTTTGAAAAGCCACAATGCTTTGGCATCTGTCCTCTGCAACTTGTTTTTGTCCTTAGTACAAATGTTTCCACTGTAACATTCCCCAATGAGCATTTCTTACTACTCCAAGCACAAAAAGCTGGATTAAATATTGAATGGGATTCTCAATACACAAACAATGAGGCTGCTGAGCACAGGCCATTTTTCTTACATTATTCTCCTAGTAGCTTTCTTGGAAGCCCCTTTGGCTTTCAGATTTAAGGCATACAGCACAGTTCCTCCTGCCTGCAGACAGAAAGGCTGAACTGAAGTCTGTCTGCCTCTAATTTGATTTTAGCATCTTTACACATTAGATTATTTACTGTAACAAGGGACAGACATTCAGACAGACTCATTGTTCAAAAAAATCAAGTCAAGCATCTTAAAGCCATCTCTAGCCACATGAAATAATTAGACTAAAACACTATGTAAAAGCAGAGGTCAATGACACCGAGCTATGCCATTATGGCCTTTCATAGATTACTTGGTCAAATACAGAAATATCACGATTTTTCCACTGCAGCATCACCTCTACGAATTTTTTGTGCCATGAGCCTTTTCACTCTCAAGGTCACAGCATGATGTGCTCTTACTCCTCTCACAGTTACCCTACACGTTTCAGTGTCTGCAAACTGGCAAACACAACAGTTTGTACTTTGGATTTAATGCTGCAAGTCCAACTTGTTCAGTTCCAGGCAGAGAAATACCCTCCAAACCTACTGCTATCAGTAGTATACCCAAACACCACTTGTGTGGAGAGCTGAAAGAAAAGTGGCAGGATTTCTAGTCTTCGGCCTCTCATTTTAACTCAGTTTCCTAAAATGACACAGGACAAGTACCAGCATTTTGCAGGGAGCACGCAGAAGGCACTGAGCAGCCATCCTGAGCCAAGGCAGCACACTGAGATGTAAAACTGCACATAAACTGCTTTCAGATGAACCCTTTCAGTGGGAGGTTTTGGACCCTGGAATTACTGTGCTTTAGGCCCTTGGAATAGACACAAACATCTGGATTTCAGCTACCTGCTCTTCCTTCCTGGACACCTGTGGCATCCCTGCAGCAGCTGCAGCTTCTTCCAGGGGTGTTTGGGGACCACCGAGCTCACTGAGCACCAGGTTTTTAGTTAAATTATAGAAAAGAGTAATACATCCAAATGAACACACAAAAGTACAGCCCCTTTTTCTTCCCTATCTGACACACTTCAGCTTCTGAAAGCCTCTCCAATTCCTCAGGTTTCTGCAGTGATATCCCCGAGCACTGCTACTCATTGCTGCTTACATCACCTGTATTTCTAGGTAGGGTCTGTTTTGTAAACCAGATACTTTTGAGCCCATTTCCTTAATTCTGCCAGGCTGGCAATTATATCCATTTATCTACTGACTGTTCCCACACTCCCTGACATATTTCCTTCAAGACTGTTGCATCTTTGTATTTACCAGGAATAACAGGCTGTTCTGAATTAGTCAATCCACCCAACACAGCAATACCTAAAACATTATTCCCAAATTCTTTATGACATGCATAACTTCTTTAGCAAATAATTTTTTTGACAAAGCCAAATAGCAACGTGGCACAGACCTCTTGAAGAGATCATCCAACCTTGAAGTTTCTTTGTATTGCTTACTGCTAGTAGGCAAAGTCTTCCACAGAGCAAAACATGAGCAGGAAGAATTTCCAATAGGAGCATGAGACTTGAACTGACAATGAGTAATTTCCCCCTCAGGGAACACATGGGGCAATACAACACAACGAGTACAGTAAGTTCATGGTTTGTATCAATAATGCAGCAGCAAGATGTCAAAGCTTTAGGTGTTATAACTGCAGAGACACAAAAGAAGGGCTCTCTATAAACAAAATTTCTGAAATGCTTCATTATGTGACTGTGCTGGAAATAGACACAGAGGTACCTTTCTGGCTGTGTAATAGGATTTATACCTGCAGCAATTCAAGCAGCACTGAGACACATCTGCTTCTTTCTAATGGTCTCTGCTGAGGCAGCCCTGGAGAGTTTTGTTCAGAGCACGACGCTGTCACAACTGTTATTATCCTGAACCATAACAGACACCGACCTCCTGGCCTAAACCTGAAGTCCTGAAGCAGCTTGCTACAAGTTTGATAAAACTGTGTGCAGCCAGTGAGAGGGTCAGTGAACCAAAACCTATAATCCTTTATGGAACATCCAGTCCTCTGCAGCTTGCAGAATTGTCTGAAGAAAAAATCTGGTACAAAAAGCCAAAATGTCACACGTTAAAAGCGTGTAGCTGTAGCTTGTTAACAGAGGTTGTACACTGAGCTTTAAGCAGGTAACAGACATGAATAATTTTCTGGACAAGGTAAGACATGCTAACACGTGGTGGCTTACAAGTATGTTCAAAGAGAGCCTTTTCCTATTTTTAAACAGTGTCCCAACCATATATGAAAAATTCCTGACTGGATCCTTCAAACACAAGTGACACTTGGAAGCTGGCATGTCTGTCCAGACCCTGCTATAAAGGGCCCACTGGAATTTACCAGTTCTCTTTTCTGTGTTCCCACCACCCCAAAACCATCAGAGCATCCAAATGCACGTTGCAGCAGCCAGCACCAATCCCCCTCCCTGCACTCCAGAATGCATAACCTGTGTTTGGATTATAAAGCTTTGGAGCAAGAACTGAATCTCTTCCTTTTAACTTTCACATAGTAATTAGTATAATGAGGTCCAGGAATGCTGATTCTACCAATTGCCATAAAACAATTAAAATCCTGCCATGACTTCCTTCAGCCTTTTTGCTACTGATTTACTACAATTAGCTCTAAAGTCCTCATGAGTCTGCCTGTGAGCATTAACATATCTCAGGAACAGCAAAACAAATCCTAGAAAAGAGAAACATATTTTAATATCTTGAATGTCAGAGATGTTCCTCTCCACACAGCAGTGATAATGAGTTGAACAAAAACCACCTGAGTGAGCCCCATGAAATGAAAGAATACCTTTAGGCACTCACTTCTCAAGGCTTTTCATTTGGGCATTTTTATGCTCTTCTCCACATTCAAAGTTGATGCCAAATTTTGAGAATCCTTGTCCAGATGGATCAGCCCATTCCTGTCTGTCCCCATTTCCACGTCACCCTTACAGCACCACAGCTGGAAGGACATGCCCCTGTTTATCACTGGTTCTTCAGATGAAAAAATTAAGACATTCTCTTCACATCAGCTGAGTGGTTCAAACTCTGGAGAGGGAAGAGGCAGATGTGTTTAATTCCAGATCCTACATTACCAGCCACAGAGTTTTTAGCATCAGGCATTTGCTTTTTTTGTGCCAATTATTCAGTTTGTGGTTCATGGTCAGCCCTTTCAGCAGGAGCATCAAGGGCCACTCAACAGCATTTGGGTCACCACCCTCCGTGCAGAGCACCAGGCACCCACAGCTCCCACTCCAGGAATAAGACAGACAACGTTGAGAGTGGTTTTGTGAGTTCTGCTCTAAGTTTTCACTTAATTCACTAGTGTCTGCACAGGTTTTATGTGACTTTTTACTTAAGAGTACAATAAAAGTAGTTACCATAGCAATTTTCACATCACTTGAATCTTGTGCTACCTCTGAGAGTCAAAGCAACTTTTAATAGAAATTCCTACCAACACACCATGTGAAGCTTCTGATTTTTTGATATTTTTGAAGGAAAAGAGAGATCCTAAAGCTCCTGAGATTTCAGAAACGTGTTGAGGAGTGATGCCTTTGTTTCAAGGGGAACACTGTCTACTGCACAGTAGAAACTCAATGCATTTCAGAGGAGACAGAAGAAAGTGGCTCATTCCAGAAGTATTCATCATCCACAAAGAAGATGGAAAAATGTCTGCCAAAAAGAACCTCTTGCTCCGTCAAAGATACAGCACACTTAAAGAGAAGTTTTGTTTCCATGGTGACAGAATTTGGAGTAAGAACATCCCCTGCATCAGACATTGCTAAATCAAAAACCCAGTTGCTTTTGTTCATGCAGAGAGCTGAGTTTTTAACCCTGCCTTGCCCAAACAAACAATTAATTAGTGTTTTGCTCTAATTTTGCTGTGTACAGCTTGTTTTTGTAAATGAAGCAGGAAAATGCAAGAAGATAGAGCTAAATGTGAGTAACCTGATCTTGCAATCTTAATAATTAGAAAGAGCTCTAGTTTTCAAAATTTAAAAATATCAGCAACAAGTTGTCCATTAAAGGCAGTTACAATCATGCACAGGCCAACGATGTACAAGCTCTTCTTTGTTTTCCTTTCTCTCAGATATGACAGCTAACCCTCCCTCACACAATCAATTTCACACTTACTGAGGAATGGGAAGGAAAGGATCTGCTCTGGGAAGGTGTCTCTGGTGATCTAATGTGCAATGATCCATTTTTGCCACTGAAACTGAAGGTCCAGTTTTAGCACTTAGGTTTTGGTTCACTGAAAGAAAGATCTGACACAGCCACTAAAGCTGGGTCCCTTCCTGGGAGCTGTAAATGTTCTATGTCCTGTGCAAGTTATGGGAGGTCTATGGAAGTTCAAAAAAAAAAAAAAAGTCCAGAATGGCTCAATATACAATAATAAATACATTGTGCTTGAGATGCAGAAACCAGAGTTAACTTAAAAGGGTACTCTGCAGTTGCTTTTGCTTTTCTGCCAACATTTGCCAAGTTGCACAATTCTCAGCATAGAGAAATTTATTTTTTCTGCCCAACAAAATCCTCCAGTATTTCTTTCTATATTAAATAAACAATGCCAGCTGCAAGCAAAAAACCCAATGAAACAATGAGCATTAGATGTTTCCATTTAAATGTATCTGAAGGATCAGAGTCATCATTATTGAAGTTGCCCAGCTCTTTCCATTATAAGACCCTTTGTCAGTTATGTATGCCATTGCCAAACTCTAGGGTGAAAGTTTACATGCTGGGCTTATGCCTCAAGCAACTTCTTTTTTATTTAATTTTCAGCTAAAACAATACAGCTGTTTCTGAATTAAAATGAAGAAGGCAGTGTGCTGCTTTGCCCACAATAAAAAGCTTTCAACCTTTGCCTCGTTTGGCTCTGCCCACCCTGCAATTGGGAACACAACCCAAAGCTTTGGCAGCTACTGGCACAATAACACCACTTTCTGCCATCTCCACGAAAATCAACCTAAATTTAGCCACTTTACTAGCTTTGGAAAACAAAACCTCAGCTGGTTGTGCCTACAAAAATAAGGATTCAGGATCTTTTTCCTGAAGAGTTGCACTCTACATTTTAAGGCTGAAGTGCAATGTTTTGTTGACTACTGTCAACAGTCCTGTGTTACACACAACCAAGCAGGCAGGAGCCTGACACTGAATAAAACATCTCTCTCACATCCCTTGGCTCTGGCTGCTTTTCAATAGCACGTTGCCCATCAATATTTCTCACCAGACTGAATGTAAAAACAAACAAAAAGAGAATGGCACAAAAACCATCAAGCCCAATTAATCTGAAAATTCAAAAGGTTCTTCATCGGTTTCTGAAGATGAGAATTGCTCACATCCAGCTTCTGCAGAACCTGCCATATGAAAAACACTCAAGGCCTTATTTTCATTTGGAGCAGCAAAATGAGTATTTCAATTAACTTTGTGTGCAAAAGCTACAGTTTTAAGTCCACCCAAAAATCATTTTCATCTACTTTTATCAAGTTAAATGACATGTTTTCATTCAAATGCTGCCTAAAAACAAGCCTGTTTATTAAGCCAAATCTTGTGATATCAACAGTTTAAGTCTTCAGAACACAGTATGATGAACGGGACTCCTCTCAGGTCACTTAACAACAGGTGTGGAACAGGGTGGAACCAAGGGGTCTCTTGAGATCCCTGCCTCTCTCAGCTGGCTGCTGAACAGAGCTAACACCACACACCTCACTGCTAGGCAGTGGCAGCTAGATGAAATGAGTCCTATCCAAAGATTAATTTTATTAAAACCACTGGATATCGACCACTTCTTCTCCCAAAATAAGGAACTGCAGGATGAAAGCTTGGCTCTCCTCAGTTCTGCCTGTGCTCATGGCACGATGTCAGGGATTCCAGCTGCCAGCATCAGCTTGACTTTTGTTGCTTTCATCATACTTTAAAGGGTTTTCTTTAGAACTGCAACATGAAACACTTGAATACATGAAATTCAGTAACAGTTTATTAGCACTGAGAAGTATTTCTGGATCCTACACTGTCAGGGCCTGGGAGGAGGAAAGGTTTCCACCATGTCACAAAGTGCAGAAGGGGTCCAGGGTAGGGATATAGCCCTCTTACCAGTCTCAGTCATGACTGTCACCTTTAAAAAGATAAAAGAAAGGAAGCAAATAAAACCTCTTTCTCTCTATACATGTCACTAATGTGCAAGCATGTGCCACAACTCCACTGCAAGGGAGCAAAACCAATCCATCCCAGTGGTATGTGTAGGTACACAGTGAATTTTGCCTCTAATTTCCACCACAGGACTTCAAGCTACTCTGTCTCTCAGCCTCTTCCTCTGATCCTGTGACTTGAGCTCCTTAAAGCTGTCCACTTCAAAATGAGACCTGGATCTTTTGTTTGATATTTCCAGTCAAATATCCCAGGTAAGGGTAAATCCAGCATCAATATGCTGATCTATTTTGAGGTAGGCATTATATCTCAAGTTGCTGCTCAGATAAAAACGCTTTGCTTTTTATCACAATCTGCTACACACAGCCAGACTAGAAGCTCAGGGTTGTCCTTTTCATCCCCATTTATGTCATTTATGTTTAGTGTCATTAACTCCACAAGAAGATGACAAAACATTTACAAATATTCAGCACAGCATTCTTTTAGACTTTGTTTCCAACTTTTCATAAGTTCCACGTACCTGAACAAGGAGATGAATACATCAAGCACTAGAGTTTAATAAAGCTTTCCAATTACTATGTTTTCCTCCTCAATCTTGAAACTGACATTTATGATTTAAAAAAAAAAGTTATTAAAAGGTTCAAATAGAAAAAAATGTTAGAGATCCATTGTACATAAGCCAAGAATTTAAAAAATGAGACTGGGAGAAGAGGTGCGTTGTAATTTCAAATCAACTAAACCCAGCAGTCAATAGGTTATAAATTGCTAAATAAGATGCCTGTTCCTACAAGCTCTCTCCATGATTTACTCATTAGCACTTAGGAAACAATAAGAGTTTATGAACAGCCTCAGCAGAGCCTGTTCCTCCCAGCAGCCTCGACACCCCTCTGACAACGGGCCCTTGTGAAGGATGAGGGCAGGATGGCAGCGAGCGAGCTGGAAAGGGAGCTTTGTGTCACTCAGCCCTGTCAGAGCCCCCGGACTGCAAGGGGTGGGAGGCTTTGAGCAGTGCCCCATCTCCAGCAGCACTTCAGCCTGTCAGCATCTTGGCACGGGCAGCCAGCAATTCCACAAGTGCCATTACTGGTCCTGCAGATCCAAGAGGCTTTCCAGGCTCACTGGTGCTCTCCTTCCAGTTATTCTGATCCCCAGAGCACTGCGATTTTCTGCCAATTTTGCATACACTGCTGTTTCCAAAAATTCCAGTTCAGTGTTTACACGTGTTTCACAATGATCACTCCTCACAACCATTGAGAGACAATATTATCATGTTTTAGTTTCCTACAAACGGCTGGCTAAAGCTGCATAGAAAGTTGTGAGTGCCAGATGGTCCAATTTATTTTATTTATTCTTTCAGCATCTTTATGGAGTCATAGGCACTTCACACATTTTGCCATTTAAAATCATAAGCACTTTGCCATCACCCCCAAAACCCTGCCAACTGCCTTGGCTGTTACCTTTGCTGTATCACCAGTACCAGTCAGCACCACAGGGTTGCCAGAACAACGGCTGAGGTGCAGTTAAGAGAATTGCAAATCCCAAAGTGAAACACCTCTTAGACAAACTGACTGCCAAGCAAAGCAGGATCAGACACAGTTTTTACTGGGAAATGCTCTGCCTGGCCATGGACAGTGAAAGTCAAGCTTACAAAGCACAGCACAGTCAGCAGCATTTACTTTGTCACAGCTCAGATAATGACTTCAAACACTTTATAGAGACAAGCAGAAACACTGGGAGCTACTATTTTATTTCTCCCACTGGCTCTAGCTTGGCTGACTCCAGAAGATGGGTCACTGAGATCAATCATTGATAAATAGTGGAAGAACCATCAGCTGGAAGTGATCCCCTTGATAACAGACAGGAAATACTGATATATTCCTATCTTACTTTGAACCCTGCCTATAAAGAAAGACTTTTTGTCAACAGCCAAATAAAAAAGAAAAACAGAAAGTTATGAAAAAGACATTTGAATTTACAGCTCCAATCAGCAAGTGTGGAGGTAAATACTGAGTGTTTTTCTGAGCAACAATGGGCTGCAGCAGTTTGCTGAGGCAGGATCCACCTTCCCATCCAGGAATAATGGAAAATGTTTACTAGTCTTTTAATTTCAGTACCTTTTATTTTCTGTCTGAGAATTCCCATGACAGATCCCACAACACAGAAGAAAAGCTGCTTTCCAGCCAGTTGCAAATCTAGCCAACATGAGAGTGGGATCCTTTACCATCTGCTACCTGGAAGCAGTTCAACGTGCCTCATTTCTGCAGGAAAAATTATGAAGGCAATTGTGTTACTCACAGTTATATTTAACAACAAAAACTCTAAAATATCATTTTCACCCAGTCCCAGGCTTCCTGGAGCCCGCTGTCATAGCTGTCTCTCTTCCCAGGCACAACTTGTTCTGGAACTGTCCCCACCCTCTTGGTGGCCAGACCTGCATGTTACCAGCTCCAAACCCAAACAGTTTGTCTGCCTGCTAATTTGGGGGCAGCTAGAACAGTGTTCTAGTCAGAAGACTGTGGCAAACATTCCAGAATTATAAAAAATTCCCGCTGTTTTAGTTGGGATTTTAATTTGACTTTTTCTTCTTTAATTTGTTTTGGCACTTACAGAGCTATTAGACTTTAGAAAAAATCATTTAATGCCATGGAAAAAGCGGGGGGCTGTGTCACTGAGGCCATCAGCCATGGAGAGCATCTGGTTTTATTATTCATTGTGTCATTTTGGTTATCTTTTGTCACCTTTGCTGCTCAAGCCACTTTACTGTGCTGTGCATTTACCCAGTAGTCAACCAATAGAATTCTTTCCTGCCATAAGACAAAACAATGTCACAGCACAGGCCAGTCACTCAGGAAGAGGAACAGCTTCCACTTGATTTATATGGAAAACAGTAATTTGAAACAGACTTAACATGTGAAATATCCCAGATCAGATAGAATAATTATCAGCCAGGGCTCCTTGGAGGTCAGTAACTTGTTCAGCATCTCACCTAGTAAGAAAGCTTGGCTCCCTGAAAAAAGTGCTAATGAACTAAAACTCCACTTTGAAAAAACAGTATCTACACAGGAGAGTTGAAAGAGGTTTTTTTTTTCCTGAAGCATTTAATTTATTTGAACAAAACACCTCATTTTAGCTTTAATTACAGTTTGACCAGCTATACTGCTACTTCCCAGGGAACTACAAATCTGCAGCATAGAGTCAGCCACACTGCCTGGATGAACTCTCTCTCCCCACACTCCCCCAGCTGTTTAATTTTTTTTTGGAAGTGCTCGAAGTCAGCTGTCTGACTGGCCTTGTACAGTTAAGCCATACTGGATACAGCTTTACAGTCCAATTGCAAATCCACTGCCCGGAGAAGCTGCTAATCCTGAGCCCTGCAGCTGTATCATAATCTGAATTAACACCTCTGAACTGCTGAAGATGTAGAAATATTATTACTCATTTGATAGATGATTGAAAGACTTCCAGGCAGGCAAATTCAAAGCACCATGTAGATGTCATTTCTTGAGGCTTTTTATGTAAACATCACAGGGAGGAGTAGAGGAATAGAACAGGGATCAGTAGCTTCCCAGCTCAGACCATTCCCTCACAGGATTCCTGAGTTGCAGAGAGAAAATGGTTTATTTTAATGTAAAGTCAGCACTTAGATGACTCTTCCTGTAAGCATTGAGCAGGTGTATAGAGGTTACCCCAGTTAAATGGTCATGGAGAATGGAATAAGGAGAGCAGTGCTGAGACCTATCTTCCTGCTGCACAGGAAGGATGGTTTGGGGGTCATTTCTAGACAAGCTACAGTTGAGCCTGGGTGTTATTTAGTCAGAAATCCTGAAAAAAACCTTCAGCTGCTGTGCTGGCAGAGGAGCATGAGTATTTGGAGCCAGGAGGGCGACAGCTGAGGCCTCTCCCTCTGCCCCATCCCTGTGCCCTCGGAGGAGCCAAGACTGGCACAAGGTGGCTGTAGGGGAACACCAGAAATGGGCATTGTTCTCTGATCCACAGACAGCTCCCAGCAGCTGGCACTGTGGCGTCCCAGGAATCTCCACTGCCTCATCTGCCAAAGGATACCCAGTGCAGGATCCCTGAGGATCCCTGAGCCCCTGGATCATATTGCCACCACAATGGAAAATTAAATAATACTCACAATTGCAGAACAGACAAACATCTTCTGTATTACTGGTATTTCAGAGGGCTTCATTTTATGCTTTCAAAAATCCCCATGGACATCGACTTCATGATCATTCCCACTGCAAGTACAGTCCGAGTAGTGCAGCTTTGCACCTGGGGCGTTTCCCAAGATTCAAGGAGCTGACGCCACCCTTGCCTCCTGGCAGAGCCCAGCAAAATCCACAGCTACCAGGGCTCTGGGACAACTGCAGCTCTTGCAAGAGTGACATTCTGCCTTGGGTAGGGAGGAAACCCATCTGCCACACAGTGAATGTGTCTGCCAAACACATCTTCCCCTGGGGCGGATGGGGCAGACAGAGCTGGGTTCTGTTCCTAATAAAAGGCTGTTGCTCCCACACCAGTCTCTCTCCAAAGACAATGGGACGGCATCGTCTCCCCAGAAATGCCAGGTCCTCAGGCCACACTGGGGCACTTCTTGGATATCTGATCCATAAGCACCAAGTCTGAATTGTCTGTGTGTGCCTGTCTTCACAGCTCAGGTGATGTCACAGGAGGAATGAACCCTGGAAAGGAGTATGTTCAACAAGTGGCTGGGCTGGGGCAGGGGGAGCAGTGTGGTGGAAGGGGTGTTTCTGTGTCCAGCCCATGGGTGTGCAGCCGTGGGGGATCCAGAGCTCACAGGATAACCCTCTCCAGGGGGAACCTGGCTGCTGGCTGGGCTCCTCTTGGAGCTGCAACTCTGCTGAGCCAGCCTGGAGTCACTGTCTATACCCTCACACATGGTTTTGTTGTGTTCTTCTAACTACGCATGAGCATCTGCTCTGTTTTCAGAGATAAAGGTACTTCCCACCAGCAGAAGCCAAATCTGTGGATGAAAAAAATGGGCAGAACAAGAGATCCTGAAATACCCTGCCCACTTACACACATGCAGGAACCATTAGTGCTCCTCTTGCTAACCAGCACTTCTCAGCAGTGAACTGAAATGTTTTCAGTCACATTCTGGACTATGGTCACATGCACAAGGTATTGCTCACCTGCCACGTTTTTTCCCAATTTACCAGTTTGGACAGATCACCTTGAAAAGATCCTTCTGGGGCAGAGCAATGATTCTGCTCAGATCCTCCACCCCCAAACCCTCAGCCAGGCTGTTAGCCAAAATCCTCTCCTTCAGCCAAGGGGCTCTGGATCACACAGGTTTTTTCTTTTGGGGGGTTTTTGCTTTTAGTCCCTGAACATTTGCAGGATAAAAACATGGTTTTGCCTCACTGACACCTTCTTCATTGCACAACTATATCAGCCACTCCTGTAAGCCTGACTGTTAAAGTGTCTATAAAGAAAACTCGTGGTATAAAACAGCTGCACAAACACCTCTGGGGGATGTTTCACAACCACTGTTATATGTAAAATCTCAGGCACAGAAGGAGCTTCAGTTTTCACTATGTCAGACCTCATATTCTGCTCTCGCAAATGGTGGAATAATTTATTTTGTCACAGTCTGATGAGGCTCTGGTGCCAACGTTCCCCTGACCCACATACTCCCTTTTGAACCATTCTGAGGCATGGATCTAAAGATCTGTATTTTTTAATTACTTTATAGCCTGTGATTAAGATAACTTGGAATAAACTCAAGGGAAAATGAGGGCAGAAAAATTAACTCTTGAGAAAACCACAAGTTGCTAACATGAAGTGTACTCATTTCTTAAATAATAATAAAAAAAAGCTGTTATGCCTCATCCCCTGGAGCTGCCTCCCCAGTCTGAAAGCCAGGCTGTACCATTTAATTTTTTGACTTCCTAGAAATTCAAACATTTCCATTTGAATTCTGTGAACAAGTTTTAGCTGCTGACCTGAGCTCGCAGAGCAGACATCTGTCTTGCCCTTTGTGAAACAACAGAGACCAGGTATCTCACTCCCCATTCCTGTTTCACTTGTATTACTTATTCCTTTTCTTAAAGATAAGAGTATCAATGATCACTATGTCAGCACTGAGATTTCTGGATTCTGGATGCAGTGGCAGGGAGCTACAGCCAGACATGCTGGGCTGCAGAGACTTGAAGAATATATATTTGTAGAGCCCAGAGGAGTTGTCATTGCAAACAAAATCTACAGGTGCTTCATTAATTCACACACATGACAGATACCCTATCGCTGGCAGAGTTCACACATGATAAAGTAATTGATTTATCTCAGGGAAAAATGTGTTATTTTGTTCAGAAACAAATTACAAAAGTTAATGATACATCTGATGTCACATTGTTATTTGGATTTTTTTTTAATCAGTAAAGACACTTCCTCTGAATTAGTTTTATTTATAGCTGTGCAAAGCAAACCAGACAGGAATTCAGATTGTGGAGTTTCAGATCTTTGTAGAAATCTCTAATTCATTATGTTACTTTGAACCAGGTTGGTTCAACTTCCCAATTCTTCCGTTCTTCAGGACTATACAACACTCACCATAAACTCTGAAATCACCCAGCTCCAAACACAGGCAGACCAAGCCTGAATACAAGCCTGCAGTGCACTGCCTATGGAGGATGTAGCTGGGGTCATTTGACCACCAAAGAAATCCAGAAAACCTTCAAACTATTACATTAATGCTGCCAACATGACATGTCAGAAATACAGATGTTTTCTGAAGACACTTTTGAACCCCAGCGTGCTTTGTGCCATTAACTCTCGTGGGAGCCCTCATTCCAAAGCAGCTTGTCATGGCTTAGGGAAGGGTGATTTCCTTTCCCAACTTTGCAGCTGGATGTCCCTATAACAGGTTTGCAGCAAAATCCCAAAGACATTGACCCAGCAGCCAAAAGCCCTGGTGATGAGAGAGCTGCCTCCAAGTAGCAATTCCTGGCTTTCACTGGCTGGATCATTGCTCAAGGCAGACATCTTTCCACAACCTCAGAACACATAAGAAACCTTCACAGAGGTCTGGCTTTTCTAACATTTAAAACACAACACAGTCATGAGCAGAACCTCCGTCCCTGTCTCCAGATGTGGCTGCTCTTTCTCTCAGCATTTCAATGACCACGATAACCTTCAGGTTTGTAAACTGTCTTTTCATTTGGGGGTCAATTAATTCCACCAACCTGGCAGCACATCAAACATTTAATAAAGATAGCACTTACACTCCCACCCTACCTGTATGATGTCAGGCTTTAGCAGGACTTGGCCTTGTGCTTCTAACATTTAAAGTCTAGGTTTTAAAAAAAGAGGTAAGTGTTCAATTTAAGAGCTAATTCTGTAATCCTGTCTCATTTTATCCCTTGCTTTAAACCAAGCCTGATTTAACTGGACTGTTTTTCTTTTCCTTGTACCATGCAGAAGAGCAAAAGCACTTAGAATGCAGAGATCTCCAGGAACAGGAGGAGTGTGTGAAACCAAGTGCTCACTGTTAAATTTTTACTGACACTAATAATCCTGAATCCAGCAGACCAGCCTACAACTTTACTTGGAGAGACAGGCTATAAGAGAAGGTAATGTGATGGAGCATAAATGAATGAGGGGGTGTCCTCAATTAAAATTTTCAAGAAAAATCAGGGATTGTAAAAGCAGTAAAACAAGAGTTGATTTTACCACTCTGCACTGGCTGAGAGAAGGGAGCACCTCATTGGTGTGGAAGGATAGGAAATGATGCTGCAGAAGTGAAAGTATGTAAAGCTACTGCAAAGGAAGCTGGAGAGAAGCTTGCTACTCAGAGGTTTTTATTTGCAAAGATCAGGATTTCTCAGCAGACAGTAAATGTACCAAAAATACCCTATACACACTGAGCCTGCCACACCTGTTTCCTTTTTATCCATCAGGAAAAAAATATCAAGTCAAAGGCTCTATCAAACTTGTCAAAACAGGAGGATGTTCCTCTGTGTCAGCCTCATCAATCACTGCTGACATTGCAGGAAATGCAGTATTCAGTTTCTCATGGATAATAAACACTTTTTATATCTGACACTGATTTTCCACTTGTCATTTTTGTATTAATACCTCAGCCCAGAATGGAAGAAGGAGAGTAAAGAAAGGCAGAGATGAGACCCTTAGTGGATGTATTTGTATTTGATGTTGCTGATAATTCACGTTGGCCCCATCCAATGAAAAAGGTAAACTCTACTGGCCAGGACAATTGGTCTTTAGTGCTGTAAGGTTTTTATAAGGCCATCTATCTTAACCTTGTTGTCAGAGCTAGGAGAGGACATGAAAGATAATAAATAGAGGTGGGAGAAACATCTGGTTTCCAAACTAGTTATATATTTGTCCAAAGTTGAAAAGGCTGGCTACAACTCATTGTGTTTTGGGATTCATGATACTTTATCAGTGATTGCTGTGGATTAGGAAAATGGCTGAAGCTGCACTCCTATGGAGACAGCACTTGTAGAACTACACCTTGTGCTCTGCAAACACCTCAGTCTCACCTGGCCCTATATCCCCAAAACAAAAAGGTGAAATTAAAACTCAGGTCACTGAGGCACAGGGCTCCTTGTGGCATCCCAGATGATAACCCACATCTGCTTTTGGCAGGAGTCTTCACCTGGGGCAAATAACTCATCCTTGACTGCTGGGTTTTCCCCATCTGCATAGGAAGGAAAATTATACCTGACAGCAAGAGGGCAAACATTTGTGAAGTGCTCAGAATTGCTCTGACAGACCAGACTCCTGCCAAATGCAGGAAAATCAATTAATCCGTCTCAATGCCAATCCATCTCAGTGGCAATCAATCAAGCAATCAGTTGTCTGAATGCTATTTTCTATCAGTTACACATATATTTCTCACCTTGTTTTAAAACAAGCATAGTTTATTTGGGGGAAGCAGTGTTGTAAACCCCACAAAAGACTGAAATTCAATTTCACACTAGTTTTTCTCCCTCCCAAAATGCTTATTCATCTCTAATCTCTTTCTGGTATCAAGCCAGGCACCAGGGAAATGCACACTCAGGTTAATTTCTACACTCAATACCTTGATATCCCTTGAATGAAAGAAAAGACCAAGTAATGATTAAGATGCAAAAACGTGGCTTTTTGGCTAAGCAAATGGTTGGAAGTTGCTCTCAAACCACCCAAAAATGTTTCTGCTCTGGCTGGTGTGCTGTGGCTGCTGGTTATTGGAGTAACCCTTGTCTTACTGCTGCCTCAGTCATATTTTGTTTCTCCCAACAACAGTACAGGGGTTTTCACTGCAATGTGCTTTTGTTCTGTGTCTTGTTTCACATAAAGGGTCCCTAATTCAGGCTGCTACATGCTAAATATTAATGTTTAGCATTTCCATGTCTTCCATTATGGCCATTCTGTGTTGGCTTGTGCCGCTGTAAGGGAAAACCAATCAGTCGTGTGCCTCCAGGGTAATCCTGGTCTTAGCAGAAGGAAGAAACTGAAATTGAAATTCAACGCCTCCTAAGCCAGGCCGTTTCTGCTGACTCAGGTGTTTGTGTGATTCCCTCTGCCCTGGGGAATCCAGCGCTGCTCTCACACCCTCACACTCCCCCAGGCAGAGAGGAACCCTTCCTGCTCTATCCCAGCACAGAATCCAGGGCCGGCTGTGCCAGGGCATGAGGATTTTACCGGGGCATCAAAGCTGGGTGGTGCAGATGGGCTGGCAGCTGCAGTTACTATAGAAGCTGGACTATTAATTCTGCAGAGACCCCTACTGTAAAAGAGACCAAATCTGCAGCCTTTGGTCTCTAACTCACAGTCTTGGGACCTATCTTCCCAGCAGATTCTTAGTAGGCTGTGGCACACAGCAAAGTCTCAATAACCAGGGGAGGCTCAGGATAAAGTGGCAGCACATAAAGGTAATTCAGCTATGTAAATAGTGCTCCAGGAAACACAATACCTCTTCTTTAAGCGTGTAGCAGAAGGCTTCATTAAAAGTTTGTTTTGAAGTCATTTTTCTGCTCTTTGTTCTCTCTCAGTTCCTTTAAAGTTGTTTGGGCTTTTTCCCCCTTGAAAACAAATCATAGTTAGAATAAAGAGACCGCTGACCTACATTCTCACAGCTGTGTTATACTTAATTGTGAGACATGTCAAACGAAATTCAGGAGTGATCATCACCAAGACAGGCTGTGAAAACACCTACTGCTCAAACTCCTAAGCCTCCCCATTTGAAACCATCAGAACAATCTCTTTGAAAGATCCAAGCAGGATGTCCAACGACTGAATTTTTCTCTGGAGACACATCAGAGCAAGATTCCTCACCTGTTGCTCAGCCCTCTTGCACAGTCCCTCAGCTACCTGGACACTTTGCTGTGGTTTTGGTGCACTGCCAGCACCAAATCCTATGAGTATAACAAAGTTCAAGTTGAATTTGAGCCCCTTGAGTAAAAAATTTCATAATCCATGAGTCTACCAGGTTACAAATGTAACCTGATGTAAACAAATGTAGCTGATGTGAGAAAATCAAAGCTAGTGAAGATTAGCAGGTGCATCCAGTCCCATAGCAGAGAAGTGAACTATTGACAATGAAGAGCTGGAAGCCTTTATTCCATTTGCTTATATAGATAATATTGTTTTAAAAACCCATCCCATTTATTGCTCTTACATTAAAAAAACCTCATTCAGAATGTGTTACAGAGTTCATATTTAAGGCAGCAGACCATATCTTAAGACTGCATGTTTTTCCTTTGTGCAGCACCAGACACTCCAAAAGGCAACAAAGGCTTGTAGTGAATTTCCAAGCTCCCTTTAAGAGGCTTTTGCTTATATTGCATTATTTCTCTCTTCATTGACTCTTTCAATGGTCTCTTGAATGAAACACCTGACATTCTCAGGGACGACAAATCTTCCAGCAAGCAAGCAGAGTACAAAAGACAACATTAAACACCAACTGTCAACTTTTTTTGATCTCTGAGAGGGTGGAGGAAAAGGGTCTGTTTCTATGATGATGCAAAGTAAACACTGAGCATCGGGAATGTTTGCTAAGCCAATAACCAGGTACCACCACACCTGGAACAAGGAAGCAGCTGAGGCTGATGAGCTGTGTTTGCTTTCTTTGAGGGGGGCTTCAATCTGGAGAATGAGGACGCTATAAAAGAGAGGATGATTTAAAACCATCCCCTTGAGTGAGCAGCAGCCAGAGGTGCTCGCTGGATGGGATGAATTGTGTGGGGAGTCTGTGGACTCAGGGCTGAGCCAAAGAGGCAGGAGGCAGACGGGCCCCTCAGGGAGCGCTCTGGGCCCTACAGGTGGAACGAAGGTGCTTGGCCTCAGCCAGCGAGGCCAGAAGCACAAAACAAACCAAGCTGTCCCCTCCACAGATTCTGGCACTGGTGATGCTCCAGGTGAGCATTTCAGTGAGAAAAAGCAACCCCTGCTACTGATCTTGTGACCGTGCTGAGCTGAGAGTCTCAGCCCGGAGGAAAACACTCCTGCCTCAGCCCCACTGCCTCTCCCTCGCTCTGGCAGCTCATGAAATATCCTGTGGATGTTTCATCCTGTGAATCGTCCTCCCTCAGCACTGCCGCAAGTGGAAAGTGCTGATTGCCCCGACACGGCTGCTAATGAGTCCCCTGGTATTTACAGACACTGCTCATTTGGAGCAGCGGTACCTCGTGGATCATTTCCCGGCATAAGCAGGACTGATGCACACCAGGGCATACCTGACAATCATCGTTTCTGTCACCCATTTATACAATGACTACCCTGAAAATTCAGGTGAAAAATGTCATTCTTGTTAGAGAGAGAACACAGCTCTGCCACGGGTGTACCAAGGAACATTGGTTTAGGCTATTTGAAAGTGAGATTTGTCCAACCTGTCCTGCCTTTCACCATATCAAAATTGACACAAACCAACCAAAAGAAACTCATCTCTCTCATATTCATTTTTGAGAAGACTTGGTACATTTCTGCTGTTCTCCTGTTGTACAGCAGCCATAACCTAAATAATTTTTTCAGCATGTGTAATAATAGTTTTAAACAGATTTCTTATGAGATATATCACTGTCTCAATAAAGAAAAGGCTTTTATCTTTTAAATACATTTTTCTGTATGCATATTAACCATCCTTCACTAAATCTATTTAATCTTTGTCAATTTTTAGAGTCCTCAGTAGACCACAACCAAAAAAGTTAATGGGAAATATAGTTAATCCTAACAATGAGCTTCTCCATTCAGGACAGGACATGACAATAAATACTGATTTTGATTAATTCCATTTCAAAACATCCCATCCTGTGCCTTACACCTACACCCAGTGGAGCAGCAGGGCCTGTGTGAGCCCCAGGTATGTTTTACATCCTTGTTCCCATTTCTGCCCCAGGAAAGACAAGGGTATTGCCTTCTGTGCACATGAAATGAAGAGCAAGTCCTCCCATTTATGCTGGTCTGAGCCATCTCAGATAAAAATACTGAACCCAAAGCTCTGCTCAGATCTTGCTCCTGCTGGATTTCCTGTTCAGTTTGGCTAACACAGGAGATTCCACTCAAATAAACAACCAAATATTGATATTTATGCAAATAGAACAAGCAGTGATGTAAACTTTTGAAGTTTGATTGTGTGTGCTTCAAAACCAATAAACAGTAGTTTTACTTTGAACCTTCTATCTCAAACACTAAGAAAAATATGCCTTTCAAGTAAACAAATGTAATTCAAATCAAGACAGTACATGCAGTGTGAAATCTTCTACCACATCATAAGGCAGCAAGTACAGTATAGCTCAGCTGTACACCACTAATGCCAAGATTTTGTAGTAAAACATTGACAGACCCTTAATTATTATAGTGCCTCCTGGCAGTGCTATAATTAGATTGAACATAACTATTAGTCATCTTAATTAGTACACACATTCCTTGTTTAGCACAATAAAAATTACAAAGCAAGGATGCCACTTAATTAGGTGACCTGGGAATTGATGCCTACCTATATTTCCCTTTTATTTTAACTGTCCTTACTGAGATTAAATCTAATATTTATGACCAAGAATGGGTATTTATATGGCACTCCACCTGTACATAAAATCACCTGTTAAATTAATATATATTAAATACCTCAAGGACATTTCTGAAGTTATGCCAGCAGTTCATTTGGAATTGTATTCCAAGGAAGGAAATACATCACAATTTTAGGAACTCAAGGTTAATTGCATATTCTAATAAGTGTCTTACATACCATAAATTTAAAAGAAAAGAAAGTGCATTCAGTTAAATCCCCATCAACTTTCTAGTTCCCCTGATGGTGCCTCATTGTGTCCTAGTGAAGTGCTTGGACCTCTTTAAACCCTCTGCCACAGACACTGTCCAAGGGCTCCACTAAGTAGCCACACTTCAGAGAAATGTTTTTTAATTCAGAATCTCATCCATCACACGTTTTTAACAAGTGGAAATTTGGTATAAGTAATCCCTGGTACTGTGAAAACCTCCTGCAGTTCACAAGCACCCTAATTCCTGCAGTGCTGACAAGCTGTCTGGGGACTTTGGTTGGATTTTGGGTGTCCGTCTTCACCTCAGAAGGTGGCAGAGCAAGGTGGTCTGGACACTTTCCCATTTCACAGGTCAACCAAGGAGTTACTTGTCTGAGGCTTATTGAAGCTTGTGGTCAAAAATGGGCCCAGCTGTTTGTTTCACAGCATCGGACAATGATGCTACAGAATTGTTAATTACATTTAACAATTTTAATTGTGCTGGATTCATACACAGGTTTCTTGAAAATAAAATGTGCCCCCTTTGCCATCCACAGATACACACATGCAGCAGGAGAGACAGGATAAAGCAGCTGGGAGGCTGTGGTGTGCACTTTGGCTGTGTGAAAGCACTGCCACCACCCTGTGTTGGAGCCCTGAGTGGGCAGAGTCTTTCAGGCCACAATGAGCAGCTCCAGTGTGACACAACAGCACTTTGCAATAAAACTGCTGCTCAGAACGAGAGCTCACAAGAAAAATGAAGACAAAACAAAAATGTCGTGACATTTGGTATAGAAACCAGTGGTGCTTTCTTGCCAGGTACCTGCTGACATTGCCAGACTCCAACCCCCTCCCTCCAGCCCAGAAAGCTCACCACAGCACTTAGCAATCTGTTCACACCATCATTAAACCCATTATTCCTTCGTGATGGAAAAGTCCCTACAAATGCCACAATGCCACCGCTCTGTGACAAATCCCCCTCTTTCTAAGTGGTAAGCACTTAATATTTACTATCACAGATTAATTTGAATTTAAAGAAAAAAAAAAAGAAAAAAATTGTTTCTGTAGGCAGACTATGGTAAATATCAATATGTTTCATCAGAGCTCCTCTTTCATTAGTTCTAGACCAACTACATCAACTATTTCTTCTCCAAGATAATTCATCAAGCTATTAATTAGAATATGGAAAACATGAAATTCTCTCTTACTTCCTCACTGCAAAGGACTTTCCAATAATTGTTACAGATAAGGAGAAAATGGAAAAGTTATTGTTTGCCACAGATTAAGAGGCTTGCCAAAAAATGTAGAAGAGTTGATATTCAATGCACCCAGCAACAGAAAAATAATATAATACATGTAAACAATTTAAAGCAACAACAATATAAGTGGAGGAACTAATTTTTCTTACCATGACAGGTTTCCCAATTTCTTCTACTTCATCAGGCTAGAAATTTTCAAACAACAGGCTCCCCAGGAAATATTTCTGGCTACATGAGGAAAATCTTTCAGTGATGTGGCCCCAAGGTGATGATGACAGGGTCCAAATCCTTTTGAAAAGTGACTTCTTGTGCCCCCATGCATAGTGAGAAGAGGCAATGGCTGTGAATACTTTTTCCATTATCCCCAGATAGCCTGACTCCTGCTGGAAAAGTCTGCAGATGTGAGTTTGTGACAGGGGCAAAGTGATGTCACAGGGCTTCAGCTTTGGCACACACAGGAGGAGAAGCTGGCACCATCTCTCTGATCTGATGAAAGAGCACGGGTCAGTCTGCATTGGATCACCTTGTATTTGCCAGATTTCCTTCATAAACTGACAGTCTACCAAAACAAAAGGAAACAAATGAAAAAACAACAAGGCCAAGGCTCATGAGATGCCATAATGATGCCACAGAGAAGAGACACCTGAGTAGGCTGTGAGGGGGACTCGACAGATCCTCCCAAAACTCATCAAGTACTCACTCCATTTTTTCTAGGTGCACACAATTCTCGTTCCTTCCCAACGCCGTCCATGCTGTGCACCCCTGGCCACGGCCCCACGGCCCCTCAGAGGGCTCACCAGGGGCAGGGCAGCCCAAGGCACCACACACTCTTCATTTGGAACATTTCCTCAGTCCTCACCTCCTCCTTCCTGAGCCACACTGGCTCTCCCCTGTCACAGCTCTCCTCTCCAGTCTCCAACAACAGCTTTTTGGGTCACATTGCTCGGTTCTGATTCAGAACAGGCTCTCCCATTGACACTGACAATGTGGAACAAGGCTCTGCTTCGCTCTCCCCTCATGATTCTGGTTCTGTTCTTTGAGGTAACCATCAGAAATACCTTCTCATGGCTCAGGTAACAAACCACTTTTCCCTTCACATTGTTCCTCCAAAATTATACTTAAAAAAGGGGAAAGTGGTGCCTGACACTGAGGCTGAGGAAAAGAACGAGGAACAGCCCCACAAGCAGCGAGGATGAGAAAGGAGCAGTGCTTACTGTCACCTCCACTCAACTTTATCATTTATTTCTCAACTTCAAGACTCCAGTCTTGACAAATTCTGGAAGATTAAATAACAAGGGAGCAGGTGATTTGTTAAGTGAGGAGACATTCTGCTCCAAAATGAAACTTGTTCAGAAAGAGTTCACTGTCATCTCCACCAAGAACAGCATTTTACAACTGTGGAGAATTGAATGAGCAACATAGAGTCTGCTTTTCCACCCAAAATACACGCACTTATTTTTGAAATATAGGACTGAAGGATTTTTCCTTAGGAAAGGTTTATTCATAATAAATAAAAGAAAAATAGTTTCAAGCTGAGCTGCCTTCCAAATTAGGGCTTGACTTCAGCATTTTCCATTTTATGAGTACAGCCTCTTGCTTTTATTAAGAGCAGTTGAAATTTCAATTTACTCGTGGTTGGATATAGTTCTTCATTCAACCCACAAAAAACATTCAATTTATTGAAATGTTTCAGTTTCAGATCATTCCAAGCTAATATTTGTTCAGCTCAGCTAAACTGAAAACCAGAAGCATATCTGTGTTTAAATATAGAGGAATAATTTCTTCCATCCCTGTATCTATGTCAGCCTAATCAGGTCACCAGTGGGAACTGTTGACTGGTAGAAACACGAGGCTTTCTCTTTATGAAAAATGACTGACCTTGCTTTAAAGCAATTTAGTTTGTGTCAACATTGCCTTTCTCATTAAATAATAGGCTCTAAGTGGCATATCCATTCTTCTTCAGCATAGACAAGAGCTCTTCAGGCAAGTTCTGGGATGCTATTTTTAGGCATCTCATAGTAATAACCTGCTCAGTGCACTGTTTGGAGTATGTCTACAATAATTATTCCTTGTCTGCTTTGTTGTATTGGTCAGCCCCAGAGAGAGCTCACAAAAATGTTAGATCTGCACCTTTACTTGGATGCAGAAAGAATTTCAAATAAATGTAAACATTTGGTAGCACTCAGATAGCTGTAAATAATACCAGAGCAACAAGTTCATTAAACATACACATCCCTCTGTCTGAAAATGCTGAACACCTTCAGCATAATTCTTCCTCATTTAGTTGCTGAGATGACTCTGCAACCACTTCTCACTAATTCTCCCACATTTGCTATTTCCTCTATATATTACCTGGCCAGTCATGCAAGTATTGGAGATGATAACACAGGTAATTTCATCTGTCAGAACCAAATGAGCAGTGAGAGGAAGTATTTGATTCATTTGTCGTTTTTCTTTTTTAATATTTCTTTTTTCCTTTCTTTCCCCCTTCCTTTTTAAAATTTATTTTCTCATTATGGCCATTTCAAATCATCTCAGGCTGCTTTGTAAGAAGGTTCTCAGTCCAGATCTCAAGGTGACATGCTTTACATTAACCCTGTCATTATTCCCAGCAATTCCTTAATATTCCCTCTTGTGATTACATAGTTCTCAGGAAATGCACTCCCCTGGAACTAAACATTAGAAAGACGCAAAACCAGCCTAAGAGGACCCAATAAACATATTTAAATACATATTTATACCATCCACAGTATTAGAGCAGGTCATTAAATCCTTGCTCTGTGTACTGGCTACTAAAGATAGAAGAGAGGCTTATTCAGACTGTTCTGTAGTGACGAGTCATCTCTACTGGGAAATCATGTGAGATATCAGTGCTGTTGTAGCACACAAACAGCTCATCAGAGCTTTTTAATGATTTATTAATGTAGTCGATCTGGTGGCGTTTTACAATGGTTATCAGAGGGCTGCAGTTAATAGTGTTGATTGTAGGGTCTCATATCCTCGTGTGCCCTTTGCAGTGTTCCACAGGCCAGGCTGGCGCTGCTTTGGCTGGACCAAAGCCTCAGTTTAACAAACCAAAGCCTGTCTGCATCAGAGACCGGTCCCCAGCCCTCTACAGACGTTATTTATGGGATCCCTTAGGGTTCTTGATCAGCTCCAGTGCAGTGTCATGTCACTACACTCCCCTTCCTCCAGGTGATGCTGTTAATCAGCATGATGTGATTTGTCATTTCTAGGTTGATGACATCCAGCTCTGTGACTTTTCAAAGCTCAGCGTTGCATATGCTGTCACACCATTTCAAACATACTGAGCTAAAGCAAAACTGCTTTCACTTGAAGTCAGATAAAAGAAGGTCTCTTAATGGGTCTGGGAACTTTGGAACACGCTGCTGTCTCCCAGGCTAAACTCTCTAAGTGGAAAAATAATTTAAAGCCTTGTGTTAAGAGTTAGTGTGTTAAATTTGCCTCAGCATGGTTCAGAGAAATCTGACAGCAACATAATACTTAAAGAAGAGATTCTGATTGCTGCTCCAGTGGGTCAGAGAGAGGCCCACTGGGAAGAGCAGTGCAAGGGCAGAAGAGCAGTTCAAGGGCAGAAGAGCAGGCAGTCCAGCCACCTGCCTCAGCCTGCCCCAGCCAGAGATGGGAGCAGCACCAGCTGGACAATCCAAGCCATCTCCCACATTTCCCTGGAGCAGCCCATGGGCTGTTGCTCAGGATTCAGCCTGGATGGACACAGGGCTCACCAGGCACCCTCTGGCAGTGCTCAGGGGGGCTCAGGTGCTTCATCACAACATCAGGGTAGCAGCCACAGGAACTAACCTGAGAGCTTGAGCCAAAGGAGGAAATGCCAACACCAGGACATTTTTAGTCCCATTCCTAATAAAAACACCACTGCTACAATAAACCTCCCTGCCTGTGACTTCAACAGCTCCATGGCTAAAACGGGGACAGGCACAAGAGCGTTCCCCAAGCCCTACCAGCAGGGAAAAGTTGGACTCTTCACTGAGGTGAAGTAGAAGAAACTGGCACAAAAGCAACGAAAGGATGAAAGAAACCCGGGTTTGAACTGACAGGGCCAAAGCAGTAAGGTAGTGAAGCAATGTGATTTGCTGATCTTTCCAGTGTCAACAAGAATTAATCCTTTTTTCTTTTCTTTTTTCTTGCTATTTTTTTCTAAAAAATGAATACTTTTTTCCCCTCAAATAAGTCTCCAATCTTTTCAGTCAGGTTGAAGTCTAATAGAGGGAGGGATACTAAAGCAATAAATAATTAAAAAGACTGTTTCTAAGATTGTCAGGACTGATTACACACCAAAGCAATCTTCTGATAAGCATGAGTGAAAAGGAGACCATAATATTTGGCAACATGAAACAAAGTTCTGATTCATTAAAGATTGACAACAAGGACTAAATCTGTTGTGTGGTATGCACATATTTATCACACTGATACTAAGAGGAATGGAAAAGTTTCCCAAGACCCGATGACTAAAATCTAGTCTATGAGTTTTAAAAAAACTAGTCTATTTCTTTTTCAGTGTAGAGTTATGAAAATCGTAGAAGAGGATACTGCTGCTTAGATTCATCTCCTCAGCTTTTACACAAACTTGAATTTAAAAGGTTGCAAAATCCTTACTAATTTTAAAAGTTGAAGTTTGTTCAATTCCCCATGAATGGTACCTAGTTAAACACCTGTTTAATCAAATCAATCAAATCTTCAGAAAATCACAGCTGTAGGGTACAGATTACTTCTAATCCTGGAGACATTAAAAGTCAGCATGACAGTTAAATTTCTAGAGCTGAAGTCTGAACTCTAAAGACAAAAAAGTAATTGCATCAGAAAAAATATATAGAGAAAACTTAATTAAGAGGCAGAGAATACCAGAGCTGTTCTGGATTTTAAAAATGAAATAGCACTTTTTCATCTCCACCTGTAACAGCACCCTGTAGTTATTTGCCTGAACAGCGAAGAGATGTCTAAGAAAAAATGTAGCAATTGTCATTGATCTCTAGGATCTTACAAAGATGTTATTTGTGATTTCTGGAAGTGTGAAATGCCTGGTGACAAAGGCTGCAGTACTTACTGGAAAAGAGGGGCTACTTCTGCACCCCAGTTTTTCTAAGCATGGCCAGCAGAGATGCCTTGAGAGGTTCCCTGGGCTGATTGCTGCACGGCTACGGGGGGGAAATAAAATAAAACAGGTTTTGGTTGTGCAAGGTTAAACATAAGGTTTGCAAGGCCTTGGTGTGAGCATCAAATCAGCTCAGGCTGGAAAGAGTATATGTGTGTGCCAGTTCTTTAACACAGCAGAAACCACAAGATGCTCTGCATGACCAAAATTCTACATATGCTATTCCTGAAGCTCAATTATCTCCAGCAGCGTTAAATTATCCCTCACGAAAAAGCAGCAAGTACATAAAAACAAACAGACATTCTCCCATGCAACAGAAGAAGCTGTTTGCCAGTAATGCTAGAAATTGAGCACTTTGCTACCAAATGGCTTTAAAGTCCATGAATTCCTATAATTAATGGATTATGCCCCATAAATATCCCTGCTGTAATCCACATTCCCAATATTGATATAAACTTGTTTCAAGAGTATTAAGGTCAGTTTACTTTAGAAGTAAATATTTACTCATGTTTCTGTAAAACCCAGCTATCCCTTTAAATATTAAAACACCAATTCCTTATTTCTCTGCCCCCCCTGCTCACAATAAATTGCTGTTCCAACAGTCCAGAAAATCGCAGTAATTCTGATGCAAAATGTAGAGACCAAATAACTAATTCAGAATGTTTGATTATAAAGAATGAATAAAACCTCTGAAAAGACACAGAGGTATTTTAACTGATGTTTAAACACTCACAATATTGGGAACAAGCTATGAAAAGAAACTGAGATGTGGTTATATTTAATCTCTGCAGAATGTTTCTGCCAGTCTTATCTTCCATATAGGCAATGAATAAAGCCAGAAATAAATTCCTGAAGAAAGAAGAAAAGAGAAAATAAGATCGTTTGCTGTGATTCTGTTCTGCTGTGGGAATTGTCTGTAATCTCCAGCACATAGAAGCAAGCAAGCAGTTGGAGCAGCTTTTGGAGAACAGAAGCAAAACCACTGCAGGTAATCAAGGCTCTGCTCCTTTCTGAGTAAGAACAGAAAAACTCAGACTTATTCTGAGACCTATTCACAGATCAATTTAAAACGTTACATTTTTAGAACTGGAGGTGTTGTCATCCTTTAATCAAAAGAGCAATCCCTAATTGCAGTTGAGAAGATATGGTCTTCTTACAGTACCATAAAATTAGTCAGTTCTAGTTTAATTTAACTGTTTCTTTGTTGTCACGTTAGTTCACATTTTTATGAGTATTTAAAAAAGACAGAATTCACAAATCTGAAGTTCTGGGATGATGCACAGTGTCAGACAAACAGCTGTTTTTTATGTATTTTGATCTTGATACTGAAACCCCTTGAAAGGATCACAGAATGCTATGTTCAGGCTTGTGGATCAGGCTCTGAGACTGATTTATGTTGTATCAAAAGGATCTGGGAACCAGACAACACTTTGATGCAGAGATTTTTCCATTCAAATCAAGTGGACTTTGTCCCCAGGTGGAAACTGCAGAACTACAGCAGAGTACTGAAAGGATGTAGTTTGTTTGCAGGACTTCCAGAGTCGGAGCAACCTAACCTAACACTGAATTCAGCCCTGCTTTGCACAGAGAAGGTGACCAGGTATTTGCACCACCCAAGGTCCTTCCAGCCTGTTCTTCAATTCTGTCATTTTGCTGTGCATTGGAGGTTCAGAATTGTTTATATTGGTGTCAGATCATGACACACCCACACACTGCAAGGCTTTAGTTCCAGATCGCTGGTGGAACTCCAGCACAGGGTAGGCTGTAGATTGTGTTAAACAGATTAAACCCCCTCTGTGGTTACAGTACCCAGCTGTGCACTTGGTCCTTAAAATACCTGAGAGTTTCTTTCAGCTGTTGCCTTCATGTGGCTCTGAGAAGGTCACAAACTCTGCTGTGACCAGCTCGCACAACAGCCGACAGGGATCACCCTCCTCCTGAGGGCACTGAGAGGTTCCAGCAAAGAGAGCTGGGCACAGACACTGCCCACACCCCACCTGCCTGAGAGCCTCTAAAACCAGCACAGCAAATTCTTCTCAACTCGTATTTGCTTCAAAAGAGGAATTATTTGACAATGATTTTGTAACTTCCTTACATTGAGGGTGGCAGAGCCCTGGAACAGCTGCCCAGGGAGGTCGTGGAGTCTCCCTCTCTGGAGACATCCAAACCCACCTGGATGTGTCCCTGTGTCACCTGTTCTGTGTGACCCTGCCATGCCGGGGGTTGGACTGGATGATCTCCAGAGATCCCTTCCAACCTGGACTATTCTGTGAATACCTCTTGCTTTATGAGTAGGGGTTTGAACAGCTGAAATAAATAATAGCTACAGGTTATGCTTGAAGCTGGATGGAAGAAGTAAGGAAAGTCAGATTATTCCAGTAATATTGGTAATATTTCACATCTACAAAAAAGAAAGCTTGTATAATGCTAATGTATTATCCGAAACTCTGCTCAAATTCAACTGTGATGCAGAAAGAGTAATTCAGGTCACAGTTTAAGCTTGTCACATAATTAGTTTACATTTAATCAGACTGCTGGTATGTAAACATAATTACCATTCTCAGACCTTTAATTGAAATTGTCACAGCACTACTGCAAGCTCCTTCCCTGGATCTGCTGGAATGGATTTCCTACTCACGGACACTAAATGGGCAGGACAGTTTTCCTGCAGACTCTGCCACACACCAGCCTAACCCAGACTGGACTCTTCCCAGGCACACTGGTGAAGAAACAGACACACCACCACATCTCAGCCCTAATCACAGATGTAATAAATTAAGTTCAGCTGATGTTAATCAGGCTAATTACAATTAAGCTAATGCATTACCCCAAACTCATGTACAATGGTTTTCAAGTGTGCCAGGAAAGCTCCTCTCTAAAGGGATAAATACTAACTGCAATTTATGTGCAATAGTATCAAAGACCATTTGTGACCTTAGACAGGCTCTTTCCTTCTTGAAAGAGATTATAATTCACCCAATCAGAAAACTAAAAATCTTCATTTCAATTGGTGCACAGCATTCTTTAAAATCAAAGCTATACCTGCACCTAAGTCTTAGAAAATATCAGCCCAAGGACTTAGAAATAGTGTGTTAAAAAACATTTTTTCCTCTAAATGTCCATTAACATAAAACACAATAGAGGAGCAGCCCTGTATTTGCACACTTCTTCCAGGTGTGCCCTCCAAATAGACCTGGAGGTCTTCTCAGCTCCATCACCATTGTCTCCCCTATTCTGAACCACTCTCCAATTAAATATTACTAAATATTTTTAAGAACTAGGCTTATACTTCGTTTTTTAAATGCTCTAATTAGTATTTTCTTCTTGATAAATAGAAGTAGCAAAAACTCCAAAGCTGGTACAGAACTTTCACCCTCCTTGTGGCCTTTTGAACAGTGGGGATGAGGGATGTGACACCTGCCAGGGAAAAGTGAGGGTTACCTTCGTTCATCCCAGCTCCAGATGCAATAGGTTGGCAACAGATTTTTTCTTAATTTTTTCTTTCTTTTTTTGCTTATTGGCGGTTTTTTTTTTTTTTTTTTAACTCCTCTTGTTTGCTTGGCCTGCCTGGCCCGCCCAGACTTGATTTTCTTTCATGGGGCTGTGGAGTGAATGCAATTACATTAAGAACTGCTCAATATTTGATTAGCAGCAGCCAAAGTTAGCCAGAAGGGTCAGGACAGCCTGAAGCTGAGGGGAGATAATGTGCACTTGCAAATTTTACTTACGTTCTCCACAAGTTTAAATTACTTTTAATGAAACATTAACAGAAGATTTGACAAATGACCCCCTGAGACTAAAAGTTTCACAGGGAACTTGCAGTGAAATTAGATTAATAGGCAAATTTTCAGCATGCAGTTTTTGCTGTTAAACCAAAATCTTTTTACTACTTAATTTCTCCTTATTATCTTATTATGTTATACTCAGATCATTTTCCCCTGTGCAAATAACACTTATTATTTACTCCCTCTTACTTACTAAGAGTAAGTCTCTGCCCTAATTCCTTTCAGGAAACTGAACATCCTTCAAAAGGCATCTCCAAGATCCTGCAGAGCACCAGTAAAACTAAGTAATAATTTTCACAAATGTTTAACACATTCAGACTATTTCCTTTGTGCTTCCATGGTGGATGAGCAACCCCTCACTCCAGTGACTGAGTAGAGTCCATCCCTCTGGTTACCACCTGGCAGTGTTTTGAAGAACAAGGCTAGAGGAAGTGTTCCTCTGCAATTTAATTAACAAGCCATTTCTGCTCCATCAAACATCTGTGCTCTGGCTGACACACTTAAACATGTGAATGAAATAGGTGAGCTGCTTTCTTTTAAAAGAGTAACCCTGTATTCTGTACTGGGGCTCTCCCTATAACACTAATAACAAATACTCCATCGTTGTTGAACTAAGGGTTTGTCTCCTTATGCCAGCAATAACCGTTCCTGAACACTGACTTCCTTACAGACCAGGTTTTGCCTGGTCTTTTTTTGTAAATTATCTGGGTAGATTAATCAGACAAGTGAGCTGAGTTCTAGGTTACTCCAAGATAAAGGGAGCACAACCTCACTGGAGTAAATTGTAGGTCTTACTGTTAGTTTTGGCTTTAAAACAAAAATAATAATGTCAGATTCTTCTACCACAATGGCTGAAAGTGGGGTCTGCATTACCTCAGCCCCAGAAACCTCGCTGTCACTAAGGGGGTTTGCTGCTATCTCAGGTTTCTTTCACCAGGGCTCTCAGAGCATGTTGCTATTTTCTATTACAACAAGAACTCTGATTGCTTCTGCAGCCAATTACTTGTGCTCAAAGGGAGCAAGAGCTGCAGGAATGCATCACTTGATGTTAGAACATGTTGTAATTAGGTTTTCAGCCCTAATCACTGGGAAGGATAAAAACTTCCCTTGCAGTTTATAAATGCCAGTATCAACAAACAACATTTTGTTGCATAAGTAATTCATGTGATTGACACTGGGTTGTTTCTTTTTGTGAATCAGAATGAGTGAATTACATCCTGAAGAGCATTTCATAAGTGTTCACTTTTCCAACCAGCAGCACAATTTTGCTGATCATGGCCCATTGACAGATAGCTTATCCTGCCGAGTCCAGAAGAAAGTTCCTGGTTAAGATTAGCCCATTAATCCCTTACACTTGCTTTACACCTGCCTTTGCTGGAAAGGGAGACCAAGAGGTCAAAAAGAGAAGCCCAAACTAGTATTTTAATTGTGTGAACAAAGAACCCTCTTGGTAACATTCTTCCCTGTTACTGGTAAGAGCTGTAAGAAACCCCTGTAATTCTCCAGGAGACTCTGCAAGTTTTACATCTTGTAAATTTGCTACAATTCAAAAGAATAAAAACATTCCTATGACATTAAAAATCTCTTCAGGGGAATTCATTCTGATTTCCACTCTTTTTGACCATGTAACAATGTAAGTGTAGGCAATAAATTTTTCTTGGAATAAATTCCCCAAATCTGGTATTCTGAAAATGATCAAACAAAATGTTTCAGCTTCGTCATCAGATTCTTTCAGTTTTTCTTAAATTGACAGTCTACTACTGAAAGGGAGAGACTCATGGAGAAAGGCTATGCTTCCACAACAAAGGTTTTCCAAATCGAAAATCACAGAAAAAGTAATACTAGCTCTCCCTAGAGGCAAGATGGGATGCACTTGGGGAAAAATATCTTCACCAGTGGTAAGGAAATAACTAATCAATGAACTCAGTCCTGCTCCAGATTTTCTGTTAAATACATCATTAGTACATGCTCTAAATAGGAAACTAATCAAGAAATAAAGCTGTCAGGGGTTTTTTTTCTTTCTTCTTTCTTTTTTTCTCCCTAAAACAAATTAAGTTGTAGAGCTGTGCCAGATTTCTCTCCTCCTGGAGGCAAGGTCTGGCTGGGCAGCACAACCAGCAGCAGGCAGAGCTGGCTGTGCCCACTGCTCCAGGAGGTGATTAAGTGGCACCAATTAGCAGCAGTTGTGGAAATTGAGAGGGACAGTGTGAGGAGTAGGGCTGCCATAAAGATCAGCTTGAGAGGAACGAGCATTTGTCCATGAAACAGAGCCACAGCCCGGAGCCCCAGCGGCACAGTGTCAGTCCATTCACTCTTCTCCCCTCTGCAGCCGTGCCAGCCAGCCAGGGACTGGGCTCGGGACTGGCACCTCTGGTCTGCACTGCTCCCCGGAGGGCAAGCAGCCCCTGGCTGTGTCCCAGCTGGCACCGCACCGAGCCACTGCGACACCTCCCCGCCTCTTCCCCGGGACACCGGGCCGCGGCTGGCCTGGAGCCACAGAGCGGCCGCTACCTGCAGGCTCCGCAGCCCTGCTCAAACAGCAGCCACAGCCTGGTGCCGATCTCTCTGATATTGGAATATAACACTGCAAAAGCGAGCTAACTACACGTGCTCAAACTCCCTCCCCTGTGCGTTCGCCCTTTCCCTCAGACCCTGATTTGGCTACTGCAGTGCTGTGAGCTATTTACCCCACCCAGCAGAATCACAAGGGCGCTTGAAGTTAAAGGTGAGAGAGTGGTGGGAGTTTTTCTTTACCCAGCACATTTCCCCGTGCCAGCACATCCACAGGCAGTGGGAGAAGCTGAAGCTTTCAACACATTGCAGTTGCAAGACATCACAGTTTTCAAAGCATCACTAGAGAAGCAGTTGGACACTGGCATTATCAGAGGAGCGGGACGCAAATGACCAAATAATTGCATCTTTGCCAGCGCCATTTTACTCCTTGCAGGAGCGTTGTAGGTGATAATTGACACTGTCATCATGCAAACAGCAATTGCCTCCGGGCACTAATGTGGAACATGTGCTGTTCCGAGCCATCCCCGGCCCCTGGAAATGGGAGCAGCCGGGCCATGCATCAGTCAGCAGCTCCTGCGCTGCTGCCATTCGGGACCTGCTTCCCCTCCGAGTGCCTGATCAATTTTGTTGTAGACACAGCCGAATTTCAAGTCACTGATGTTTTCTCGGTGCAGCGGAGAGCTGCAGAGCAGATGAGCGTTCGAACATTCCTCAGGAATCCCCACGCTCTGCGAGACGAGCGCTGAGCTCCTGCCAGGGATGCGGAACCCTGACTGGGACCGCGGCTCCCGAGCATCCCGAATTCCCGCGGGGACCACGTGTGGACCCCCCTACAGCACGCCCAGCCCAGGATTAAGGACATGGCTATAAAATCCTCTCCACTAACATTAATGCGTTTAATGGATTGACTTAGATCAATGCAGTACCTAAAAAATGTTGATCTGGAGTCTCCAGAAGTCCGTGTGCTTCAATTCACACAACCAGAAGAGTTTCATTGATGTAAATGGTATCTCCCTAAAGCAAAGTACCCACACAATAATTCCTACAGGATCAGGGCCTCAGTTAATTACAGTGACTCCTCAACATGCCATTTTCCCAAGTCATTTATAGATCTTTGGCTACAATTCATTAAATATAGTTTTTTATATTTTTTTTCCTTCTTACACAAAAAGCCAACGATGATTTGAACAAAAGTCTGTTCTTCCACAGACACACAGAGATATTGCTTCACCAAAAAGTGAAATCCAAGGAATCTTGTGTGAAGAAAATAAGGAGTTATATGGTGACTTCAGGAAGAAAACTAAAATAGCTTATCCTGCTGGTTATTTGGGGCAAAGTCCAAAAGCTGTCATTTACATCAGACCACTTTATACATTTAAAGGGCAAGTATAAACAGAGGGAAAAGGTCCCCATGGAACAGACATTTGCTGTTTTAAAAGTCATTCTTAAAGCAAAAGTGTGAAATTGGAAACCACTGCCAGTTATAACTATGGTAAAGTGAAAAAAAAAAAACCCATTAATGACCTGAGTTGCCCAGGCACTGTTACCAAAGTTCTGTGTTTACTTTTTATTTGAATGCTTCAGCATTCAAGCACCTGTTTGAAAACCAAATATTAAGCCTTCATGTTCAGGTATTTTTTAATTTATTAAGTGCCTGTTCAGGAATTATGCTTGTGCCAAAGCGAAAATTAACCCAGTTGTCTGAGGTAATACTCTAATTTTTATGGCAGAGAAATCTTTTTTATTTCCACAAAACTGAACTATGACTAAATACATACAATACAGAACAGGCTAAGAAAGCCACCAAAAGAACTAATACATATAAAGAATAAGTAAATAATTGCATCTTTTTTAAATGAAAGTAAATTCCTGGTAGCTGTGTCATTATTTAGAAAGTGAGCTATCCTAAAACCCAGCTGTTTTATAATCTAATGCAAAGACAAAAATCATTGCTCTGGGAGAAACAAAAGTGTTCCTGAGCTACATTTCTGCAATGTTTTGCTTCAGTCATCCTCCATTTGAATATCAGATGATCTAACAAATGCAGTTTGATCTAACAAATGCAGTTTCACTTGCCAGATTTCTGTTTGTGTGTAGAAATTAAAGCAGCCAGGCATCGCAGCACCAACAGTGTATGTGCTGCTGGAGATCTGCCTGTAGGGAAGTTTGTGACATATTCTGATTTTAGTGGAGAAAACAAGACATACAGGAGAGGGCTACATAGTTAAGAAACTTTGCTCAGTCTCCCATCATCAATAACAACCTTAGATCATCAAATGATGTAAGTTAAAATGACTTAATTTCATTCAACCTTGCAGAGAAAACCAGACTCTGTCACACGTTTTCAACACTGTCCATGTAAAGGCACTGAGAGCAGAGTTAATAGTTTGAAGTACTGGGAAAATGAGGTTAAAGGAAGAAAGATTGTGCCTATGTAGTAGGGTTGACACTCATCTGTAGAGCTAAGTCTGATCAGTTTTCAAATGCTGGTTAAGTATGAACTAAATGTTAAAAATAAAGATCACAGAAACATATAACATACAAACAACACACAAATTCAGACTAAAAAACCAGAAAACATCTTAACAAATTTCATGCAAGAGCTTCAAATGTTACACACTTTTTACTGGGTGGTTGGTAGGATTTCAACATCTACACATCAAATAAGACAAGAATCACAACATCATTTCTCCTCACTGAAAGAGTTTGTATTGTCTTGTTAGTACCACCCCAGCATTTCTATCCTGTTTCATTTCCTGGGAGATTTATCAGACAGGACAGAGCATGGGGAAGATGTGAGCAAAACCTTACAGCAGGGATTAATACAGAAAAAGGATGACAAGCTGAAAAATGTGATGTAAGAGTTGTAGTGGAATAAAAGCTATTAATACAGGAGCAAGCATGTTGTTTGTCATTGTTCTTCAGTGCTCAGAACTAAAATCCCACTCTTCTGAGCAAATGCCTTGTGCTATTTTCTGCCTGTATTTCTGGTTGTCAGTTCTGTTGTTCTCTTTGTGGGAATTGTGCAAGATGCTCTGTATAATTGAGTGGATGTTATCCACCACAATGCATTTGCAGCCTTTTCACAGAGTCACAGCAGAGGATATTGCTCTCTCCAGTATGACAGCACAAACACAGACTCAGGTGCCTGTGTGCAACATGATGGAGCAGGAGCACTTTTAGCCTGGCATTTTAGGAATAAGAGAAGTGTTCAGAGGAGGGAACATGTCTAATAAAACCAATATAGCTGGGAAAAAACCTTGTGGTGCAAAGGTCCTTCCACCAACAGCTGAAAAACTGAATGAGACTTCTGGGATGCAGTCTGTACTGTATTAGGAATAAAGGATTAGGTTTTTAAAAAGTAACATACATTTCATTTTAACATGTTCACCCTAGCAACTTCATGCAGTTGCTCACAGACCTGGGCAGAACAGAGTAAATTACTGTTAAGTTGTAACACTCCGGTGTTGGAAGATGGAAAAATGTGATTGTTTCTCTTTCCAATAATTGTTTCATGGTGTGAGGCTGGAGAGTCTCAAACTCCACAGAACTTAGAAACACACATAGGGAACAACCTGCTTACCCAAAGATTGAGCTGAACCTGTGAGAAAAGGCATACAGTGCTAAAACCAGAGTTGCAGCTATCCTAACCTTTGGGAAAGCAGCAATGTACGTGTTCAATATCAACTCTGTGGTGGACCAAACCAAAAATCCAAGAACTGCACAGCTCCAAAGGCAGCAAGCTCCAAGTTAGGCTGCAGTTGCAATGCCCTTGCCCAGATTTACAGGCAGTGCTGAGGCCCTGTCCATTGCCATGTGAGATCTGGCTCTGGTGTATCACATTTGCCATGGGCATCATCACTCCTTCCCCAGAGCACCGGGAGTTCTAATCCCATCAAACCACACTCACTTCACTGAGTTTGATTTTGCTTCTGCTTTCATCATTCTAAATCAAATGGAAACGACAGACTGACAGGCCTTGTGAGCACACACAGCACAGCACAGCCAGAAATCTCCTTTTGAAGTTTTCAGTCTGCTCATTACAGCAGGAAGCAACAGTCCTGAATTTGAGCAACCCCATCCACATCCAGGGATGCTCTGCAAAGCATCTGACATGTTTCCCTTGTTTAATAACAACGAATTTACACAACAGGAAGCCTTCCCTCACTGCCTTTCATTTGCCTATAGACTTGTCCCAGTGTTTCCTTGAGACTCCAGGCTGTAAAAGCACAGGCAGTAATGCAAAAGGTACTTTCTGACCTTACCATCAGTGCTTTGTAATGAAATCAGTATATTAGCTAGGCAGTGATGTCACAGCTTCAGAAACATCCACCCAACCCAACAGCTTCTTCCTCCCCTTCTAGCAGCAGCATGAGAATTCCTCATCAGGGATCAACCAAGCTGGGGTAGGGCAGCTTGTGCCAGGACAAGACAAATAATTTGAAAACTTCACATCAGCAGGTGACCACATCTTACTGTTGGTTCTAGATGTGATTCCTAATAAGAACAAAGGCAACAACACTTCAAAAGCACATGAGAAGATGTGCTCATTAAACAAAAAATGGAAAACCACTTGGGTTTTCTTTTGCTGAATTACACTCCCCTGCAAGATAAACATATTAAATAAAAAATAACTACAAAGCAAATAAATACCTTTAAAATCTTCTTTTTCTTTAGGGAACCTTTTTCAAACTTCTATTAAAAGAAAACAACTAAGAAGCACCCAACATCAGCATTCCTTGTCATATTCTCATCAGCATTCCTTATACAGGCAACCCTACTCCTGAGTTCTCCAGCAAAGGAAGTCAGCCAAGAATCCCTCTCCTAGCTCTACCTTCCCATGGAAAATGTAGAACTTTTTCTATTTTGAGCATCTCTGATTTTAGTCCCAACCTTCCAAATTTCTTGGTAAAACTCCATCTCTGCCCAGCTCTCCTGATCTTACTGGTATAAACCTAGGTCTGAATTTGGCTCTTTTAGACACTGACTTCTCTCTGCAGCCTTTTCTAGGTGAGCTCTCCATCTGTTCCAGGAGCAGCTGAAGACAATGGAACTACCCAGACTGATAACAAATGTCAGATGTGGCAGAAATCCAGGCAGAATAATTAGGATGACATTAATTCAGGTGCTAGGAAGACGAATAAGGTGATTAGAATATTAAAAGGATGAAAGATAGAAAGAAAGAAAAAGCTTTGCCATGTCCATGGGTCTCTGAAATCTATATCAGGTAGTAACAATCATTAATAGCTCTAAGGACCATGGAACACCCGGAACTCATGGGAACACCTGCATCCATACCCCTGCACTTGAGGAATGACTTAGCAGCCCTGATACTGGTAAATATTAATTCTTTGAGCTTTCTGCTGCTAAAAAAAATAACTACATCAGAAAAAAGCCCTTCATATTAATTGCAGAATTTATCTTTTTAATGATTCTCCTACCTGGGTCTCACTGATCACCTCTGTTAACAAGCCCTATTGCTGTTCTGTAAAATCACCACCCAAACAACAGAATTGTGAATCCTGAGATCTTCAGGAAGGGGGATTTGTTATGCCAAGAAGCATGAGAGGCAGTGGTAAGGAGCAGGCACACCCAACAAAGCACTTGCAGAGCTGGTCAGGTCCCCAGAGCTGTGGTTGTGCCATCTGTCATCACTAATCAAGTCCTTCCTTATCTCAAACCACCATTCATGCTCCTGGGAGTTACACCTGCCCCAGACTGGAGAGGAGAAGGAGGGGGAAGAAGTGCAAGGTATTACTGCACACTATTTAGAGTGTTTTGAAAGTTCACAATGTGCACACGCTCTTCTATTTATATGAGGTTTTAAAAAAAGTCAGCAGCATGAGCAAATCCAACCCCCACCATCCAAGTTTTAAGAGGATTCTCCAGGAACTGCAAAGCCTTATTATTCTACGAATAAAGTTCAATAAGGCATCTTTGACTAAAGGGGTGTGGATAAGAGGGTTTTACTTATGTTCACCCTCATTAAACTCCTCCAGGAAAAATGCTGGTCATGTATTTAATACACACAGACCAGTTTTAGACAACACTAATGAACCTAAACTCTGAGCACAGCACTGCTGTTGGCATGAACTCACCCCATCACACTGCAAATGGTGTCTGTTCTCCTGCCACCACGTGCTTCCATCCAAGGAATTCACTGAGTATGACGTACCACATGTCAGATTTAGCTCCTGTGTTAGTTCCTAGCAGTGAAAATCTCATGCCATATGATAGTTGCCACGGTAACTGCTCTGCCAGAGGGAAGACGGGATCTGCCGAAGGTCTGTGTGCGCTCCCAGCGAACGGAACAGCTGCCCTGGGTAATTTGGGCACCACAGAAATCTGAGGGCATCTCCGTGGGTTTGTATCCTCAGCTGAGGCTTACCTGGCTGAGGGCTCCTCAGGGAAAGGTGCAGGTTTGAGAAACTGGAGTTTCAGCATCGTGTGAGCTCTGCCCCTGTGAGCAGAGCATTGCTCCAGCCTGCAGGAAGGAAACAAGGATTTGGGGCAAATACAGTTGTCTATGACATTTTAAGTAGCTGTAGGACAACATAAACTCCTCTCCACAGGGCAAATTTTGAGTTAGGATGTGCCTGAAGCTGCTAAAAAATGCACACACTGTATTTTCTGAAATCAATACAGAAGAGGGTCTAATATTACCCAGGTATCTGAAGCACAGGGTCCTCCATGCACTGACAGTAACAACGTGCCAAAGGCACCAGGCAAAGCAGTGAGTACCAGGGGTGTAACACAGTTTGGTAACCTCAGGGAATCATTCAGGAATTCTTCCCTTCTTACCTGCAGATTGTTGCTGTGAGCCTTGCTGCATGTAAAATGCCTCAGTTCTCCAGGTGGAAGCAAAGGCACCTCCACCAGCTGATCTCAACAGGCACCTCAGCTGAGCAAAGAGCTGCAGCAGGAGTTTCCTAGTGCAGAGCAGAGGTGTCATCAAAACAGGGGCATGAGGTAAGACTGCCCAGGTTAAAGTGCATAATCCATAAACTGTATTTAAATCCAAATCTTCAAGTTTTAACTGTGCATATGTACCAAGAAATCAAATGTGTAAGTGCTTTCACAATAGCCACTGAAATGAAGCCTTACTTGTGCTCTGAAATGCTCAACAATCTGCTTGCAATGGAGATGATGCAACTGTTGGTGTAGAAACACTGGGCTTACAAATTACTATTATGCTTGAAAACTCTGCCTTTGATCAATGGACTTCTTTCTCTCAACCACTAACAATTTGGTGCAAGAGAGATTAAAGACATAATTAACACAGGCTGTTCCATCCAAAGAGTCAGACATGTGGTGGGCAGAGCCAGACTGAAAATCTTCCCAGGGCTTGAGCATGTTCCTGTGCTTCCAGAACTATCACATTGTTTAGAATTCTGATTCTAACTCTCCTTCCTTCACATTCTCATGTAGAAACAAACCAATCATTATTAGTTTTCCACAGAATCCCTAATACCCAAATCACCTTTCATTCTAAGGCCAAACTCAGGGACTGGAACGACTGCATCCTAATAGAGCAAGTGCAATAGAAGAGTCACTTACAAAAGAAAAATTTAAAGAAATCAAATAATGTCAAGGGAAAAAAAGAAAAAAACAAATCCTAGTGTCCCATCAGAAAGTTAGAAAAGTTTAAAATCAATTACATGTACTACGCTTTTAAATATTCACAAGTCCTAGTGGAGGCTACTAAATGATTCCTTGACATCTGGGAAGTTAATTAATGCTTTTAGCCAAATTATCAACTCAGTGTTTTTATAATTGATAATGTGGTGAGCATCATCACCTGGGGTTAAATTCAGCTTCACCACAACTTTCTTGGTGCTGTAGAAGAGCTCCCCATGACTGAAACACTTGTATTACTGCACTTTAGCACTGCCAGTGCTTTCCCCACGAGCAGGATCAAGGCTGGTGTCAGTGTTTTGCACAGACTGGCTACCTTGTCACCTGTTTGCCTCATTCACCCCTTCTTTTCAAGGAGTCACAGCCACTGGGATGGCCTCCATCTATAAACCCTGTGGTGTAATAAGCCAAACAAATTGGTACATCTAAAAAAACTTTAAAGCTGACTTAAAAGCATGAGCCAGACCTTCATTCTTTATGTCAGAGCTACACAACACAGCAGCTGTAACGCTAAGGAAAATCATATTATTTAACACTTACTGATTATTAATCAATTCAAGAATAAAAGTAATCTCAACTGACAAGGTAATGCCAAATCAAGTGTCAGCCTTGAATGCTTAAAATGCCTCTAAAGTTTTGCTCAGACAGTAACACAGCATGTCTAGAAAGAGCAAGTAATACAATGAGATAATCATTTATCCAAACTAAAAGTGCATGTGTATAATAAACATTAAAAGGGCATGCATTGATCCATATATTAATCAGATTCTTACCCACAGACCAATTTTTCTCTCTCTGGGGTGTGAAGAACAAGGCTATGAATCATATTGTGAGCATTTAAGGATCACACTTGAATAACCTAATTGTGTACAGCAATGATAGGATGAAAAGAAACTTAATCAAACTCTGAAATATTGTTAGGTTTCATCCTCTTAAATACAGTTCTGTGGCATGATGCTAATGAGTTATTTGGATGGAAAAAAATGTTGGTTTACCTTATTAATATTCTGAATCTCATCCGCCCATTTTCTTCATGCTTCATCTCTTAATCTCAATAGAAAAACACAGAGAAAAACATCAGGGTTTAATGCAAGTTTTGTTTCTTTTTTGTTACAAATCACGTAAATATATACTTTTTATAAATTTACTGCCTAACAGACAAACTGGGGTTTTGCTACATGTGAAAACTGTCAGCCGATCTTTAAATATTTATCTTTTAATTCCCCTGGTTACATGTACTTGGAAATGTTTTCATAAATACATCGATAACTGTCTTGTACAGCTCATTAAGGAAGCTTTTTATCCTTTAGTGTAATAGTTCAGTTTACAGTTGCCTGTGAATCACTTTTATGACCCTCCATTAAGCACGCCCTTCAAACTGCAATTATTTGTCAGATTTTGTATATACGGAAGCAATCACCAGAGAAACAATGAAAGCTGAGAAGATGCATAAACACTTGGAGCCAGACCTTGGCCCATCTCCAGCAGTGCATTCCCTCCTCCAACGCTGACTCCACAGGGAATGAGATGCACTTTACCAGATCCACCCATTCAGGGTGTCCATGGGGCAGGGTGGGCACGCTGGCTGTCACTAACCAGGATGGGATGCCTTGAATTTCCCCCTCAAATCCATCTTCAGCCTTCCTCTGAGCTCCCAGGAGATCATTCTCTCACATGCTGGAGTTTTACAACTCCCCTCATGACCTTGACTACTGAGGAAGGGATCTCCTCCACTTGTGCTTCTTGCCCAACCCAAAGCCACGAACACCAGCAAGCTCCAGAGAAAACTTACTTCCAGGAACATTGCCCTTCCATCTAATATGCCAAAGTTATTTTTACTTCATAGAACTATTTCCTAGCAAAATATAGACTTAGATAAATAAGTTTATAAATACCAAGTTTGAGAGTTTTCTTTTTTTTTTTTTTCCAATGCAGTAAGTGCTGCATATCTGCTCCCAGACTGCAGAATTAGTCTCCTGGAAATTTACACCAGCATCCAATTATTTTCCCCCAAACCTATTTCTGTAATTGAGTATATGACAGATATTGCCATCTGCCAGGTCAGAGTGAATTCAGTCACACAGGTGACCTTGCAGGGAGCTGCAAAGGATGTGCAACAGGTTTAAAACTCCAGCCCACATCCAGCTGTGATTGCCCACATGAGCATTCTGCCAGGAAAGCATAAACCAAAAAACAGCACCCAGGGATACACTCAAGTGATCCATCTAGAGAAGAGAGATGGCAATAATGTCCAAGGCAAGGTAGAGAGACTAAAATGAAATTACAGCAGGCTTTCCTCCAAGTGGATGTGCTCTCTCTACCAAGGATAGGCAGCAATAGAAGCTACTGGGGTAACAGCACCCACTGGGAACTGAGGTGTAAGAATAGATTAGATTAATATGATTCATTCTCTGATTGTATTCTGTGTGAATAATCTGACTCACTGCTGCAGAACCTCTTAAATATTAATACTGCCAGATATCCCCTTCTACAAGGGCTGTGGGTCACAAGAAGTTAATTTATGTTGTCTACTGCAGCTAGAACTCTGCATTTCTGTGTGAGAACCTCCTGAAACAAAATGCTTTTGTAGCATTTTAACAGATACAGATGTGGCTGCTGCCACAGCTGAACATCACATACTACATTACTTCTAGTATCAAATCAACTCATGACTGATGTTATGAATACCAAAGAATATTCATAAGGATTTTCCACATAGTGCAAAATACTGCTGCAGTTTAATTGTACAGAATGCTTACATTATTCAGTGAGATATGGGACACTGATCAGTCAGCTACAAGGTAAAATAGTATTAAAATTTTTAGCAGTACTGGAGAGAGCCAGAACAAGTTTTGTTCAGTCGCAACACTGAAGAAAATGGTGATGGATGTGGTGGCTGGTGATAGCTGCATTGTGCCTCCCTTCTGATATTCCTGATAGATTTCACTGCTCTTCACATGTTCAGGGAGGCAGCAATAATGGATAACAAAAGGTAAAACCGGAGAACAAGGGAAAAGGCTCATCCAAAAGTGAAAGACAACTTATCTTCTTTATCTTCTAAGGAGTTTTCTTGCTTGATTCAGTCACTTTATGTGATGTCTAAAACTAGTTAAATCCAAGTTTTTTATTAATTCCTGCTACATATGTCACATCCAAAGGACCATTAATATGTTTTTAAACACTTTGACATCCAGTGCTGCTACAGTACATATTATTTAAAATACATCTGCTTGTCACACTTGAGCAGATGGACAAAGAGAGTTCCTATTGTGACACATCTCCAACTACTGTACCAGTAGCCTTTGTTTTCTTGAATACTGCAACAATTTTTCTAATTACTTGCTAACGTGCTTTGAGGTACTGCAGAGAAGTGATGCCCATTACTAACAGCTGCTGTTAACAGAAGATTTTTCAATAGCATGAACAGGAGCTTTGTATCTTGGGAGATATTAAAAGCTTTCATCTGGGCTCCAGAATTCCAGCAGCATTTCAAAGCACAAAAACTCTGCACCCTTCACTCTGTAGCCTTGTACCATAGAAAACAGGGATCTCTCTCAAACTCGGAAACAGAGCAACGACCCAGCACAGACACAGCTCGTACGGAGAGGTCCTGATGACAGCAGAGGCAGGTCCTGGAGCACTGCAGTGCCCTGAAGGCTGTTGATGCTGTGGTTCTCAAGCAGCTGTTAACAGCACATTAGCCAAGTCCACACACATCCAAAACTCAGTATCCCAGCAACGAATTAGGATCAAGACCCAGCAGTGATTTTTGGCACAGCCAGAAATGCAGGCATGTGCACTGTATAAGAAAATGGTTTTATGTTGCTTGCTCAGTTGTTTACTGAAGTGAACTTACTCTTGTGACTCAAGACTCTTCTCCACTTCATTTTCACTTTGTCCAGCTCTGGCTGGAATTTCGTCTCTAGGACAGATGTTACCCTTGACATGTGACTAAGGGGGGTATAGCACAGGGGGAAAATTTATCAATAACCAGCAACTGAATTCAAGATGTCAAGCGCCTTGGAAGATAGCAGACACAGACCCAAGGCTGCAAATTTCTTCAATTATTGCAAGAGTGAAGGAGAATGCGTTTGTTCTGTATGTTCAGGTATTACACACAAGCTCAATGACTTATACATATTATTTTAAAAAGCTGGGATTTAACCCAGCAGTTACTGCATATCAGCTAAAGGGATCTACTTTCTTCTAGAGTAGATAAGAGGGAAAAAAGCATCTGCTTTGGTTCGTGTGCTATGCAGGATGAGTTCCAGAAACTTTATTTACCAGTGTTGCTATGAAATAGGTCACTCCACAAGCCAGCAAGCAGAGTCAATGCACTTGTGAGCAGCTTCTACATTATATTCCACAGCAATCCAAAAATGAAATGCCACATGTACGGACTTGTTTATTGCTTCATTCACTCCCACAGCCTCAATTTCTGACGTAGAAGGTGACACTATATAAAGTAGCTTATCAATCCCAGCAGGGATTGATCTGCTTTGTTTCACCAGAAGTTTGAACATTAACAGTTCCTTTTTATACCTTCTTCAGCAGCTGAGCTACATCTGAGAAACACTTTATCCCTTACACTGTGTTAAACAATTAACACACTTGCTCTGCAGTGAAAACTTCAGGTTGCAGTGGTACAAACACTCCCCAGCTCCTTGCAGCTTTAAATTCAGCAAGCTTTAATCATACAGTTCCACTGCACAGAAACCAGCTCACTGCTGGTATGATCTAACTGGTAGTTTCAGGTAATATTAACCCAAAATATTTATTATTAAGGTCTGCAAGTTCAATGTGAAACCATTATCACATAGTTTTCATCGTTCTCTGAAGACTGGAGAACTGACAAAAGGCTGTAAAACACTGAAAGTTCAATTGAACCTGTAAAGCAGAGATATATGGTACACCACAGAAACAAATTCAAGGCCATAGATACAATCAGACAAACAACTCTGGTTTGTGTTAACTTGCACAAAAAAACAAATAGAAGAAAATAAAGCAGCTATTACATACAGCTTCCTATTTGTCTGAGATTAAATAGACTTTGGGTTCTTTTGACAAGGTCTTGAACTGCAAACTTAAGTATTTTTTTATTTTGCCTTGAAACTATAAATACCAGTGTAGAAAATGAGCATTAGTAATGAGATTTATTATCAATAATCTGATCCATAATATTTTTTTACAGGTTATGAAATCTTCCTACCTAATCACTCTGTTTTGTTTAAGCTGAATTTGTTCTTCTTTATTTACAAAATCCAAAACCAGATGAATCAATCTACACATTCACCTACTCCATAATGCTGTTGGACATAACCTAATTAAATGCTTGGTAAATATCTTATCCGTCCTCCCTCCAATACAACATCACTCCTAGAAAACTATTTGCTACTGCTTTCTCCTATTAATTTTTCATGTGTCAAGCCTCAGGGCTTTTGAGACCAGCATTTTATCTGGATAATCACTTTGCTAAAGTTTTTCCCCTATTATTGATTTAATCTTTCCTTCCAATTTATCTGATTCTCCTCACTGTGCTTCTTTATGTCTCCCTAACTGCAGGAGAGAATGGCAGTCACCTGTTCTGAGCTGAGCTCACACCTGAGCTGTTCCTACCCAAGCTGTGCTGGTTTAGTGACTTCACAAGTTTCCCAGTAGTTTAAAAGGGTTCTGATGGGCCCTGCTTTGCTCATCTAATTCATAAAGCATTTAAAACCATGCTCCAAGTGTGATTATTTCCTTCTGAAAGCAGCACTATCTTGTCTTAACAATGAAGTGTGACCAGTAGTGGCTGAATTTTGAATGAGCAAAGTAACAAGTACTGCCTTGCTATGTCCCTCTGCACATTGGGCAAGGACTGCATTTTAATTTATGGTCATACATCACTGTACACATAAAAGAGCTGCACTAAAGCACACAAAATAAAACCTTGGTAATGAGACTTCACTGACTATTCTGGCATTTAAAAAGTTCTTGCAGAGGTAGAAAGAGAAGCCCACCAGCTTTTGTGAAAATCACTGCTAACAGGGTCTATTGCTCTGCCCAGACTTCACAGCCTGCATGATGGCTCTGTTTAGCATTCCTGAGAGAATGTTGGATGTCTTCCCACTACACTGCCCTTCCACTTTTCTTACAGATTCCAATCATGGAGTTTCCCATGGAAAAGACCTTCCTGGTATTTTCCCAGTTGGAAGGTCACAAAGCACAGGCTCCGCTATTGGTGCCAGGTGCCAAATTTCCTGCAGACAGGCAGGGTATCCTTAACTGGACAGCACAGACAGTGCAGCTGCTGCAGGGATGCCACAGGATCTGGCAAGAGGGAGAAAGTGCTCCCAAGGACAGCCCTGGTTTCCAGTGGCCAATTCTCCATGGGCAGAGTAGCAAAGCCAATGCAATCCTGTGTTCTGTGTCAGCTCACATTTCTGGGTTCTAAAGGGGAGGAAATGAGACCACCAAACAAACTTTCAATTTGCTGTTCACACTGGGGTAAACCAAAGCCTAAATATAGCCCTCTCCAATAAACAGCTCCTCACCAAGTGCCTCAGTGACTGCAGTTACCATGGCACCTCCCTGCAGAATCCCATTTCTTTGGATCTGCTGCAAAGGGGTGAGTATTGGGGTTTTAAGCTTTTTCCGCTCACACTTTTATAAGGTATAAAGAAAAAAAGAGGTAAAACCCTCAGAATATGCCTATATTAACACACCAGACTTCCTCGAGCTTCCTAGAATAAGCTTCTAAAATGCTTGCATAGTGTTAATCCCTCTAAATTTAAACAAGGCAAATACCACCCTAAGACATTTGAGCCTACATTTATAAAGTTACTGGGATTTCTGGCCATCCAAATGAGGACACTAAAAGTGAAACTCATCCTCAAATTGCTGAGTACACATCATCTCCACATCATTGAAGCTGCTGAGCTGAGAAGCCAAAACCAACAAACCTGCAGAGTAGCAGTCACCTGAACCAACAGCTGTAAAGGAAATAAGTATTAAATCAACTCAAACACTCCAATACCTAAAATATGTTAATCCCTAACAAAATTATTAATGAGTAATGAAGGCTTAGAAAAATTACATTGAAACAGACATAATTTAAAGGACAACTAAAGAATTAAAAGTATTTAACACTTCTCTGAGTGGGAGACTTGCAAATCCAACCAAAAAGAGTGTGACTAATTCTAATTTCAGACATTCATATTTTCAATGTTTTTAATAGCTCATTTTCGCTCCCACATACAGATGCTGTTCAAGCACCCTTATACATTTAGTAATTCATAGCAACAAACAATCTCACGGAGTTACAGGCACACCAGGATTTAAAGTCACACCCATGCAAGAGGAAAACACCGCAGAGCAAATTATCTCAGCCAGCGCCTCACATGGCTTTACTGACATTAGGATTCCATGAACTACAGCTTTTGTTCAATTTATATATTCCTGAACCTCACTTTAAATTTCTTCTCTCTCATTTCACAAAAGTTTCAGCGTTGCTTTCTGAAAAAAATAGAAACTCAAGACCTCCCTACAGGACATGGGGCTGGTTAAAAACCAAATCTCATTCAGAAGTTCTTGAAGCAAATCTCTGTGCATCCCCATGACTCAGAGAGTCTCAAGTAGCTTCTTATAATTCAGAGCACATTCTATTTACTTGATAGTAAAAGACAGACTACATTTTCCAAACTATCTCAGGTAACCTTCTTGCCACACATCATAGCAATAACAAGGCCAGAATAAATGTTGACTAGGCACTCTGCTTTTTAAAAAAAATCAGCTTTTGACAGAACCTCCCACCTGAAATCTGTGTGTTGGTGTTACTCGGCAGATACCAGAACCCCCAGTTATCTTTACAGGTGTGAGGGTTCAGGTTCTCTTGCTTGGCTTTTTTGCTTAGCTGCTAATCTGTAGGAATAAGAAAACAAAACCACCCTTGCTGGCCAAGTACAAAATTGTATATTCACAGGCAGAGGGATGGCTGATAGACACCAAGGCTGGTTATCAGTTCCCAGAGGATTAAAACCAAACCAGGCTGGCCTTGTTCAGGAACTCCTCATGACCTGGTGGTGGCCTTTTGAACACCTGGTCATGGTACAGCTCCTCTGTCAGGTTTTTCTGGTTAAGCAAAGCTGCTCCTCCCTTTGAAACACCTTCCCCTCATCCCACCACAGGGAAGGTGTCTCCTAAAGCTCCCAGACACTGTTAACCAGGAGCTGCTCCAAATCACCAACAGCTGGAACCAGCAAGTTATTTACAGAGAGCTTGGAAGTGTCCCCAGGGAAACAGCGACCAAGGAGAGCCATCCCTGTGCTCCTCCCTGAGCATCCACCCTGCTGCTGCTGAAATCAAAAGAATCCCAGCTTCCATTACTCTCTCTGGCACAAATCTACTCCATAGCAGTTGCATTTCCTACTATATCCGCAGTGTCCTATTTTCCCCCCTCCCCTTTATTTCACCTTTTCTCCACAAAAGCAAGCTGAAGCCACAAAGCAAAGCAGAGCCAGGAGAACCTCCCAACACTCACTCCACCCTGACCACATACATTTGTGTGTGAGCAACTGCTAAACAGTGGCTCAGCTGAAAGCCCCAACAGGCAGAGTTCTTTCCACTACCTTTTTCTTATGCTCTTTAACAGCACCAAAATAATATTGACATTTTTAAGCCAAGAAGAATGGGGGGGTCTGGGTATGCATTTTACTATAGGATCAAACATTAACCAGACATAATCCTGTGGCTTCAGAACATCAACTTCTTTCCATCAGCTACCTGAGCAGCAAACATATGTAGCTGTAATCCCTGCCTTACACAACATAAACCACCAAGGTTAATCTGCTGTCAGCCTTGTGTTGGGCATATTGTGAATGCATAAGAAACATTCTGCAAAAATCTGAACTGCAGATATTGCTGGATCTGCGTTTGTAGTCATGTCTTTAAATTAATCTTTTACAGAATGACAAGCACTATAAAAGGATTTACCAATGCTGCAAAGTAATGAGCAGTACTAACCTACTTGGAGGAACACAGAGCAAGCCACCTGCCTCCTTCTAAAGAACTATTTAGCAATTCTTTTCCAAAATCACAACTGAACCTCTCCAAAAAAAAAAAAAAATAACACCAAAACCAACAAACAAACCCCCACAATAACAATGAAACCAAACAAAACCCCAAACAAAAACAACAAACAAAACAGAAAATCAACCAGCCTAAAATATGTACAACAGAGGAAATACATGTTTGATGTGACAAAATCCTCAACACCTTTCAATTCCTAAGTGAATAAACACAGGGGAAAATGGTAGATCTCTTGTCCAAAAACCTATGGAAAAAAAAAATTTTAAGTGTTAAAAGTGAGCATTTGCATCAAAAAAAATACACAAAATTCTCCCTTTAACCTGTGGTGGAGGCCACAGAAGTATGGACAGAATGTTTTAATATTTAAATAAAATAAAAAGGCCCAAATTAGTCCCTTGACATTCCATCCTGCATTTCCATCCAACCTGCAGTCATCACATTCCTCATATCAGATATTCCTAAATAACCCCGGGCAGCCACAAACTCAGTAGAATTTACATGGCCTCAAACACTCCAAAACACATTATTAACAATTTGATGTTGATTGCTCTTGGATGCCTTAAAAATTAGCTATCACAAGTGTCAGTCTCTGTGAACTAATTTCAGTAGCTACTGTGAGATTTCCCCTGGCTTAATTCTCTTGGTGATATGGAAACACTTCCTGTCTGATCCTGAACTGACTGGAGACTGGAAGTTCTCATTAACCCGAGTTACCACACGTGTGTAGTCCCTTGGTCAATCAGAGCTGCAGGGGCAGGGACACTCAGCAACAGGAAGGAGGGAGATGAACAAATACCTAAGAAACAGCCTTTAAAGTGGGCTCAGACAAACGTAACAAAATGAACAGCCCTACTTGCAAAATAACTGCTGAGCATGTTGTGAAATTTAACTATTAGGACACTCTCAGACATCTCTTAAGTGCACAGGAGTATCCACAACAGAAACTTTACCAATTCCTTATCCAACCTGAGCAATGGAGTACAGTCAAAGTCCCTGTAAACCGAATACAGCTGAAGTCAAGTACTGACAGCTGTGTGTTAATGGTTTCAGAAATCCATTATTATATTTCAATGAATTTGGCTAGTGGTATTGTCATAGTCTAAATGTTCACAAACAGACCTGGGAGCAGAAAGAAAAGACAGGATAACTCAGGTTGTCTCTATTATTTGTCCATGGAGTATGTTCTTGATATTTCAGGTAGCAGTCATCAGCATGATCAGTCTTTCAGCTGTTCTTTTAAACTCTGTGCTCTCCCTCCAAACACATAGAAAAACTTGTATCAACTCAGAAGTTAATTTATTCTTTTTCCTTAACCAAGTCTTCTGTACAGACGCCTGATCTGAAAGGACAGCAGCTCCAACCTCTTCTGAAGCACTTTGCTAGACGAGAAAAAATCTGTCCTTATGGAGGAGAGATGTTTCATTGTTGGCTACTAAAGCATTGTAAAGCTCCAAATTATCACCAAAATTACAAAGCAGAAGCTTGTGAGTGCTACAGGCAGCACTAAGGAAAGTGCTCCTTTGAGTTCTGCCTTGTGTCTAACAAAGATCTAATCAGAACTGGGAGCTGATGTTTCAGACAGGCAACAAAAGCAAAGGTCAGAGCCCAGCACCGCCACCTGTGCTGTGTGACCCTCTGGCAGCGCCCTTCTGCAGGCAGCAAACACAGGGAGACACGCTTGGGCAACAACAACACTCGTAGGGATGGCAGAAAAACTGCTGCTAAACGTTTTGGTTTTTCTGGGGAGAAAAGGTCTCCATTCGGGGTCATTTCAGATCATCACAGCAGCTTTTGAAGGGTCATCAGGACTTGGAGGAAATCACATCCAACAGAAATCAGGCTGTGCATGTCCCTTGGAGTGTGTTTGGCCTGAAAAAGGTCAGCTCCAGGAGGGATCAACAGTCTCTGAAATCACACCCTGGCCTGATGGAGCCAGTGAAGTGGCTGGGAGCAAACAGCTGTTCCCAAAGGCTTCTGTGCAAGTCCTCAGTCGATTGTAAAAGTGCCCACAAAGAACAGGCAAGCGGCTGAGGCAAAGTCATTTGAAGTTTCTGTCAAAGTTAAATGTGCTTTGCAGTATATTGCTACCATTAAAATGACTAGTTTTTGCTAGCAGTAATTACTGAGATGTCAAAAATCAAGTGATGAATTAGTTCAATAGAAAGTCCAACACACAAGTGAAGGGCAGATTCATCCTGCAGAGCACACGTGCTCACCCTGGCCACGCGGTGTTCGCACGGCCCCGCACACTTCGGTGCCGGACCTGCCCAAGGTGAAGGGCAGGTTTCCTTCCTAACACCACCAGTTCACATCTTTCACAACTCTGATCAAAATGCACTCACCAAATGAAACAGAAATAAAAGCATCATCTCGATACCACATTTAGTGACCCAGTGAACCAGAAGTCAGGTCACACACTCGCCGACTGCGGAATCAATTAACCCATTAGGAGGAATTAAGCATGGCCAGCTTTGCATTTACTGTAGGAAAAACTAGAATTCAAGAAAGGAAAACTGACTACAGCCACTTTTTCCTCATGACTGAATATCTTTTAAGTTAATGCAACAAGATACAGAACGTTCAAATGCAGGGACTAATAGAATATCCATTTACTTAAGGTTCAGTGGCTCAGACCTCACTGCAACTTGCTATCAAACTTCTCAACAGAAGCTGCTACTGAGTTTAAATTTTATGTAATATTTATTCCTTAAAGAGGGACAAAATTCTTAGCACTTTTTATTGGTAAAATCAGTTTTGAATTTTTTTTAAACTGCAATTGTAAACAATCTTGCCAGAAAAGAAGAAAACCAGCTTTTTCCTTCTGATCATGCAGGATTTGCTTGCAGGCTCCATTCAGGGATGGGGTGAAATCTGTCTGGGTGAGGAGGATGAAGGAGCATTTAACAGGGCAGGCACACATTTCCTCCTCTCTCCTACCTGCAGGAGCTCTCTGGCAGCTCCAGCAACAGCTCTGCCACCCTCCTGCTCTCACTGGGCACCCCGGCTGCCAGCCACCAAATCCTGAGGTGCAAATTGTCATCTCTGAGAGAAGAGGTCAGCTACAGCTCTAGAAGTAAGTTCATTCTCCCAGCATCTTTTGTACCTCCCTTTCTTAATTTCTGGAGAATATTAGCAACCCATAACAATTACATGGTACTTTTGAGTTTTAGATCTCAATGGTCTTCACAAGAAGTGGAAAATATCCCATTTTCAAAGTACAGAAAAAAAGTGATTAAAGGACACTCAGTGGTTGTTTCAGGTAAATAATCCAGGTGTACTGAGTTGCAGTCAAGATCCTTTTACTGTCATGTTGATCTGGACTGGAGCACAAAAACTTTTGAAGTTATAAAAGAAAAAATTTACCAGTGAATTTTCTATGTGTAGTGTAGACATAATTCCACCACTTAAAAAATATCAGCCCCTTTTAAAGCATATTCTATCTTGAACTGATATTATATTTAAAAAGGGCCAAGGAGGGGTCATCTCAAGACAGAAAAACATATTCAAACAATTTTATGAAAGTGAAAACACAGCTCAAAATGGAGATCCCGAAGAAACAGCCCGAGGTATCTTCATTCAATACACATTTGTCCTGAACAGAAAAGATTTGCTTCTAGAAAAACTTTGATTATGAACCGATGTACAGATTTGACAAAGAACAGTTTATTTCTTACTAGTAATCAAATATTAGATATTGAAACAAGAAGCTCAAGGATGCTAAACATGCCAGAGGAATCAAAATGGTATTTATAATATTACACAAATACTAATACTGGTGATTTCTGAGTGGTTTTCATAACACAATTGCCAGTACAAAGGCTGGGTACTCCTTTGATAGAACAGGTCTTAGTCAAATGCTGTTGTGGTTTTTTTAAATTGCATAAAACCACATTTTTGCACAACAGAACAGAATGAGTGTTCGTGGATACCTGTAAAAATTATTTTTAAAGCAAGTAATAAACTTCCCACTGATTGTGGTAGTAAGTTGTAAGTTTGGCCCACAAATATTTAGCAGACATGATCAGACAAGATTACAGCCACCCCTTCCAACATTATATCTCCTTTCCATGGTGCCAGCAAAACACCAACCATGGTTCCTATGGACTTAGCCTTTACTTATGTAAGAGATTAAAAAAAACAACCCACCCCAACACTACAGCACAACAAACCTCATTGATTTCGCAAGATGTGACTGCCAAGAAAAATGGCTTTCATCACACTTCATAATAAATTTATCTAAAAAGTCATTTGTTTAAAGTATTGCCTCAGAAAGCTCCCCTGAGACATGCCATCTTGATGGCACTCTTTTCATTATTCAAATATAATGAAGTGATTCTGTATGGTTATGCTGGACTATAAATCACTGCTGTAAAAAAAAGGCATGTTCAGCATGTTAACAGACCAAAGATCAGATTCTGAAGAGTGTTTTATTATTGCATATGCACTTTATCTCTTGCACATACAAAGCAGATAGCAACTCTTAGTGCTTTCCCAAATTCCATCATTATTAAATTTGGAAGCTGACAAGGGACAGAGACTTTAAGCAGGGACTTATTTTGTAGTTCCTGTTCAGTGCTGTTGCAAATTATTTAACCTCCCTGCAGCCTCACACACCCACACCACAATGCTGGAGAAAGTCAGCAAAAGCAGAATACTTGTGGTAGGATTTGTTGTAACCAACTTCTGGTTAACAAAGAATTAAACACATGTTAGAGGATACATTTAATTGACACTGAAAAATCTGCTAATATGAACATTCTCTTTCAGAAAGGAGTCTAAAAGGACTTGTCTTCTTTCCAAAACTACTGGGAATTATTTTTTAAAATTAATTTATACTCCATCATATATCTGAGTAAATGTCAAATACTTCCCTAAGGTTGCAAACTAAAACCCAATGGCAATGTTTCACACAGTGGACTACCCAGAGTGAAAATCATTTTAGATTTATAGGATAATTTCTTTAATTTACTCCTGGTCATGCTTCACAGCAGCTTTGAGTTTTCAATTCTTTAAGAAACACTTGACAATCAGGATCCCCTTGGTCAGTGCCTCACACACAGGAAGAACACTGCATTACTTCAAACAGGTGAAAAACTAATTAAAATGATAACCTTCTATTAGAAGGCAAGCTAGTGGTGATTTAACTCCTAGGCAGAGAGGGAACAGTCCCTCATGTCTGCATACAGCCCAAACATGCTGTGCTTGCTCTTCCCTGTTCATTTATTCCTGGAAAATGGTGTGGATTGTTGAAGAGCCTGGCCAAGCCCCTTCTAACCTCAAGTAACTTTGGTGCTGCTGTTTTACCTTGAAGCCTATGACCTCGTGTGAGTAACTGCATTTACGATTTAAAGTGGTACAAACAAACAGGATCACTGGAGTGCAACCAAATTACTGGAAATGTGATACCCTGAGCACAGCACTGCTGCTGCACCTCACTTCTGCATGGAAAAGTGGAGATCAGTAAGAGCAGATAACAAGAAAGTTTTAAAGACTCAATTAATAATGGCTTTCTTTTATCAATTACGTAGTTTTGCTTTCTTGTATTTCTATTGCCTTTTTTCACTGTATCATATATTCACTCAGATCTTTAAAAACTGAGCCAGAAGATACAAAGAACATGACCACCACAGAGACAGACCTAAGATACAACTTATATAAAGTAAAATAAGGTATTTCAAGATTGCATAAACCATTTCAACATTAAGGACACCAATCGTGAGTAACCATGGTGGAATGACATTTAACCTGGCTGGCAGGAAAGCCCCGAAGATGAGTGATATTGATAGTGGAAATCATGAAATGTTAGTGCACGAAACTTCTGCCAGGCTTTCTAAAAATGAGAGACCTGTAGGGTTACAAACAGAATATCTCAAGATCAGGAAATCTGATTAAATTTTAACAGCAATTGCAGCACTGCTTAGAGTTAATGGTTTGAGTTACAAGAGGCTGAAAAGCTAAATAAAGCAGTTAATGTGAAAGCTGAGTCACCAATCTGGTGCTTCCTATTGTAGGAGAAACTGCCAAACTCAGTAACTTTTGCAAAACTCCAAAGACATGTCCCATCTAATACCACTGGCTTTGATAACCTTGCAGGTTCTTTGTACAATACTCCAAAATATTGATGCTGTGTAAAGTTGGGGGG
>VZRO01000438.1:237192-301315 GCA_013397915.1 Daphoenositta chrysoptera | reverse complement strand
AGGGGAAAAAAACCCCACCAAAACCACCCAGATTCCTGCTCTTAGGGGTACAGAACTAACAAAAAATACTAATATCACTGACAAAACCCAGAAGAAAATAAGGCAGGGCATATCAGGAGATATTGTTCTCTCAAGAAAACTATTAATTATATACACTATATTATCTTACCAGCATCTCTGAATCATTCCTGAGAATTTCAGCTCTTACAGGTTTCTACCTGGACAGAATCTCTGTATCTACACTGGAAACAAAAAGACATGCTCAGAAGTCCAGGAATTGGGGAAAAGCATGGAGTACAAAAACCCCAAAACCAGTCCCAGTGCTTGGTTTCAAACCTGTTTTATCCCTCATTCAGATACAATCCTTCCAATTACTTGATGTTTCTTAGAAAAGTGATTTAAGTTGAAATATTTTTTAGGATAAGATCAATAGGTTGAAAAAAAAAAAAAAAAGAGGGAAGTACAGAGGGCTGTTTGCTTCCTACGGTCAACAGAGAACTTCTGCTTGTAGGCATCTGGATCTCAGGGTTAAGCATTTCTAAATCACAGTCCTAGCACTGTCCATCTCCCGAGCCCCATCAGCAGGCTGTGAGCACCCAAGTCCTCAAAGGACAGCACAAGGGATCATAATCAATCCCTTCAGAGAAACAAGAAATGCTGGCTCTGTTCTGCCACAGGAAAAAAGGTTAGTTACAAATTTGGCTAATGCCATCTCTTTATTCCTGTGCATCACTTCACTCTGTTCAGTTGCACCCTTGCACTTAACATTCCCACCTATATTGAACTGCAGATGATAATTTAAATCCTAAATGCTATTTACAAAGTCTGTCCCACTGCATAAGGCACTGTGAGAACAATTAAAAAGGAGAAGTGAGCGTGAAGGGCGATGTGGCACCCACATCTCTGCAGCAAAAGCTGATTGAAACATATTAATTTAGGCAAGCTGCTTATTCTTGCAGTGATCAGTCAAATTCATTCACGCTCTAAAACACCAGTCATTAACCACATCGACCACGTACTAAAAGAAGTGAAGTTGTTATCTAATGGAAATCACCAAGTGGGGCTTTCAGGAGCTTTGTTTTACAGCAGTGAAAATTCCACAAGTTTCCAAAGAGCTTTTAATGGCTTTTAGAAATTAGACACTAAATTTTTACCTGATATAATTTTACGTACACAACAATATGCATGGAAAAAGCAGAGTGTAAGTATATTTTCTGGATAGCTGAACTCTTCTCTTATTGTTCATGAACTGAGAGAAACCTCCCTCAAAATCCAGAATTACAAACTGTGCTTATGGTGTTATATACCAAGGAATGGCAAAAAATTTCTTCAGCAGTGACAGAAAATGAGATAGGACATTTTTAGGATTTTATAATGAAGCCATATTACAAACTGTTCCAAGCCCCAGTTTACTGTCAAACTGAATTTGGGGGAAAAAATTTATATTAGGCTCCAAGTTTCCAGGCAACAGTTTTTAATAGAAAAAACCCACATCAGAGACTGAAAACAACATAAGACAAAATTATAAGGCAGGGGAAATGAGTGAGATGGAAAATATTGCCACATGTCAGGCTTTTCTATGTGAAAATTGCTGGTCATTCCAATTAATTTTTTTCTTTAGAAAGAATTTCATATGGAATTAGCCCAGACAATCCAAAAGACAAGTCAAGGTTTCTGTTTCCAAGTTCAAAAGATTAGACTATTTTATGTGTAACTCAAGATAAGGAGAAGATAAAAAAGAGCATCACAACGAGCCAAAATTGTAAAATAAAACTCTGAGATTCTGAGTCATATGTTAGTTCATTTCCTTGGCTTTTGTCTTTCTTTCTTTCACATTCCCTTCAAAAGAAAACTAGAGTTAATTTGTTTCAGCCAGCAGAATAGTCAGAGGTAAAAAAGTCAGATCTGGATCCTGATTCAACTTCTGAATTCAAACACCTTTTGAATACTACTTTATCCTTGCAGAAATATACAAAATTAACAGATCAACCTTATTCTGAAATCTTTCATTTAAATTTTGTGGGTTTTACTGTGATGCCTTATCCCTGTTCTTAAAATCATTATGGCGTCAACTGTGTTTGCTTTCCCAGAAAAAAAATTACCAAATCATCAGATTTGTAATAAACTGGGAATAACGTGTATGTGGGCAGCACATCTTTATCCATAAAACTTACATCACACAGGTCAGAGACTGGTTCTGACTTCAGCAAATTGAACTAATAAAAGGATAAGAAAAAAGTCTCATCACAGAGGATTTCTCCTAATACCACCTCTCCCTTTTCACTAAACATTTGCAGTTTCCCTTCTCCCAGCCTTTCTGGCAGGGCTGGGAATTGCTACCACAACCCAGCAGTTTTACCCTGCTCTGTCATTCCTGGATTGTGGCATGACAATTACTGAGTTGTGGTTTATCCCCAGATCCCAGTGGGACTGAAGCTACAGCTCCAGTGGGGTACACGTGCATGGAATTTTAGAAGAGTTAATTTACGTGCTGATCAACCCTCTACCATGTTTGCCAGGTTAAAAAACCCAGCAAAAGGAACCTTGGCAAGGTGCATCAAGCTGTAAACACGTAAGGGCTCCCCACATACTTCCCCTGTACCTTACCCTACCACCATTTTTAAATGCTCTACACTTTAGCCACTGTGTGCCAAAGGATAGACTCCCCAACCCAAAAGGCTCCTTTTAGGTTCAAATATTTTTCCAGTTTGCAAGTTTGAGGGTGTTGGTAAGTTGGAGGGATCCTTTTCAGAGCTCAGTAATATAAAACAGTCTTCGTGGAAGATGAAAGATTTAATTGTCAGAAAGAACAAAGGTAATGATTCAGTTCAAACATCCCAGCTTTATACAGGTCTCTGAACCATAATCTTTTAATAAATGAAACATATTTCCATATACTCCTTCACACAAAACTTTAAACCCTTCATTATTTCTCTTTTCTTGTTGGAGTTCTGTGGTATCAGTGGAATGAAAAGAGCACAGAAAGTAACCAAAGAACCAAATGGTATCTTAAGACTTACAGAAAGTGATACAAATACTAATGTATAAGGTAGAGCTTGCCTTTCACCATCAAATCCTTTAGCTGACATGCTCTGAAAGGCAGTCACTCTTGAAAACCATATGTAATTTAATACAAAGTCCAGGTTAAATGGAGGAAGAAAATTGCACAAGTTTAGCAAAAATAATGTTGAACCTGAAACTGGTTTTCTCTGCAACTTCTTTCCTGTTCTTGTAACTGTCAACTGCAGCATTGCTGATTAAAGAAAAATGTAACAGTGTTGCAAAACAAATACCTCATGCAAGATATTTTGGGGCTTTTGTATGCAAATATAACAAATATGAAACACGAATGACTGTGGACCTAAATACATACATGGATGAGTTTTACTGATAGATGTGGTACAAATCAGCAAAGCTCAGTCATCATTATTCCCCGTGTTTGCCTTTCTTACTCAAGGATCTCCTTTGGTCAAGGTACAGCATACAAAAAGGAACCCTGTTCTTAATTCAGCAGGTTCACACTGCTATAAATCACATGCAGAGGTGTTGTGACCAGAAATACAAGCTAGACTGAAAGGAGGAGTATGTGCTTCTGCCAGAGTTTTGTTCTCTGCAAGCCAATAATTTTCAATTACAAAATTTTTCTCAGAAAGCTCTTGAAATCATGTTGACTTCAGATGAATGTAATTTTTTTCTATTCAAGTAATAAATTATAGATTTCTCTTAGTTCAACCTGACTAGCACTGAATAAATTGAGAATTAATCTGATTCCCCCTCTGGAGGAGTTATTTGGGTTTCTGTGAACACATCTTAAGAAGGGATTGAACAACTTTCAGCCTACAGATTCAGTTAGCAGTGCTTTTGGAGGATTAATTCCTGCTTGCAGCATAACTGGGATACATAGCATTGCCAGTGCTTAAAATGTTCAGCCAGTGCTGCAGAATCTGAAAAACACAGTATTAGAGCAAGAAAGGTAAAATGAGAAGCAAGAAAGAACTTGCTCTTCATCAGTTACATTTGCCCTGTAACACAGGAGCACATAGAAATTAGGGCACAGAACTTCCTCAGTCACCTGTTTCCACAGCATCTTCTGGGCTTTGAAAAGAGATCTACAGTCTCACATGGCAAGAACGTCAGCAGTAAGCTCTTAAATTGGTTTTTCTGAAACATAAAATATGAGGAACATGCATCATTTTAAGCATTTAATTGACCAGAGGTGCAGAGAGAATGTCTACTGACTATTTCTTCATCTCAGGAAAGCAAACTTCCACATCCTGCCTTTTGGGAGAAGAACAGGGATTTTAGCACGCCTTTCCCTTGAATTCCAATGTACCTGTCTGACATATCAAACACCACTGTAAGGAATACACTGACTTTTACCCTTAGGTATTAAATGAGGGCTAGACAGGAAACTTTCTCAGCCATGTTTTAAACAATAAACTACTCCATTGCTTCCTCTTGGAGACTTACCAAACATTTACTAAGAGTTTCCTAGTAAGTTACCCATTTTTCGTTTGTTTTTAACAGAAAGCCACTTCCACCCAGCCAGCATAACTGAGTTTATGATCCCTTAACCCAGAGATATTTCCCCTTGCCCTTCTGTATTAGGGTTTATATGAAAACAAGCAAGAGCAATTCTTTCTCTATTACAGTGTCTCACCAACTGCAAGTGGAAAAAAAAATACCAATAACAACTTCTAAGTAACTCCCAATGCTTCTTTCTTACCTTTCCTAAAGTAACAAAATAAGAGCTACTGCAAATATTTTAAAAATTAAAGAAACAGCAGTAGAGTATCAGTTCACACAGCACAATATAAGTGCCTTTATTGCAATATTTTCTCATTTTTCCACGCAAAGTTCTGCTGTTTCTTGGGTGAACACTAGAGCAAACTATTCTTATACATGCTTAAAGAGAACACTCAGGTAAAAAAATGTGTTTTCCTTTTTTTAGTCCCATTCCTGTCAGACAGAAGGTAATGCAGCCACCAACCACAGAATACAACACCAAACCAGTTGCAGCCCTCGCTGATTTTGAGCTACTTCCCCCATGAGAAATAACTGATTTTGAAGAAAAGATACACACAAGCCATACACATTAAAAATGAAAAGGCCATTTCTTATCTGTATAAATTGTCCCTCAGCTCTGTACAAGCTGGAATGCAACCTAAGTTTATTAACAAAAGAAAAGCCCCTTGAGACACGACACGCTGAATTGATTGTTGAGTACTTCAAAAATATTATGAGATACAATCCAGAGACTAAATCTCCACTGTTAAGATATTTTATTTAATTGTTTTCTTGAATGGGACATTTCTTGACACAGTGGGCAAGGGAATTCACTGCTGTTAAGAAGGCACCATAATCCACTGTGCAGCAAGGAACATGTGCTCTCCCCTGTGCTCATCACTGGGAGTAGAGATGCTGTTTTACAGCCTACTTGCATTTCTCTTTTGGTTTCTCAACTGTTCTTCAGGATTCTCTCCTCTCTTCCCTTTCTTTGGAATATCAAAGTTATGGAGGATCATCGCCTTCATATAAAATTGTTTCTACACTAGTCTTGGATGAGAAAAAAGAATCCTAGAGCATTTTAGGTCAGAGAGGTTACTTGTTACATCAATTTTCCAGAAAATTTCGCTGTCCTCTATAGCATTAGCACAGGCAGGTTGGTCAGCAGTGAAGAGCAGAGAGGCAGCCACACAAATTTGATAATTGCAGCTAAGGCACAAACCTTACATCGTGGCATCTTTGGTCTTGGTGGACACATCCCAAGGTCAGCCTTCACTCCCAACAGTTCCATCCATCAAAAATAACAGGTTGCAGATTGAATCAACTGATAAGGGGCCAGAGTGCAAGATGCAGAGTAATAGCTCTCCCACATCAAGGTTACAGCTTCTGACTTTCACTGCACAGCAGGCCACAGCTAATAACATGTGAGCTGTAAGGATCATTCAACAGACTCCATCATAAGAAACATAAAAGAATATGCAGAATAACTGAGAGCTGCTCTTTTATCCTGGGGTACGGTTACTGTGGTAGCAGACACAGCTCCCAGGAAGTTTGTCTCACCCATAAATTACTCAGATAATAGAAAAGTCTGAATGAAAAAAAACTCTTTGAATTCTGAGTCTTCCAGACTTGCAGGGATTTTGAGAAGAGGGAAATTAAATGTTGCCTTTTGTTTTTTTACGATGGGCAGACAGGGATCCCAGAATAGAACTGTGCATGGAAATGGGCACACTGAGGCAAGTGAGGCAACTGCCCTTCCTTCCCAGGCAAGAATGCCATGGCTGAAATACAGGCACAAGACAAGCTCAAACTTCACATAAACTTTTGAAAACAGCAGCTGGAAATGAACCTGGCCAAGGGACAAAGAGCATTCCTAAGATCTTTCCTTATATTTCATTCCCATTGACCTTTGGGTCTTGCATTTCTTTAGGGACAGAGAGGATTTAAAAACCAGGCAAAGAGGAAAAGCAGAAGGCTATCCCAGGACACAGCAATCAACCTGAAAACAATTTCCCTGAAAACCCAGGTAAGCAATAATCTCTGGCTTTTCTGGACCACATAAAACTGAAAACTCTGAAAAGTGTAACTTTGTATAAATAGCTCTTGTGGCTGAAGCAAGGCTTGGGATGCTGCCACGTCTCTGAGGAGCTCTTAAAAGGCATCTGGAAGAAAAGAAAGTGGTGTGTTCCTTCTCACTGCCTATTCCCCATATCTCTCACTCCACTGACTGAATCAGCTGGCCCATTTTTAACTGCCCTTCCATCTTTACAATTAATAAAGCTGCTAAGTCTGCTTAACACTCCTTAAGTCCTTGTAAATGCCTCTTTTTGGTGCCTATTCATCCTTAAAACCTACTGCCTGATAGAGCCAAACTGGAAAGCCTTGTGTTCCTTTTCCTTTGCGTGCTTCAAAGAACAGTGGAGCTGTTTATATACATCAGGACAGAGCATCAATAAGTAATCAGCAAACACCTCAGGAACTGCAGCTGTTTCACAGCTGAGCATCTTTAAAAACATTACCTGAAATTACTGTCAGACCCTGCTTCGGGTGCATTTTAGGAGAGTTGTTAATACAGAAAACTTTTGCATGAGTTGCTCACAGGAGTCTCCCCAGCTCGAGGTGCAGCTGCATCCTCTCCTGCCCTAGGCTACAGTCTCATGAACACATTCTGGTAAACACATCTGGAGAGATGCACTGTGATACTAAATTCAGGCTTGTACTTAACCACAAGTATTAATTTCAAGTAGGTCACGTCCAACTGAGCAGAGCTGCTGCCACCAGTGTGAGCTCAGCGTTTTTGAGGATGAAGTTTAGACTGTAAGTAAAAAGATCTTTGTTTGAAAAGGAAGACAATTAGCAGTACATTGCTCTAAAGACCACATCCAAAATTTGCAATAAACACTTGAAATTTTTGGCCCAAAGTCAGGAATAACCTAAATTGAAATAAAGGTTGCTTACATCTTTTCATGGCTATGCTACACCCCATTCCAACCGCCTTCTTCTGTACCAATGGGAAAAAATTTAACACCAAGATTTCAACATTATTCCATGAGCTGAATACTGGGGATCATGGGGAAAATACCAAAAATAGCATTTCCTGCTCCCTTTTAAGACCTGTATTTATTCATTTGTCTTAAGCATCTGTGAATTGGAAGTGGGTGGAATAATGACATGAGTAGCCAAGGAAGTGGGTCAGTACCACAGATGGAAAACGCCAGACACATCATAACCTAAGCCTCCGTCTGCTTTGTAACTCAAGCAGTCTGCAACTACAAACAAATAAATCTAGTTTTAAAAGGAGACAACCGTCCATGGAAAAAGTAAATCTGGAGTGTTCAGAGAAGACAGATTTATCACAAAGACTGTATTTAAGTGATTAGTCCTTCACAGAGCAGGAAACCTTCCCGTGCTGGCTCACAGTTCCAAGGTAAGGGAGCCCTGTCTCCCTTTACAACATAAATACCATCAGGAGAGACACTTAAATTGATTGAGATTTTGCTTCTCATTGCAGAGGTAATCCAAGACTCTTGACACACCACCCTTATTCTTGTGTGGTGTTCCTAGTGCAGAACGGAGCCAACAGGGCAGCAGCGTGTCCTGAACCAGCATCCACAACACTGCCCAGAGTAAAACTACAGACACAAAGTCCTGGGGGAATGGGGAAACTTCAAGTGACTCCTCCAAATCCTCCCGAGGTCAAAGAATAAAGAACTTACACATAGTTCCTTTGTCTGGGGAAGGCAGTTGCTGTGTTTTGGAAGTCAGTCCATTTGTCTCTGCTGGGGTTTGCACAGGGGTCTGTGAAGATCTGCCATGGCACGTCTCACACAACAGCCTTATTGGGACATGAGAAATCTCACACTGGGCGCCTCAAAACATTTACCAAGTTCATTATTTCCTGAATTTTGTTATTTAAACCAACCCTTATTAGCTGCAAGAAGCATATGGGACCCTGCTATAATGAAGCTACTCAATATTTTTAGCTGTTTAATATTGGATCAGCACATCATCTGGAGCAATCACCCCTCACATTTCACTTTAATTGGGCTGTCTGGAACAGAAGGGTTGAGGAAGGCACACATGTTCCATTTCCAAGCAGTATGTTCAACTGGCTCATGAAAGGTTAAAATCAGGAATAAGAAAATAGCTTTATTCCCCCAGGAGTAATGCCAGTTGATCAGTTTAAACACAGATGTTTTAAACTCCACATCTAATAAAGGGTATACCAAGGCTCCAGAGATTTGCACAAATAGGGAAATTCCTTCCCTTCAAAGTAGATTCTCATTATAATGTCTTCTACTATGCAAATATCTGACAAAGAAATCATAAAAGCCAAAGCAGTGGGTGGTCTGCTTGTATGACAACACTGATACATCTCTAGTTGATGTCAATATGTGATTTGTTACTGATAAAGAGCATTCAATATTCCCAAAATGCAAATGTTTACATAGACAGGCAATCAACTGATCAGTCCCATCCAGACTGAAAGATTAATGGATGTATATTCTTAACCAGGCTTCTGAGTGGCTCAAGGGGAGTAAGGACTCATTTCAGCACCCAAGTCTCACACATCACTCAAAATAAGCAGGGTCAAATGCACTTTTTTTCAATCACAAAACTTGAAAGCAGTTTTTTCCCTTGAAGAGATTATCACAGCAGTAAAAATCGCTACAGAACATTGAGGGAATATTTTCACTTGAATAAATCACACTCAAAAAATTTACAAGTTCAATTTCCTTAAACCAGTTCCTATTTCAGTGGTGGGCAGCTCTGCAGGGCTCTGTGTTACCAAACCACCACAGTAACACAATGCTGAGAGTGGTTCTGGGTAAGTACTTACAGGGCACATCCCGCTCCCTGACTACCTACAAACTCTCAAAGTCTGTTCATCTCTCCTCGTTCATTTCCAGACAATTGCCTTTATTGGTAAGTAACGAAATTTTTGGATGTGAAACAACACAGCATATCTTAGAGATTCATCTTGGAAAACAGCAAATGGTGGGTCAATTCTCAAGAACTGATAACTTTAATTCAGGCACTTCCCAACTTGTTATAAAATTCCTAAATAAGGCTCATATTTGATGACATTTTATATCCACATCCTTGGAGAATGTGACAGGCTGCCTAACAGGTCCCCACAAAAAGTTCCCCATTCTCCTGTACTGTGGGAGACTGTGCTAGCAGGTAAGAAGTTTTATTTAATGGGATGAGAGAAAAGAAAAGGAAAAGTTAATTGAAATTAGATGTTATACCTTACCACAGTGAAGATGGAAACAAATAAATTAGTCTTGAAACAGCATTTTTGGTAAATAGCTAAAGCTGATATGAACAGTTAATATTCTTTTTCCTTCAATTATCTCTGCACTCCGTTTTTGTATCTTAGCCACAGTTCTCAGGGTTTTGATGCTGGAAAGGCTTAAAAGAGTAAATGCCATCAGTGAGCTGTATCAGGTTCCAAACATGCAATCATGTGGTTCAACCAGGGTGATACACCAGGACACAGCACTTAGAGCAACTGCAGTACCAGGGAGAGGGGACAGCTGTAATTCTGAGTATCAGCACAGGCAGCTCTTTCTAACCCTCCATGGTCATTCCTGAATGCAGAATCTTTGACATAATTACAAACTGTATTGTCAAGGAGGAACAAGGCTCTATTGACGGTCCTGGGCTCTTAGAAACCACAATAAGTTTCATCAAAACACAGGTAAGATCTTCATTCACCCTGTGATTTGAGTGTGGCAGGCAGTGCAATGTCTCAGGTGTTTGTCATTTAACCACAGGTTATGCCCCTCTAGGACTCACTAAACCCCACAGATCCCTGGGAAGACAGAGGCTGTGCCACCTCCCAGGAGCACGAGCCTGCTGGGGAGATGCTGGGCACAGCCAGAGAAATGCACCTCTCAGCACAGGGCTGGCAGCCCTTCGGCAGGAAAACAAAGGCAACTCAGCCAAGTTTCACGGGGGACAGAAGTTTTCCAAGAGCAGACAGGACTGTTCCAGGTTTCCCCCAACGACAAAGGTCAGAAATGAAGTACCAGGACAAGTAGTTTTGGCTGAGGCAGCAGTTCACACAGCTGCAGTTTACTCTGTGCCCCACACAGATTTGCAATAAATCACCCATAATCCTGCCATCTTCTCACTATTAATGTGAGGCTTAAGAGAACTCACGAAGTGAGAAGCTGAATGTGTTCCCTCCACTCACTCAGGAGCTGCCTCAGCTGTTGGCCAGGTGAATGGGACAGTGCACCCTTCTAGAAAATGCAGCTCCACAAAGGCAGTGCTGGTCACCAGAGCTATTCACCCCTCACCACCCTGAGCTAACCAAGCCAAAACACTGCACTGAATGCACCAGACAGGTCAGGAACATGGCTTTGTTTTTGCTGAACTGGTTTTAACATTGTTTTCCAAGAAAATAACGTTTAATTATGAAGGCTCTATGCTCAGCATCCTTTTTCATCCCCAAACTACTTTCTTATTAGATGTAGGAACTATTATCTCTAAGGCACGGTGACAAAAGGTGGCTTTTTGAAAATGCTAAGTAGTCTTCATATGTGTAATTTAGGTTTGTGTTTGACACTAAACTAAGAACAAAACGTAGTTTGACAGGGTCAGATGAAGGTGCTCAGCACAGCAGTTTGAAAGAGAAACTTGGGCATGGCAACACAACTCTGCTGATGTACTAGAAAGGCATCCCTCCAAGAACCTTCCAACACCCTGCTTAGTATTCAATAAAATCTATTAGGACAATCACTTTGACTTCTAATATGCTTTGTCTCATACATCACTAGGTCATTATTCTTTGTGAACATGTTGTCAGTATTTAATTCAACTAAGTTTGTATCCATGGCAATGGTTAGGAGTAAGCTAAAGAAAAGGGAATGTAGTCACAGGCCAGCAGCTCAGTAACAAAAAAATAAAGCAGCCCACTAATGAAGTGAGAAGAGGTGAACAGGAGTGAGGAGAATGCCAACAAAAGAGGGGGAGTTGTAATTACAGTTGTGAGGGAGGACAGAGAAATGTGGGCAGCAGCCAAACTCCAGTTAGACTGTAATTTGGCAAATCTTGTATTTTTAGCACTACTAACATTCGGTGGTCGCTTCCAGTATTCCAGTAAATACAAACAAGCTTGCAGGGAGATGCTGTCTAATTCCTTGCCACATCAGGTCTGTCACAGTGAAGTGCTTATCTACATGAACGTCCTGTTCTGCTTTATCTTTCACAGAACAGCAAAGCAACATGACCCTCACCTCCCAAGAAAATTCACTTACAAGGGGCTTAAAAGGCTTCAGACCTTCCTTAGAGGATAATACAGTTTTCAAGAAGGTAACAAGGCCCACATTAAAAACTGTGCCACTTGCTGTAAATAACTGACAGCAGAATAAAATTGTGACTATCTTTACTATGTAAATGACTCACTATAAGCAGCTCTAGACGAAATCCCAGGTTATTAATCTATACAACCCTGATGCTGATCATTAGAGAAAACCATATATCCCCATTAGTAAACCATCAAGAATGAGCTTTAATGAAATTCACCCAAACTGCAAAAGTGTTCTGAGATATTTTCCAAAATTACCACAGGCTATAGAGGTTAATGAAGCACAAAACACACAAGCATCTTCTAGTTTCAGGTTTCATTACAAAAGAAGCTCTTATATCCAGGTTGTAGGGCAAAAAGAGTACCCCAAGCTGTTACTAAATCAGTCAGCTCAGTATTAGAGATTATAATCACATCTCATTCTAACAGTACCTTATGCCTTCCAGGTTTTAATTCTGAGAGACTGAGTTAACAAAGATTAATCCCAGCACAAGATACACTATCATATTCTTATGCATTTTTCTCAGGTACAGACTGCAGTTTTCAATATATAAATTACCAGCTACTTATCTCCCCTCCTAGTTAAAATGAGTTGTTTCTTTCATAAGACAGTAAATGCTCTCTAGTAACAAAAAGTGTCAAATCTGCAATGCACATGAAAGCAACTGAATTCAGTCTGTTTAGAAACCTGTACAGTTAAAATTCCTTCTGCATGGCTGCTCTTTAAACAATATATCTGAAATCAGCTAAGCAGAACCACAGAAGATCTTGTAAACTAAGCATCTTTGTCTGCAGTAAGATGTTGTTGCATTAATTTGAGTAACACAATTTTGAAATCACTTTACCTACTTAACACAATTCTCTCACATGCATAAGACTGCAGACACCATCTCTCATCGTCCTTAAATAAAGTGGTCAAAGCTCTCACTTTTACGAAATTGTCAAGGACAGAAAACATCTGTTGCCTCAAGTATTTGATGGACTGGAGAATGAGGAAACACTCATTCACAGTGGCAGCTGAACATATGTGGGTTACCATTATACACATTATTAGCTTAGCTTCATATTTTACTACTTTTGCCACAATCGACAAACTCAATTTTGGTATGTAAACAGAAGGGCTATCTCAGAACTGCAGGAATAATTTTGTGAGAAGCTGAAAAACATCAGAGTTTGGACGAGCTGTTTCTTCTTCTAGCGCAGGGTAAGATTAAAGATATATGGGCTAAAAGGTGGGCTACAGCTTTTTCAGTTTAGGAATTCTTCCAACACCACGTTACTCTTCCTTATTTCCACAGTGTACTTAAAGCCATTAAATATGGTCCTGTGGCCTCTGAAGCGTGTAATTACTAAGATAAAATATGAAAACCTCTATTTGTCTTTCTGCATTGCCAGCCTTGAGGCTGCCAAAAGGAGAGTGCAACTGTGCTGTGTTCTCTTGGGCTTTGTCAAAAAGATTTTAATTGTCCAAGCCAATCAGAGCAGATATACCAAAATATGCACTGCTCCACCAGCTGCTTGTAAGATTTTTGAGGTTACAACAAGAATAGGGAAAGGATAAAATTCACCCCTAAGTCCAAGGGCAGCAAGGAGGCACATTCCATGCTGCTGCAACTGGCTGGAATTGTTTAGGCCAACTGCTACATTTTGTTATTCTGATTTTCAGATAAATAACATCCAGCATGTGTTGGAGCTTGTTGACAACTGACATTTAAACACATTTATAAAGAAAATCCTACAATTCTTGAAAAAAACCAAAAAACAAAAAAACCCAAGATGTTATTTCTTCCAAAACATGTTGGCCTTGAACTTTTTTTTGCACTGCATCACAGATTTATTTACAAGCTTTAACCAGTATTGAAAAATGCAGAAACTAAATATGCAAACTGTCATCAGAATAAAAGCCACTTCTGCTCTGTTAGTCTTGGTGAGAAAAACAGCTTAGTGTCACTGAAGTACTGCAGATAGAGCTTGGAGAGATACTTTCCCAAGGCTTTCAATAAATTCTTAAAACAATGAAGTAGTACTTGAAAAAATTTCCTTTGGCCCCACAGGGTTGTAAAGGATAAGAATTTTTTTTAAAAACATAATCATTAAACAACCAAACTTCTCCAATCTAAAACTAAGAATTAATTCTTCATCTATTTCAGTTTATTTGGTGATAATTGGTTATATCTTGCCTACAGAAAGAAAATAAATCTTGAAATCAACCTTTCACCTGAAGAAACTGCAAGTAATCTATTTCAGCACAGACAAGGGCAGTTAATGCCTGCACTGCTGCTCTGGAGCTTTGCTTTCTGCTTTCTCCTTTCCCCTCACCATCAATGTGCTTATAAAACAAACAAACCCCTCCTGCAGTTACAGTGGTCTCAAACATGCTTTCAACATTTTCCTGTGTGGTGCTTTGTTCTTCCCCAGCTGCTCAGCTGCTGATCCAGTTTTGTGTAGCCCCAGTATGCAGGTCACACACTGAACATGCCAGGCAAGCCTGGGTCAGAGCAGCAGACAGAAAAACCTGCTTCCAAAGACAAGCCAAAAAGAAAGCACTTGCTCTTCCCTGCAGTTCAGTTTGTGCCCTGAGCACAAATAAAAGCATCAAAATGATTTTCTAAATTCCAGTGACTTGGAGAAGTCTCTTACCAAGGGCCAAATGACTCCCACTGGTTCATGCACACTTGCATGTCAGTGTCTTACGATTCACACTTAACAAGCACGCCTGGGGTTTTTTTTCTTAAAAGGAGGGATTTAGCTGGTCCTTCATTTTAGGTATCAGAGGCTGTTGTATGTTATATTTTCAGTTATGCTTCCCAACTGTCATCCAGTTAACACAAAGAGCTATTTCCCTGCAGTAGGATCTGTTACCAACACATGCTTCCCAAAGGATTTTTCTGGCTTTTGTTGCCTTTTCCTGGTCCTAAAATTAAGAGCCAGACATGGTTAAGGGAAAAGGGGTTTCTACCTCGGTATTTATTTAAGGATCCTTAAAGGTGCACCACTTCGTCCAGGTGGAATGCACTGCAATGCACACACACGACAGAGCACGTGTACAATATATAGGCCTTGCAAATCAGCATATCTGTCAAAGATTCCCCAATGAGAGGCTTGAATGAACCCCCCATCCCAAGGAATCCCCCCCTGGATGGGCTTATCTGAGTTTACAGATGTGTTCTGGAAAGGACCTTGGTTTCTCAGGATAGCCCAGGGCTTTCTGGCCTCCAACCACAAGGCCTCCAGGATGTTTGGTCTCCTGGCTTAATGGAATATTAGGTCTAAGCTAAAATATCAGACCTAAGGAATTACAAGTATGCATGCTAAAAGCACTGAGGATACATAAAAGCTATATAAAAGGGTATGTAGAAGGGGTATAAAAGAAAAGGCAAAAAATCATCATGTCATCACTTTGAATTAAGAAAGTTGTGTGTCTCAGTCTCACCAGGGAAAAAGGTTGTCTTATCTTAGAAAACCAAAAGCAAGATCAGGGGTGGGGCAAGACTACTGAAAAAATGGAAGGCTTGTCAGGGTTCTGGGTTATATGGCAAAAGGTAAGGGCTCTTATCCTCAAGGATTTTGCTCCAGAAATATGAAAAGGCTTTGTCATAATTTAACCTTCCTTAGTGGGACAAAGATACAACTAAAAACCATAAACTCCTCAAAAGCCCAAACTGTTACTTGCTAACAACCTCCACTTAGGGAAATACAAGTTTTTATAAGCAGAAAATAAATCTGTGTGGAATATTGTTACAATACACAAATATAAATCTCATTTTAGAGATTTCGAACGAATGGCAAAGACAATGAGAGTTCAGCATCACAGCCAGAGAGAGGCCATGAGCAGAACTCCAGAACTCTGACACCACTGGATGATCCCAGCCTCCCCAACAGCCCGTGGAAGGGCAGCTCCCACCACCCAGAGGGGTCTCTGATCCATTTTGGATGAGCTGCTGCTGACTTTAAATGAAGTAGCACGAAACTGAAAACATAGCAATATGACTTGCACTGTGATTTTGATAACAAAATGAAACTAACTAAAAGCTCATCATTAACAATCTTTGTGAGTGCATGAAATAGCTATTTAAATAGAGGCAATGACCTTTTAAAGGGTATAACATGATCTAACATCCATGATTTTGCACTTTCTTTTGTTAAGTGGTTCTTCCTGCAATTAGTGTCAGAGCTCCTAGAAGTCAGAGATGAAAGTGCTTCTCCACAAGCAGGACTCAGAATTACAAAGAAAATGTATTTAATGGATGTCTGAAAGGCAGAAACATGAATGAAATAGAAGAAAACGTACCTCAAAACAAAACCTAATTTGTAAGCAACATTAGTTTTTGGATTTTTACTGGCCTCAGTTGAAAGCTCCTCCTATGCCAGTCTCCCCACAGAAGTAAGATGTGGAAAGGGAGTTCAAATTTCCAACTTTTTACTTTGCTGAGCAGAGCTGAATGTCTCATTTTAAAAGAACGAAGCAGAAAGGAGGCATTGCCACTTCTACATTCCAAAACCTATTCTTTCTCAAATATCTTTGGCTATTAGGAAGCAAATTTAGCTACTGATCTAATTTGTTTCAACTTATAAGTACTAATACCCAAGCAAACATATGTTGAACAGGCTGGTTAAGAATATTTAATGAGAGTTTAGTTGCTGATTTGTAAATGAAAAGTGCAAATGTGGCAGTTGCCATAGATCCTTGTAGTTCCTTGCTGGCACTGAGCCCAGCTAGACTTAAAAATATGCAACATATTGATGGAGAAAAAGGAGAAAAAATTTTAATATTATGTGTAAAACTTGCTGTGAAAATACAATTCTGCATATGGATCTTAATGTAAATTGTAGGAGCAAGACAACATAATTCTGAATGCATTTATGTATGCTTTGTGCTGATGGGATTAATGCAAATATTACAGTCACACCATAAATTCATAATGAAGTGAATGCCTACAGGCAATTCAGTTTTCTGTCCTTCGTAGCTGTGAACAGAACTGTGTTCTGTTCTACATTTGTCAGCAAATGAAACAGTGAGGAATAATCTCTTCACTTGTACCTACCTCTTCATGACATTTCTGCCTTGGAACCAGGAAGGCCCTTTAGTGAAAAAAGAGCCATAGAGAAGATACAGCATGTTCTTGTTCCTGGGAAATAGAAGGAATGCAAGGAGAGTGAAAGGGCTGTTAATAAAACCTGACACTAATAGAAGGTAAACCTGCTGCATTCATAAATTATGACAAACTCCAGTACTCCCCTTCTCCCCCAATTATCATACCCATTTCTGTAAACTCTTGCCTCATTTTCTTTCCTAACCCTTGTCTAGGAAGTAGAAGAAGCCCTGAGAATTGGGCACTAAAGAGCTGCTACTGAAAGAGATTAATTGTCAGTACCCTCAGTTCCCATCACCAGGCAGGAAAGAATAGCACTTTATAAAAAATATTTGAGATTGGAGAGTCCTCTCTGGGTGACCTGCCCAGGGTGGCACTGTCCATGAGAAGATTTTTTCCCATGGCACAATCTGACCCTCCCAAGACTGGGCTTGTGGGCGCTGTCCCTTGTACCAGTACTGAGAGGAACATTCCATCCCTGATTATTTCTTGGAGGGCAGTTCCAAAGCTGCCTCTGGGTCACACTTTATTCTCCTCTTTGCCAGGGAGGAACCCAATAGGAGCTTCTCTTCACTGAGCAAGCACAGCTCCCTCGACCCCTGATATCAACTCATACCCTGCTCCCTGGACAGGTAGAACATTTCTCTGCTACATATTCACAGGCTACCTCAAAGTAATAATTAAAAAAACCAAACCAGGTATCAGAAATTGAAACACAGAATTAAACATTTAAACAAGCAAGTGCTGCAAAACACTGCACAGACAACAGAGCACTTGGTGCTTGTCCTGCACAGTCACACACAGCATGTACTTTCCACCTCACAGTGGATAGAGAAGTCAGTTTCCCTACAGACTTTCATCACTAAAGACTTCATTCCCTTTTACAACATTGATACGAATGACACTGATATTATTTCACACACATTAAAACCAAACCAGATAGCACTGACACCTGTTCAGGCAGACCCCATGTCATAACCAGGAGAGAGACTTCTTCAGTGGACTTGGCACTTCAGTTTGTCATCTGGATTTCCACTTTCTTTCATTTTTTAAGTCACAGCCAGCACTCAGCAGTCCTGCAAGGCACAGCCAGGCAAACCACAGCCACCTGCAAAGCTCCTGCTTTCTGCCTTGTCCAGAGTCAGTCAGGAATTCTGTGGGATCAGAAAGGATAAAATCCAGCTTTTCAGAACCGCCTTTAATTTCTCTAATTCCCTGAGCAGTTTGCAGGGGCCCCTTTCAGTCACCACACGCTGTCCCAGGCACTGAATGCAGCACAAGCTGGTGCAAAAATCCCTCAGCATGGACTGCATCCAGCACTTCCCCAGCCTGCTCAGCAGGCAGGAGCTGCAGATGGAAGGGATCACTTTGAGAGCAGCTTCAGAGCATTTATCATCACACCCTGGCAGTAGTCTGTCTGTGAAACTGGAGATCTACATTTTGGTCACCTGTGGTTGGATTTTCGAATTTACACAAAAAACCACAAGTCTGCAGATAGCAAAGTTCCTCTTGTACAGTTTTCATGTCCCCACTTCAGATTAGAAACATACTTTAGCACCTTAAATTAAACCCCAAGGAAGTTTTAAAGGAGGGGGAAAAAATCAATATATTCTTGTCTCTTATCAGTGCCAGAAATTTCAACCACTTTAGATTGTTTTTTTTTCCTTTTTCTAATCTCCAAATCTATCATATATTAAAATACAATACAAATCAACACACTAGGCACACAAAATACTAGCATTTACCTTAAGCCTAAGTTACTAAATTGGAAAAGCTATAAGCATTTGAAGATGAATTTTTCAATAGAAAACTTCAGAAAACCTCAGCTGGACACAGTGCTGCTTATATTGTGTGTATGTTAAAGGCATAACCTTAAGGAATTAATATAGTACCACAGAGAACATTGAGACATCACACTGAAATATAAAAATCATTGAAAAGTGGAAAAGAAAAAACGACCCAGTATTTAAAAAAAAATACTAAATTTTAAAATAAATGTATAATTTCAAGAACATTTTCTGTGAGTGATCTGAGACCGACTCCTGTTCAAACCACCCTTACACACACCCATGTCCCTTGAGGACAGCAGGGCTGCCCCAGGGGTGTCTGTGTGCTTGATTCATCCCTGGCATCCCCTGCCCACAGAGACACAGAGCAACTCATGGGCCACACAGGCACAAGTCCTCAGCCACACATGGGTCAGCAGCTCAGGGTCCTGCAGAGCTGCTTATGGGAAAAGCCTTCAGGTTAAATAGAATCTTCCACTGTCTCAGCTATGGCTGGAAAGAGTTATAAAGCAATTCAGATTTTTATGTGTTTATAGGTATTTAGAAAAATGTTTATATACTCTAATTAAGTTTCTATAGTCCCCTCTAGTTCCTTCCATAGGATTTCTTGTCATCCCTGACTGGTTACACAGCCGTTATTAAAGCTGATTACACACCAAACAAAGCATCTGAGTGTAGTTATAAACCCTTTACAAGGAGCCATGATCTAATACAGGATCTACGTGGCTCATTAAGAATCTGAGGAATTACCCTGAAGAAATGTGCCTCTTTTATAGAATATTATTTGTGTAAAAAGCACTTTTATTGAGTTCTTAAATTACACTGGCGTATAAACTGCCAATCAAAACTGCCTATAAAGAACAAGCGAATGAATCTGTTGAACAGGCACAAACGATGAAGACAAGGGCTGAGAAGTCAAATGAGTTACCACCATGCAACAGCATCCCAGGCAAAAGATACATTTTCTACTGGCAATAACATTTATTACATCTATCAGTTCAAGTCTATTACTACCCCAGCATCAAAGAGTTCATTCAAAGTTGAAAGAACTTTAGAGGATACTTTTATAAGGACGATTTTGCCCAAGCAAAATGGGAAATGAAGTTCAATGTCATTTGTCACTGGCTCCCGTGGGGCCAGGGGAGACCAGCCTGGCTTGTTTCCTTCAGGCAATAGGCCAGCATTGGGTATATGAGGAAATCACACCAATAACTTTGACATTAATTTACACAGAACTGAAGTCAGAACCCACCTTCCTTATCATCATGGGAGCCTGGTCACTTGGACTACACAGGACAACCGACGTAGCTGCTCATTTTAAAAAAAGAGTTTACCAGAACTTTGGACAAGACTGCATTTTGTATTTGTTGGCCTCCTACTTCTAGAAAACTAATCGACCTCACAAGCCAAGCAGCCAAGTACCACACAAACTAACTCGCTCCACTACATCCAATCTCATTCTGCCAACTCACATTTTGGCAGATGTAGCTCAGTTTTCTGGCAGCAGGGACATTTGTCACATGGGGCACCCTCCCTTCCTCTCACAGCAGGTATCTCAGTGCCACCTGTGACCTCAAGGCTCCCCCAGCTGATCAGTTCCTGGCCATGTTTAAAGCAGCAAAATGACCCAATGCTTTCCTCAGAGCTGTGATCCACGACTGCAGAATGCTGCAAGGTGGTCAAGAGGAACAGCGGAGGAAACACCCAAACATTCAGCTGCTGCAGCTATAGCTTTGGGTTTTGTCACAGAGGTCTAGGTTGGGTAATTAGAAAGAGGCTTTTCACCCAGAGGGTGACTGGGCACTGGAATAGGTTCTCCAGAGCAGTGGTCACAGCACCAGCCTGACACAGCTCAAGAAGTGTTTGGACAACACTCTCAGGGACATGGTGGCATTCCAGAGTTCGTCCTGTGGAGGGTCAGGAGCTGGACTTTGATGATCCTTGTGGGTCCTTTTCAACTCAGAATATCCTACAATTCTTTCTTCATTACCATTGCCAACCAGAAAACCTAGTGCTTCATTTAATATACAGACAGTCCTTTTAATAGCAGCCAATATTGGCATGCCATATTTCACATTTCTACTGCTGATAAAAAAAATAAAATCCTTTATGTGTTTAGCATATCAATGTCAAGGCATAGCATTTTCAAAATGATCCTAAACTATCTTGACATAAGCAACTAACTAAGAGTAAACCCACCAATCATTATAAACCATTTAACAACCTCTCAACAATGTACTAGGCACCCCCAGGCTTACAGTTTATCTGAAAACGTTAATCCAATATTAAAAAAAAAAAATCAAATATATCGATGATTGTGCAGTGAAATAGCAAATGGCAGGAAATCAGAGAACATCAGCACTTCTGACCAGCACCCCGAGGGCTGCCTGGCTCACTGGGGTATTCAGCAGCTCTGCAGCCCAGGGTTTGTCAGTCCAAATCTGACCCAGACTGGCCACAAGCAATGTCACACCTTCATTTCCACTGGAGACCATCTGTCCATCCCACACAAAAGGAAAAAAACCCAAAGAACAGCTAAGAAGGAAGAGGCGGGGATTTTCTTTTGTCATTGGAGTCTAGGTCTAGAGTGCACCCCAGCTGGGTTAAAGTCATTGACAGCATTATGAATTTTTATTTGAAACAAAAACAAGTCTCTTAGATTCTTATAGAAGCAGCCTCTAAATTCTGTGTAACTGAAAGAAAAAAACCCCAAACTGGAAACAACACACACACAATCAAAACCTGCACCTGCAAAGTACGTGGTTTTTTTAATATAGAAAAAAAAAACTTTGACTAAATGCATTATAACCAGGTACTGGTTCCTTGGATCATGCAAAGCTTTCTTAAAGAAAAAGTAGATATCCATGTATTTGAAACTCTGCCCTAAACCCACACCCATTCCTAAAGTCCTAGAGTATGAACTAGCTTAGTTGTTGCAAACCAGATTTTCTCATCAAGACCAAATTTTAAAGCTTATGTGAGATACTTATGACACGTTTTTTTATGAACACCACAAAATCAATTAACTCTTTCTTGTGTTACAACAAAATGACTTCATTATTACATCTATCACTTTCTGCAAAGGACATTTATTTGAAAGTTTAAGGAGCAAGGTATTCATTTGCCTAAATAATGTATTGGACAGCAACCCTGAACTTCTGAAGACCTTCATACTGGAAATTTTGCAGAATTCTTGCTAATACTTTACATTTTACAGAAAAGCTTTGTCTGGAGTTCCAAAGGCTGCACAGCACAATATTTAACCACTCAGTATTTCTTCCAGCCTTTGCTCACCAGATTCCTGAACAAATGTGGCATTAGCTATCCTAGAGATCTGCTTGGGCAGCTATATTTTTTTAGAAAAGATAGGTTAGAAATGTTGCTGTTCAGGGGCAGGTGCACTGTACAGAATGTCATCTCACTGATGGATTTAAAAATTATTTTTGGCTGCAAACTTGAGAAGCCTACGAACAGCCCTCCTCAAGCAATTCTATCAAACCTTCCCCTTTTTTTGAACACTGCATGCTAAAGAAGAAAATAAGGTCATGACCAGAGATGTCAAATTAATTGCCTTCCTTATCTGAAACTGTTCTTCATTGCTGCTGGCCTTCAAGAGGCAACTCACAGCTCTCTCTTGTAAGGCCACCTCTCTCCAGTTAGCTCGTGCAGACACACCACACAACAGAAATGGCTGGTGACAGTCTCTAGAATCATATAAGCAGATTAAACTCCATTTTAGCAATGCCTTATAATACTACTCTGCCCATGCCCAAGCTTTGCCTCTTCTAGTCATTCTCTTGTCTTCATTTCAACCTTCTGTCTGTGACTCTTTCTAGGTTAGGGCTCACTCAGGCCTTGAATAAAGAGCAATATTGTCTGCTGAAACCTGAAGTTACTAAAGTGAAATATATCAGTAAGTTCTTTCCATATCCCCAAGATTTTTTATTTTCCTTACACCTTTCACACCAGTCTTTGAGCATGAATGTGTTCTCAGTGGCACTGGCAGCAGTACCAAGCTCTTCCCAACACATGACTGAGACAGGGTGAGCAGAGTTAGCTGCACAGGGGTCAGCCCCCTCTTGAAGCTCCCTATTTTCAGATTAAGGCAAGGGAAATCTTGGCACATGCCCCTCCAAACATCTGTTTCTTGTACTCATAAACATGCTCAGTATTGTGTGGGAAGGGTCTTGGTTTTATTATGCTTTTTAATCATTCTGTAAATCTACAGGGGGACCAAATTATTTCCTAGGATCTCTCAAACCACTGGAGATCCAAAAGAGGATGTAGAACAGGTAAATGTTCCATGTTCTTTTGAAATTATTTCCTCTCTGTCAATTCCTCCTCATAACAGGATATTGGAGGAAAACTGTCCACGAGCTCAGAGCACTTTCCAGTAGGAGACAACAGTGTTCCATGCAGGAACTGCCAGTGAAAGGGACAGAATAAAAAAAGTCTTCTCCTGGATTTCACAGAAACTACTGACAGCAAGGCTTTATTACCAAGCCTCTTTTCCTAAAAATAGACCAGTGTAATAACAGGTTTTAGTACTACAGCTAACAATCAATGAATATATTTTACAGACTGTGCTTTATTACTGAGAGATTACTTCCTTTTTAGATTTCAAACTTAATCTTTTCCAGAGGACTTAGAGCAGACAAGAAAGGTCCATCTGATTTTTCCAAGGCAAGCTAAACAAGTTTCTCTTGGAAAGAATCATTTTCAGCAGACTAGGTTAGCACAAAGGTATAGGTGCTATTGTTTATGTCAGGAGTGTGAGGTCCTGCAATGATATTCAGATTCTTAACTGAGCCCTCACATAAAAAATCCACAGCTCACATATATAGAGCAACTCATGTGTGTTTCCATAGATACAACTATATGCAACTATGACATATAGATTGTATGTGTGCATACATGGACAATCTTCTAAAAAACTGTCCATACACAGAAACTTAGAACAACTCTGCTGCTCACCCTGCTTCAATCATGATCAAAAATGCCATTAGAATTATCACTTTCCCCTTTCAGGGCTTACCATTATTCACATTAAAGAACAGCTATTCCTCTGGGGTATTTAATATGCACCTGAAAGGGAAGAATCAAGTCTCCTGAAAAAGATCATTTTGTCTGTTTCTAGTCAGCCTTACAGGTCCAAAGTATTACCTGGAATATTAGATGTATATCTACAGTTCATTTCTGCATTTACTGAGATTCACTCGGGTACCTTTTTATCCACTTACCATACAATCACTGGCTAAGTAAGATGGACTTGCAATGCTTTTAATAAAATCAGTTCAATATTTAACATTGCACACCATGAAGCTGAAGCCTAAAGCTGCAGAGAACAAACTGGCTGCCATGACGTTCTTTGTTTTAACAATTCAGAACTTCTAGCCAACCAAATCTACTGCAAACTAAGTTTTCAAGCAGCATGTGAACAATAATATTTTCAAGAGAAACATTATTTCCATTACACAAACACTTATCTCACACTTCTGGAAAGATTCATCATCAGAGAAATCTCCAAACACAAATTTCCTCTGGTATACTTATAAAGAATGGATATTATAATCAGATCTTCAAGTTACTTCTACTGCTACTACTCTTAACTGAACACCTTTTCAGTAGTTTCAATAATACTTAGCACTTGGGAAAAAGCATTTAACTGTTAAAGAGAAAACATTCTGCACAACAGGCCAATCTCATTAGTGTCTCTGTCAGCCACACAGAGGCCAGATGATCTCTGTGTTTGAAGAAATCCTCTTGAGTCTGTAACCCAATCTCCATGGAAGTCCTGAAGAAAAAGTTGATGCTGCTCCAGGTTTGTGACTATAAACTTTTTTCACAGCACATTCAAATGGCAATAACTTTGGAAGGCATTTTAAAGGTCTGGGATTCAAACTTTTACCAACAGAGAGTTCAAATCCCAAGGAAAGTATAAATTTCCAGAATAAGCTACTCATTTAAAACTCTCCTAATGTACTTATCCTTCAACTGCTTTAATAAATGAGTCCCATGGCAAAGAACCTTTACCAAAACCAGAAATATTTACAGCACTGTCAGTATTACAATTTTTAAAAGTAATTATCAAAATGAGACAGATTTAAGGAACGGTTTTTCTAAAGCTCTAGATGTGCTGAATAAACCAGTATCCACTCTCAATTTTCAGACTTCGAATTACTGAGAAACAGGAGATCCTTGGTCATACAAGTCCTGGAAGTGTCCCAGCCAGCACAGCCTGTGGATATGAATAAGCAGCAGAGTGGTGGGCACTGGAAGGGAAGATACCCTCACATTACATATATTAGAGTGAGAAGTCAACAACACAGTATAATCAGAATTCTTAATAAAGCTGGCAAACTTCTCAACACAGATATTACCACTGAGGAATTGAATTTAATGGAAAAAAACCCCTTTTTATTTTTGTTAACAAAAAGGTTTGCCATATTTTCTCAATGGCAGAAAAACATTACATGAAGGTAATTGAAAGTTCAGTTCTAGTTCTGTTTTCTTCAGAGGGGTATTAAAACCTTTCCTTCCCTTGTGCACTTTAAGGGGTGAGGAAAAGCATAGAAATTTTAAATTAGAAAAGTGAAATTCAACTGGAGTAGTGGTTTTTTTTAAAGTTCCATTTTTCTTAATTATTTTTAATTCTTTCATGTGTCAAGTGTAAAACACCATCTCCTTCATCTTCACCCATCCACTAGAATCTGTGGTTCCCTACAAACTTAACAAAAGCATTTTTTTGCAAGAAAACTGAGCATTATTACCACTTACTGAACAACCTTCCCTGATAAATGGAAAGCCATTATTTACAGGAAGCCTTTGCAAGGCAGGAAAGGCCAGCCCTTCAAGCAGAGAGGTGAAATAAGAGCCAGTGTTGCAAACGCTGCAGTGCTGGGCCTGGAAGTGCCCGAGCACCAATTTCTGCATCCTCGGCATCACTGGGAGCTGGGAGTGCTCCTGCCTGAGGCTCTTCCATCTCCCACAAAGTCTTGGCCCTGGCACTGACAGACCACCCCCTCCAGGATGTTGCCACCAGCTACACCAGCCTGGCAAAAACCTCCACTGCATGGTCTAAGCACAAGATCTGAGTCCCTGACAGGGCAGGGCTTTACAATACTTTACAGAAGACAGCATTTTTCACCCTTTTTTGTGTGTGTGTGAGAGAATGGAGAGCAGTAAGTTGCTGAGAGAGTGAATTAATATCAAAATCAAGTTAAATCAAGCTTTAAAGTTAAGGAACACCAGGCCAGAGCCTTGCTGAATAGGGTCAGTTCTCTCTCTTTATACATTCCCAAGCTTTAATAGCCTTCACTTGCACAACTGTAGACTTATTTTCTACAGGGCTCCCTCCTCATTCTGTACATCACAAGCACCACACAGCTGTAAACCTGCTCCTCCCCAGCATTTGAATGCTCCACTTTAAAACCTTCATTTTTATTAATAAAGTAATAAGTACACCTTAACAAGGTACCTGAAAATACCAGATGGAAACCTGTAATATGCTGCTGACAGATCCTTTTTCTCAGTATAAGTGCATAAGTATTCTGAAGACTAGCAAGAACATTACCATATCTCTGTTGGGGAAGGACAAGATTGATGCTGTGTTGTCAGGCAACCAATTGCAAACTAAATATAACACTTCTAAACGCTTGTGTATCTCAAATTCATTAAACACAGAAACTAGATAAAAGGGGTTGTGTAACAGAAAACATAACCACCAGCTTTTTAAAAATCAATGTAATGGTAAAAGCACATGTGACAGCACAATTAGCTAAGATTGAATTTTTTATATTGACTATGAAAATTCCTCTGTGAAATGTGCAATCTTAATAAGCATGAAAGTCTCACTGTGTACACTCATGCAATATCAAGTTTCAGCATGTGTGCTATGTGAAGAGATCTGTGTTCAAAAGAAAGTATCAAGTGTATCTATAGGTTGTTTCCTACTAGGCTGATCACACAAAATTAACCTTTTTACACAGTAAATGTGTATTTTGAAATTTACTCCGATTGGAACATAAACAACCCTGTATTATTGGATGGCCAAAATGTTACAGTGAATTGGATGAGAAGGACTTGGATGAATGCAGATAGGGCAAGCAGATTCTAAACCATTCTATGTCACAATGCAAGTATCAGACTTACAAATTATAATTTCTTACAAGGCTAAGAAAGAATTAATTAAGGGCACGGGGTTGTTTTTTTCCTGTGGTATGTTTTTTAAATGTGTGCAATTTTTTTCCCTGATGATTCTGTCCATTTCTGTAACTGAAAAGGGGTTTGTAAACGGGATCCACCTATAAAGGTGTCAGCATTACATTTCAACAGTTGGGTGAACAAAGTCCTGATAAGAGCAAACAGGACAAAAAGAAACAAATCTAAAAAGAACTGAAAACTTTACCAAGCTTTAAAAAAAAAATCCAATTCAACTGTGTTCAAAAATATCCAACTTCTTTTAGAACAAATACAGGTATTTTTTTGACTCCCTGGTGTATACTATAGACGAAATATTACCAGAATACTCTGTTGCTTTTAAGTGAATATATGCTATGTATTTTGAGAGAGAGCTCAAATAGAAACATATGCAATCTGTCTCTAAAACAGCCACTCATACACCAAATTATATGAACCAACTGCCCGTATCTCACATTGCACAACACTCTCTGTTCATCTTTGTGACTTGAATGTAGACCTCTGATAGCTCACCGTAAGTATTTATTCTGTCTGCTGCACAAACAGAATAAATAAAAAGAGCAATGGATGCAAATTTTTAATGAAAACAGATATACAGGAAGGCCTAATTTTTGCTCATTGCCACTGTTGTGAACAGGAGAAAAACTACAGTAGTTACCAATGTAAAGGAAAATGAGGCCAAAATTATTATGAATTGACTTTGGAAAGCATTTATTTGTTTTCTATCAAATCCAATTCTCTACTGGCTGCTCTCTACAGGTAGCTGCATACACAGCAAACAACTCCACTCTGCATATCTGCTGGTCGGGAAAAACCATGCTGTTACAGTAGCATTGACACAGACAGGTAAGAAATTTCATCAGGAATAACATGTCACAAACATGACACTGAAGAAGTCAGCACAGTCCCCAGCTACTCCACACAACTAAAATGTCCTGCCATGCACCCCCACAACACACCTGCAGCACAAGGGTGAAGTCATGTATTAAGCAGGTGGATTAAGTTCTCCACAAATCTACACAATCTTTCCATGTCCTAGAAACAGCTGTGAAGTTGGCCTCTCTTCATCTGATCCCATACAAGCCATTTAAAACAATTCCTTCTTTCTCCCTCTTAATGACACCTAATTATTATCACAGAACAGAGCTCATACCTGCCCAATAATCCACTGCCTGTGCTGAGACACTGGATTCACTCAGCCCATTAAAATCCTTGTTAGATCACAGAGACAATACAGATTATTGAATTTTAAGATGCCTTCTGTGGGAAAGGATAGTTTGCCAGTAACGATAAGGGGCTTCTCCCTTTTTGCCCCAACTAACTGTTCACATCAATTATTTCTATCCCAATGCTCTCACAACAGCCCAGGACCACTTGCCTTGTGGTATTGATCCAGTTCACATTAAAATAATATAAAACCTGAGTTCTTTTCTCTTCCTTTTGTTTGTGTAGAAGCAAGTAAAAGAAGTGTAGTGTCAGAAATCAAACAGCTGAGTACTAAGGGAAAGAAGTGGAATAGCTTGGGTGTAAGGTGCTCTTGATGCCAGAGAAACTGAAGGTAGCAAACTGCAGTGTCAATTTTTGAAAGACTCAGATTTAAAGAATTTAAAGAAACACAGACCAGAACCTCAGGCTTATGCTGCAGGAGAACTGCCAGAAGCACAGGAAAATTTAAGGACACATGCATAAACAGAACATATGGAGGAAGAGGCAACACAATGTTTCTAGAAGAAAATCACGACTCGTGAGCTACGAGAGTTCTTGGAAAGAGTCACAGGCATATGGACAAGATATATCTGCCTGATATAGCATTGTTAGCTTTCCATAAGGCTTCTGATCACACATATCAGTGAAATTTCTCATTAAATAATCTGTGAGGGACAGAAGTATACAAGTTGAATTGGTTAAGTGTTCACAAATGAATGATACAAAAATAAATCCACCATCTAATACAAAATAAATTCACCATCCCACCCAGGAAGCCTCCAGTGTGGCCCTGCTGCTCAAGGAACAATCATGTAGAGATCATACATAGCATAGATTTCTGCTAAAGGCTAAACTGTTCAACATATTCATAAATCATCCGCAAAAGGGGTGAATACCAAGATGAGAAAGTCTGCTTATGCTGAGAAAGCATCTATAATAATAAAAATATAACTTGTCTGCAGAGAGTTGAGGAGGCTTCTGACAGTGCTGAGTGAGTGATAGAAGATAAAACTACACTTACAAATTCAAAGTAGTGCATGCAAAGAAAGATGATCCTAACTTTATACACAGAATGATTGACTTGGAAACTATTACCTGGGAATGAGATTTTGAAGTCACAATCTACACTTCTGTAAACACCTCGACTCAGACTTCATCAGCAGTTAAAAAGAATCAAATCAAATACTAGGAATTATTAACAAAGGGATAAGCATGCACTAAACTAAATATATCAGTACTACATCTGGAAAAGAGGCAGATAAGAGTATGATAAAGATTTCTAAGATATTAGAAGACAGGGAAAAGTTAGACAGGAAAATTGTTCAATAACTCTCATAATACAAGAGCTATATGATGTCAAATGAAATTGCAGTATGTAATTACATTGTAGAACTCATTCCCTTAGGATATAAAAATTTACAAAGGTTCAGAAATGAAGTGGATCACTGGAATAGTGAGGGAAGTGTTATTATGTGCTTCTCCTGCTCGTAAGTGTTTCTCTAGGCACCTACACAAGCATTGCTACAGAGAGGATCCAGGTATGGAAAACAGTCTGAATTAGGCTATACTGGGCCAAACAAGCACACTACATCCCACTTCACAACATGTGGGAATTGCATTCTTCAAGGGATTTAACTCATATGAAGCACTACAGGATACTCTGAGCAGTTTACAGGAAATCAGAAAACAAGCCTAGACAACAGTTCTCAGTATTCTTCATAACACGATGTTGTTTTCATCTTTTGCACCACAAGAACAGTAAGAAGAAAATTACTCAGCAGACCCTGCCCAACTTTAAACCACACAGCCACAAACTCCCAGAGAACCAATGTGCACACAGAAGCTGTAATGGTTTCCTCTAGTTTTAGGAAAGCAGATGAAGATATTAACTACAATGAAAACAGAACAATAAAGGTAAGAGCAAGAAACTTTATCTCAGTCCAGAAACATTAGAGATCTAAACCTAGGAGAAAATAGCCGATCAACTCCAGGGTTTATGATTTTCCATATCAGATTTTTCCTCTTACCAAGTACTAAGAACATTCCTTTTGTTTTTATTTATTGCTTTTTAAATATATAGAAAAATACTGCTTTTGAATTACTAGATGACTACTTTTCCAGAATTAACATTGAAGCAACAAACAGGTTCTCAGCCTTACTTCAAGTCTGGAGCCAGAAATAGTATCAGCAGCTTTGAAACCACAGAAGTCTATAGGAGATATTGTTATGAACTCCTAACATCTTGCTTATGCCATTTATATTTCATTTACGTTATATTTCCACAAAATCAAATCAACTCAAAGTAACAATTTGCCTACAAAACAAAAGTGTCCAGAGCCAGGTGGTTCAATGTCACTACTTGATACTTAGGGAAACTAAGGCAAGAGAGCAAGTATTTGTTTACTGACTCCTAACAAGAGTGGCAGAATGAATAATATAACTTTATTTCTGTATTTAATAGCAAATGTTAGTCTCTGAATAGCAGCCACATAGCTTCCCAACCAAGGGAAAAGGCTCCTCTCTTCTGGATGTGATGCTTTGAGTTGGCAAAGTTGGATTACCTATGCTAATGGCAAGGGCACAGAGCAATAAAACCTGTGATTCAGACAATTTGTGATTTTTTTCTGCTTCCACCACTGCCCTGCATCTTTGCCTTGAGCATTAATTTCACCTCACCCAGCTGAACATCATGTCCCATCCTTTGGCTCTACATGGTGCCCCTCAGTGGGCTGTAAGCTCTGCTGGGTCAAGGATTGTGTTTTCACACTCTGCAGCACCACAACTTCCCACAGCTGGGTCTCTGGTGCTGTGAAAGCTCTTTGGCCCCCATCCAGGACAAATAGGACATGAGAGGACCCCTTCATGTGTACAGAGGGAGGAAAATAAGGTAATGGGCCAGGGAGTAAAGGTAAACAAAAAAATCCTCTTCAGTTACACATGTGGAATGTTCCTGACACAGATAAAACATTTCACCTGCAGGAGAAAGACTGTCCAAAAATACCACACAGAGGAAATCTGGATGGTTGTGTTGCCCCTGGGGTGTTACCAGGTAGGTCCCACTGGAAGCACAGACTGTTCTGCCAATGCTAAACCACAGGGCAGGGTGAGTGTGAAGGTCACTGAACAGTCCTTGAATTCTGTCCCCCTCCTGAAACACCTGAGCTAAATAACTGCCTCTGAAAGAAAATTCACCAATCCAGCTTCCCTTTTCTGCAGGGGGATATGGGATGGTCTCAAGACAAATCAGTATAGAAGAAAACAAGATCAGCAAGCCCCAAGCTTGAGGCATTTGCAGGACAGATAAGAAGGTGGAGCAGAGTTGGTGTGTTCATGGCCAGTCAACTAACTTCTTATTTTAACATAAACAACAGTGGAGAGTTTTAGTTATTTAGGAAAGGTCAGCATTCAGTCCTACCTTCCCAAATCTAAGGAGACATTAGCACAAGGCACCTCTGAGAACTTTGTCTGTGAGTAGAATGGACACTCCTTTCAGTGTGTTTGAGACATCATGAGTAGCAAGTCAGAGACATACGAAGCAGCAGCCACCCCACTGGATGTATTTTTTTTTTTTTAAAGCACTTTCTGCAATTAATTTGAGCAACCAACTGTAAGACGGCTTTCAGCTAGAAATATCTTTTAAATTAGAAGCCACAACTGAGCAAATAGAAGACTATTTACAAACATTTATTATTTATTTACAGAGACTCCTGCAAAGGGAGGCTTCTCCCTAAAAAATTGGACAGAAATTTCAAAGAATAGCACAATTTCCTGTGATGAGCATATCGGACACTTTGGAGGTTAAAATGTATTCCAGGCTAGAGTAAAAGTAGCACATGAAGGGTCATGGGTCAGCTAACTGGAAGACATGTGCATCAGTGTCCCTAGTCCCATCATTAAGTACACACTGTAGCTAGGAATTAAGGTAATATACTTTAAAAAAACCTTCAATTTGCTCCTTTTGAATTTTTTCAAGCAAATTCATATGTTTAAAAAGTCAGTTCATTAGGAAAAGTGGGTCTTTACATTAGGAATGTAAAAGATTTAAAAAGAAAAGGCCCTGGCAGGAATAGCCCCAGTGGATGGTTTTAAACAGAACACAGAGAGAGGGGGAGAAAAAAGCCAATAGCAGGTCTAGGGTCTTCCAGTACATTCTCCCCTATAAATGCTGAAAAATAAGTACATGGAAGGAAGCATCAAAATGCTCACAAAGTCCATGCTAGTCTCACACCAAGAATAAGAGAGACATTCAGTGGAGATCTGGATTTTCCTGAATCATTTAAGTCAGCCTTAGCCTTAGTATGGTTTTGTTTCTTTTTCAGATTTAATAGGTTTCTGGCAGACAGCCTCAGGAAACCTTCTATAAAAAGTCAGAACTTTGATTACTTTACTGACAATATTTTAGGTTTAAAAGACAGATGTGGGAGCTCACTCAACCTTGCCACAAACACATACCTCAATTTAAACTGCACTGTCAACATTGCAATACTGCTTTTAAAAAGCAGCACACCAACAGGATAACTTTTTGATCTCTAAGATACATTTATATATACACACAGTATTTTAAAGTTCAAATCTACTTTAATTCAAAAACAGTTTTGTGACTTCAACAGGAGCAAGATCAGATAAAACTAGCACATAATCAAGGTGTGTGTGATTACACCACTTAGTGCTTCTTTTCAGCTGTAGATTTATGTTACAGTGAGAGATGAAACAATGCCCTTTAACACACTCTAGAACCAAAGCTACAGAGTGACTCTGCCTGTTCTCAGCAGCTCAAAAGGACATCCAGAAATCAAACTAAAACCAAGATACTTATATTTGCAGTTTCCTCTGTAAAGACATCAGAGAAGGCCTTTGATTTGAGTGTCTAACTAACCTCTGAGCGCTCAGACTGCAGACTAATCCTGTATCTCAAGTCAATTTACTTAAGGGCATTAAATGCTTTGAAAGGAAGATATTTATACCAACAGACTTATCATTGCCCAGTGCCTCACTCCAGCATGTGTGAAGAAATGAACATTTTATGTGTGTGGTGTAAACAACTCCTGAAGTGAGACCACTCCTCTTTTGCCTGTACCACCAAGACAGCCACAGATAACTTTTAAATCAAGTCCTTGTACCCACACAAGCAAACACCACAGGTGCTTGCTTCTTGCTCAGTGCCCATTTCCACAGCGAGCATTTCAGCAGCATCCCTGCATCCCACCATAGATAAAATGATGTACAAAGCTTGTATAGAGCTTCTGGCACAGCTAAAACAAGCACAGAGCAGAAATAAAACCATGGGATTTCAGAGAGAGATTCCCATACTCTGGTTTACCTCAGAATTTTAAATCTGCTCCTCAGTGTTTAAATGGACATCACCACACCTGTGGCTCACAGGAGCCAGAGACCATTTGGGATGTCAGGGAAAAAACACATTTTCAACATCTACACTAACTGTGACTTTGAAACTTGACCTGCATTGGTCATCTCCACATTGGAAGACCTTTCCCATGCAGCACAACATCCCAAACACACAAGGCAATGGCAATTAGGGTTAACACCAGGCCAACCTCACAGCACCACAGGATTGGCAACCACTCTTCACAATGGGCTCCAGTTCACAAATGTTTGGCTGTGAGTCCTGTAAATTTAAACATACTTTATCTTCCCCACCTCAACAGTATCAGATTTTAGGTTATTTACTGATACTTTTTAAGCAATGGAGGAGCAAACCTGTGCATTACACATATTGACTGCCTCTGAAATAGTACTTACACCTGAAGAAGAAAATCTACTTCTGGAAGCAACTGTTTTACTCACAGCATCTCTTTTCCTCCCTTACCTCCCTCTCCCTTCAGCTCACACCTTCCAATTCTCCTAAAATGAATACATATAGAATGGATAAAGCAGTTGAATTCATTAACATTTAAGTTTGTTCTTCCAGATAGTTATGCCTTATATAGAATAGGCAACAAAGTCAGAGTATTTCAAATACGAACTGCTGCAAGCCCAAGAGTTCTTTTTATTTTGAGAACAGTGCAATATGCAAATATGGCACTGCAAAGGACTCCATTTCAGTAAAAACTCATCACCATGTGTCAAATCAAAGCTTTTCTCCTCCTCATCCTCTCAGATTGAGCATTCTTCATGTGAACCTGTGATCTAGCTAGAATATCTTGCATTTTTTTTACAATAATGGGTGAAAGTTATATAAATGCACTTGGAAGCTGAATCAAGTCTTGCAAGACACAATTAGAGCTGCCAGTGTTTGTAATGCCCAAAATGTACAAAATTCACTGAATCATCAAAACGACCTTCCAATTTGGTGACGTTATTCCTTCACCTTCCCACACTGCATTTCACATTATCATCTATTAAGTGCTTACTTCTGTGGGGTTTTTTGTAGGACATGAGGAAATCAAGGAGTTATGTCTAAAATTTCATACTGGGAGGTTGATAATAGAATCATCTGTAACCTGAAATAGATACAAAATCCAAACCCTACTCTGGACTGCACTCTGACACAGACTTCCCAAGTACATCCAAATAAGTAATTTAACCTCTCTGCCCCATTTATGCCACCCACCAGGCATTTCACTTCTGTTCTAATGCTGTGAGTTACTGACATTTAAAGGGGAAAATCTGCATTACTGGAAATGTTCAAAGTTAAAAGTAGTCCTCCATCTTTCAATTCTCCGAAGAGCTACAAAGTCAGGACTGAAAAAGGGATTTTCTAGAAGCAGTCAAATGAGACCACTTCTACAGGTGAGATTTCTACAAATACATGAGGTTGCTGGGGGGAAAAGAAGTCTAAGCAATGGAAGACACAAGACATTAGATGCAACACATGTACTGAAGAATGCTGTAAAAAACAGCTGCTCACCCTGCTGCACCTTTGGAAAGTCACCATGGTGTTACCACGCAAAAAAGGCCACTCTGGGACCAGTTTTACCCACAATACACGTCTGTAGTTCATTTACCTGATGAATCTAAATTGCACGGTCTGTCTCCGGTGATTTCAGCCTCCTTCAACTTATCCTGATTAGTCTTCCCAGCACTTCTTATTTAATGGTGCAGATTGGCAGCCCCTAACTCGAGGGGTTAGTAATAGTGTCACGTCACTTGGTGCGTACCTGAGAGGAACAATTAGACAGAGTCCTTTGGCACAAAGCACATTCACTGAGACAACTGAGTACAGTGACAAAGATACAGGGAAAAAACAAAGCCTATTGTTTTCATGCCAGTGTAATTGATGGCAGAAGATCTGTCACTAGAATCCAACAGGTAATTTCAGCATGGACAGTGAAAATCCGCAGAAAAACACAATATATACCCAGCATGCTTACAGCACACGGGTTTATTTGCCAAAGAAATTTAGTGTTCCATAGCAACTGTCTAAAATAAGCTTGCATCATGGAAAATGCCAGCTTTTCCACTTGTAATTACGGCATGCCATTACTATTTTTAGTTTGATTTTATGAGGATCCCTGTATTTGTAGAAGGGACTGCTTTGACCAATATCGCAGATACTTCTTTTCTCTGCAAGAGGTGAAAGGAGTGTTTTAAAATAACCCTTTCACACACAAGTAGACAAAATAATTGAAACAAAAACTGATTAGATAAGGCTACTAATTAACCCATTTGTCATCAACCCATCTGTTACCAACCAATTTGGTCAATTCATTAAGAAGAACTGCCTCATTACATTTAGCACAGATTATGAGAAGTATGAAGCTTTAACACTTTAAGCCAACGGAAAACCTTCCTTCCTTGTGGAAAAGTTCCTAGTTGCCTAGAAAATCAATTAGCAGCACAGGCTGTTCAGTAGATCATTTACTCCATCTTTTGGCAGAACAAAGGAGTGCAATGCAATTGGGTTCCCTCTTCCTCTCCCACTCCACCAGCTGCTGGCAACTCAGAGTGCTGTAGATACAAAAGGCCTCCTGGCATTGCTCTTGCCACAAGGGGAAAGCTCATCACTGAATATCTCTCACCCAGAAATTGAAACTAGATGCCAAATAGTGAGGCCTTGCATAAAATGATGCTGCTTTAAGATCTTCATGCAGTAGTAAACTGGTAGAGACTGGAAGTTTCCAGGCTCCACCCCAAGAGGTCTCTGTTCTCACTGAAGTTTCTGAAGTTATTGCTACTTAATTAATTTAAATAAAAGGATCCATACCAAAGATAATAAAGTCAGAACACCTTTAAAGCACCTTGAAAAGAAATGCAAATGAAAAAATACTTGGACAAGCATGAAAATATTATTAGAGATGAAGAAAGCAGCCTCATTCATTAGTCACTGATAATATTTCCTTCCTACCAGGTTCTTCAGTAACAGCTACAAAAACCCAAAACAACAGTCAAACCCACTGAATTATTACAATTAAACATGTAGTGATGCTTTTTTTTAGCTGTAGAAATTAAATAGAAGGCTGACAGAACAAGCATTTTGAGTACGTGCTTATGAACAGCTTTAAAACATGAAGGCAATACCCATCTCTATGAACATCACAAAAGCTCTGCCCTGGAGAACCATGGAAGACAAAAAAAACACCTATGGTAAGAATAACTTCTTTGTTATGGGAAATACTTCCATATAACTATTAAAACGACATTGCTATTATTTTTGCTGCTGTAATATGGCATTGCTTCAGGCATATGAACATTATGTGCAGTAATGTAACCCATGATTACAGGAAGCAGATAAATAGGCTCACATGGAGCTATTTCCCAGTATTCCTCATTTAAAAAACACTTTTTTTTTCAGTTACTGTAAGACAAAAACATTAAGAGAGTTTTATTCACAAATCCATTTATGGAAATACAAAAAATGAATGCTGCAGTAAGAAGCTAAACTTATGGTGTGTTCTCAGAACTCCTAATTCTCTCAAAGTAGCCCTAAATTTGCAACACAAAAACCTGGGACAAAAATACTCAGGAGAGGAGCAGAAGCCACATCAATCAACTGAATTCCAACTTGATCCCTGACGGTACCTTACACTCCTGACAAGGTGTGAATTTGGGGAGCCCAAAATTTCACTGGGCTTTCCCTGCAATTTTAGGAAAAAACCAAAATTCTATAGAGAATTTCTCAATTGACTGAAAACTGTTTATACAAGCACACCTTAGGGGAGAAGAAACACTTTGTTCTTCACAACTATAGATCACATCACATAAAGAGAAAAAAAAAAGGCAGACCCCCACAGGTATTGCCAGTAAAGAGCAAGGCATACTTGTACAAATGAAGGTCACAAATAATAGCTTAGTTAAATCACTCAAATACGATTAAATTTTGAGTCAAATAAAAAAACTGTCTCTTCACACTGAGAAATAAATGAGATAATTACAAGCAATCTAATAAACTTCATTACTATAAGAAGTCAAGCATTAATTAACAAAATTAATTTCATTTTGTGTTGGAGGATACAACAAGTAAAATCTTGTGCAACAGGAGTAAAAGAGGACCCAGAACCTGGCAGAGAAGCATCCAGAGAACAAGGGAATCCAATGGCTCAGTGCTAAGCAAACCAGCTACTGAAAGGACAGCACTCAGGGAGAGAGGAGGGGAGAGATACAGAAGAGGAAAGGGAAAGGGGGGAAAATAACAGAAAATAATAAACTATCTGCAGGGGAATCAGGCTAAAGCCATTAAAACACCTCAACTGGGCTGAAACACAGCAGTTGTGACAAATGACCCAGAGATGCACAAAAAGGAAAGGAGATATTCTCAAATTCCCCATTAGAGAAGTGAAAAGTTAGGGAAAGATCAGATCAACACGATTTCAAAACATGCAGATGTCCAAGGGAAAGCCAGGCACACACACCACACACACACACAAGTGTTGTTCAGTTTTTAGTATTAGGAAACCTTGATTTTTATTAAAAAGGCTGAGCTGGCTCTTCAGGATCTGGTGGCACTTGTTGATGTACTTCACAAAGCCTTTTTGCAGGTTACTTGGGTTAAAAGGAAACTTAGTGAGAGAAAATTCTGCTCAGAATCAGAAAGTTGATCTGTTGACTGTGAGAAATATTTCTGTCATGCCTTAACTTTGCATTTCATTTCAAATTAGGAGCTCTGAGGGGCAGGTTTAATCAGAAAGTCTGACTGGCAACATCTGCCAAGCCAATACATCCTTATGATGCCAGTAAATTATCCCTGTCCCTTTTAATTTGGGTTTAAGCATTAAAAAAATTTGGATAATGCCTATAGCATGTTAAGATCCATAATCTGTAAATGGAAAAGGGAACAGATTTTTTCCATCACAGAGTTGCAGCTATCTGCAGTATGTTCTGCATCTTTATGTCAGCTAATTTTACTACCTCTCAAACATGAAGACTTTGCTGTCACTTCCACAGATATCTGTTCTAGATAAATTTAAATGAGAAGCAAATTAGAAAGTTATAATTTAGGAAAAATTCCTGCCAACTGTTGTGTTTTTACCATATGCAAACCATACACTGCTGACCTATCTCACCTCTTCCTCCTTTTTCCTGCCTTTCAGATTCCCATAAACAGTCACAATCCCTTCCCATTCTTGCACATACTTAGCAAATATCTGTCTGTGCAATCATCCATCACTGTGTCACCAACTGCAGGGCAAATCTAAGCGTGCTGCAGTCTAAGCACACACAGCCAAGGTAGGCATTCCAGAGCCAGTGTGCAAAATTAGCCTAAGTTGATGCCTTAGGTTTTAACTCTCATATTTTTCAAATCCTGTATTGCCTAGTGTGTAACTCTGAAGTTTCTTGTAGCCTGCTATCTTCTGTTCTCTCATGCTGGTCAGACATAACAAAGCCTCTCCAAGCTTGCTCTTCAAGGACACCCAGACTGTCCTAGGCCCAAAATGTGTAAACCAAAATCTTAGAAGGGGGGTGAGATTGGGGAAATTACATTATTAACTGAAGCTTTAAGTGGAGAATTAACCCTGATATGCAAATGAACCAAACTTATAAAAGTATGAAGAACTCGTGACTCAGGGTCCACCTTGGGTGTTGCCTTTGGCCTGCCCAGGGTGCACCTTTGCAGGCCCTTCAAATAAATACCTACGTTTATTCTCCTATTCCTGCCTAGTCTCTGTTTTTTAGGCACCTCTCAGGCATCAAAGTAGCAAGTCGGTTACAGGTGCACAGCTCTCAGCCCAGCTCAACCAGGTCAGGTGCCTGAAAACCAGGATGAATCCAGCCCACTGACAGCTGAGCTGGTACCAGGACTGGGCCAGCTACACCAGCTTCAGTTTGGCTGTTTTCACAACTCAAACTCTGCTGTTTAGATGCTGGCTGAAAAGTTCCAGCCCTGAAAGGGATGCAGGTTTTTAAACTTTCAAGGCTTTTCTGCCTCCTCAGCCCCTTTCCATTTACTTCCATTTTCTTTTACCCACTTTTCTGATAATGTAATTTTGTCAGCTCTGTAGTGATGAAATGCCCCGATCAGAGGTCAGGTTCTGGTTGCTTTATCTGCAAAGTCACCCACGTGCTGCAATAGTTCAATCACTTGGAGTCACACCACCTCCCCACCTACTGCCTTGGGTTTGCCCTCCAGGAATGAGTTGATAACAGTTTCCCTGCTGAAATTCAGGTGCTTTTAAATAGATCTGTCAGGATCTGACCTGTTCTTGTGAACGAAGTCCAAAGACTTTCACAGTTGTCTTCGACCTTCCACCATTAACAAGCTGAGTCTACTCAATTTGAGGCACACTCAGAGGGAACACTCCGTTCTCCTGCCTGTCCACAAGCACCACAGCTTTGCAGGTTTGATTTTGCTCCTGCTTTTAAGAATGTAGCAGTAAGATAAAATAAGGAAAGAAGACTGGGTAGATGAAGCACTAAAGAGAGCAAGCTACAACAGTGTTGCTAACACAGGCAAACTCCCAGGGGAAAAGTCACTTTATGTGGATTCAGGAGACTTCCTCTAGTCCTACATTAATCTCCATTGCTCCCTTTGCCAGCTCTCAGGCACCCATGTGTCTTCCAGACTCTTATATCACTTTCTTGCATTACTCATGAAGCCTGACAGCTCAGACTTTTGTAGATCTGGATTTCCATCCTGTGTTTGAATGTTTTTCCCACCTGAATACCCAGCTGCAGCTCTACCAAGTCGAGTGGGCTTAACTGTTTTCACCATCTGTTTTCAGGTCCCTGTGCCATAAACCAAGACAAAAGAACAGCTACTACCCACTTCCCCCTAGCCCAAGGCAACAGTGTGGTTTTCTTGTTCAGTTTTGCCCGTTACCACCCCTGCTTGCCTTCGCTGTCTTTCTATACATTCTGACTGTCAATGCAGCTTTTCAAATAAAGTAGAACAAACTCTTGTCTAGTTCACAGATTCTCTGAAAACATGAAAAATTTTGTAGTTGAATTTGAAGTCAAGGAATTTCTTTGTTCCCTAATACCCATAAAGAAAGAAGTCAAAGTATTAAGTCAGTTCAACAGCTCTTCAGTAGTTCTTATACAGCAATAGTCCTGGTTTATGAATTTTTTAAAAAATGAAACAGAAGAAATCTGCTAGTGAGAAAAGAAATTATTAAATATTTTGATATCTGCACTCTACTTCTACAATATAAATCATCCAAGAATCACATCTTGAGAAATAAAGAAGCCCAAGAAAAACCAAATATTTACCAGGAGAGATACTTTTCATGTTAAATGCCCAAGTCATCAAATCAAAGTTCAGAATAAATATTTTGGGTTGATAGCTTGAATTGAATGCTTAGCCATATATTCCATTCTTCTCTACACATACATAAATAGGAAGCACAGGAGAAGTGCAATTGTGCAAAACAAGCTTTTTTAAGCATACAGAAAGTGTCAGGATGATAAACCACATAAGCACAGAATTAAATCAAAGTTAATGGCCACTAGCTGGTATTTAACTTACTTTTATTTCTCTTTTCTTTTCATTTTTCCACCTAGCCTGCTCAGCTAATAAAATTGCCATTATAAGGGAGAAGCAAAGGCACGATTCAATGCTACATCAATTATTATGACTTTATTGTGACATACTGGCATTCAGCTGATCCCAGAAGGCTATACTGATGCCTTGGATGCAATTAATTTTTGATTGATCTAACTCACTCTAACACTGCATGTAAAATGTTCATAGACATTTGAATAATTCTATTATATGTAGGAGATTACTGCACAGAGATCATTTGAAATTAATTGCCAAGTTATTTTAGTAAATGTAAAACACCATTCTAGCCCTATTGTGGCAACAGTTATGTAATTGCTTTACAAAGTAAACTAATGAAATAAATGAACTCTGACTAATAAGTGGCATACAGGGCTGAAAAAGTGAAATGACACTGTAGATATCCTATCTACCTCTCCAGGGCTGGGGTTGGTGAGTCAACCTTTCCATTACAGAACTGAGTGAGAGAAGAATGACCTCATAAAAAGGGTTTTGTCTCACTGGCTGCAGGTGAACCTAGGGAGGGCTACTTCTAAGAGCAGATAGAAGATGATTACTCAATACCTAGAGTGTTTGCAAAACCTGAGGATAAAGAAACTTTCATTATCCCAAGCGGTTACCACAGTTTGTTTTGTGTGTGTGATGGGTTTTTCTCAGGGCTGTGTAACACTATCTGCTACACACAGAAACGGAATTTCACATTTGGAGCTGCTGGCTATCTCCCAGTTACATCACAGACACATCCAGTTCACAGAGATGCTTTGAAATCCACAACTGAGACTTTCAAGTGAGCCAGATAATGGAAGGATTGAGGAGTTGGCTTTTAGCAAGAAGGGTAAGAGTCTGAATCTCTGCAAGTCAGGACCTGGAGAAAGCAACTGCAAAGTTAAAGCAAACCAGGCACAAGAGAGGTTTTACAGGCACAGGAGAACGGTGCTCATTCCTGGAAGCTGCCTGAAACTGCAGTCCCTGTCTGTCCCCTGGGAGCACTGCATCCATACTTCCAATCATTCCTCCAAAGCAGAGAAATACAACAGTGAGAGAACTTTCAGTAGGGTCAGTAGCTCAGAGAGCCACAGGTGCCAATGCAGCCATTGTAAAACATTAACTCTTAACTCTGAAACTTGCCTCCAAGGATGTCACAACACTTCCTGACCTCAGAAAATGTTCATTAGAAACTACAACTTGAAATTATAAGTAAAAATATAGAAATGACAACATGAAGTGGACAAAAAATACTTCATAATTATGTAACTTAAATTATTTTTGTCACTGACACACAAAGGCCATCACCCCAAGGAAGAGGTAAAGAAGTTACCTCAGTTACAACCAGCCCAAGGGAGCACGGAATGGGAATCCAAGTCAGTTCAGATTAGCAACAGGGTGAGGAGGATTAACCACAGCCAAGTGCAGGGTGAGATCCCCTAACATCTCATATGGATTGTGTTAGCTAAAAATGAAACCTAAGAGCAAATGTAAATCGTTACAGGAGTTTAACAAACCTCAGTCACATGCCTCCAGCACACTGCCTGTAAAATCACTGGCAACACTGAAAATGTGGTAAGGAGGGGGGAAAAAAAGGAAGATGTAGAGGAGATGAGGTGGAAATTCTATTACAAAGAAACAGCTCCACCTTATGTTTGAGCAGCACGAACATTTTGTTCAAACTTACCTTCCAAACACACATGTGAGGGGAAATCAAGCTAACACAGTCCATAAAACAGTGGTCAAAAAGGCAACTTTGCAGCATCTTTGCTCTGGAGGTATTTTTTCCACTCCAATGTTTGCAGTATTACTGGTGGTAATAACTATGCTCTCCACAAAACAGATGTTGTGTCATGACCTCTTTACTTTTTCAGGCTGAATTCAATGCCAGCAGTGAATTTCCTAGCGACAAAACAATGTTATATTCAGCTGTAGTGTTTTTCATCTTAATTCACAGCTGCAGGGGAAAAAAATCCAAATAACCGGTCAGAACCCTTCATAAACTGTTAAAAGTAATCAGGGAACTAGTTTCAGGTAGTATATCTCAATTCAGGTGACAGAATCCATTTACTATTGAAAAATTATATTTGCTTAACAAATGGCTTTGATCCTTTTATTTCCAGGCTTTACTTTAGCAACAGATGATTTCTAAAACTTAAGAACTTAAATTCACACCCAAATAGGGAGGTATTTTTAAAAGAATTGAGATGTGCGTTATATTTGCTGTGATCAGATGAACATGTTCTTACCTTGGACATAACCATTTAAAGCCAGAATTAGGTAGTGAAGTAACTGATGGTGTCTAAACCTTTTCTGAAATGCTACACATGGACTTTGCTCAAATAATACAGGACTGAGCTGAAGGGTTAACTGGAACAGGGATGTAAACATTTCACACTTAATTGCACAAAAAGTGTCTGTATCTCCTTGGGGTCCCATGGCTGCTAGAGCAAAGGAACAAGAAGGAAAACTTAGATGGCACCAAGAGAGAGCAAAGAGGGGAACAAGGACACACAACATACAGGGGGGTGATTATTTTTGTTGTTCTTTTTGCCAAGATGATGCTGTTGGCAATGGTTGGCAGTCAGGGCATCAAAGAACCCGTCTGCACCACTCGGGAGGCAGTCAGGAGGGGAGGAGGGAAGGACATGCACCAAATTATTTCCCTCATGCAGAAATTAAGAAACCTGAAGCATTTATAAAAATCAGTCTTGATTTGACAAAAACAATACTGTTCAGCAGATGAACTCCATATAATTTCTCGAGTGATCTTCTAAAAAAGAAGGGAAAAGTTAAGTCACTCCACATACATATCCAAAAAACAGCACATTTTGACATATAACCAGTGTACCTGCTGCCCATCAGGAGCAGCAGGGCACCCTTCCCTCGGCCAAAGGTTATCACAATCCCTTTATCTCATCCTGACTTTGCAAAAGTTGTCACAGTCACCAAGATACTGTGCACCCTGCCACAACATAAACAATAAGGAAACAACCCCCAAAACATAGAGTTTAACAAACTATTTCAAAGGTGAATTTGCAAGCTACCTCTGGCATTCCATAAGAAATGGTCCCCAAGAACTGCTACTTTAATAAATATTTATGAATACATCAGTACAAACTGGATTCCACTGATGTTTAATGCTTGCTGTGTAGTAACAGAAACGTTTTCTTTGGTCTGTGATCTTCTAACACAGGTACAGATTTGTTTGACACACACACTCATATTTACCTGGGTGAATGCATTTGGCAGTCAGAGCAGGCTGTCAAAACCCAAACAAACATTAGCACTTCGTGGTAGCAACAAATGGCACAGAAATCAATCAAGGTTTTGATATGTTGATACAATTATTCCTGTTAGTGGCCAGGTGATTTACTGATAAGTGAAATATGTCATCAAAACTGTTATTAATTGCAGGGCCAAAGATTAGAGGAACTGCATGTAATGACTTGCTCAAGTTCTGCATGAGCAGCTTTCACTTATATTTATGCTTGTTTTCTATTTTGGACTGTAAGGCTCATTTAACTTTTTTTCCTTCACAAAGCTTTTTTTGTAATCAAGGAATGTCTTCAGCTAATATTCCACGGCAGTGGCATTCTTTGTAAATTCATATGTCATCACTGTTGCTTGTCATTTCTAATGACAGAGAAATACTTGGTGATCATCGAAGAAAAATTACAGTATCACTACTTGTATTATTTTTTAATTTGATGAAGCTATTTACTGAGCAACCTCCCACCTTTGTCAGGCATTAATTGCATCCAGGCGCAAAGTTCTTGCTCTTTTTTTCTGCCAATATTCTAGCCAGTAAAGCTCAAATATATGATCTGCTTATTTCTGCTCTCTATTTGCTCAATACCCATTGGTTCCACTTTTCCCCTTCAAGAAGCAGCTAACTTTGTATTTAGTACAAATAATTGTTACAGTAGTGTTCTAATATATCCAGGAAAGAACAATAACTACCAAGAATCATCCTGTTTCCTTGGCACACACTCACCACAGAAGTCTTTGCTCTCAACTCTTATAGCTTGTCGAGAAAAAATGTCTTTCATGGTTAAGATGTCTGATATTGTGACTAGACTACAGATGCCTCTACAATTTTTTCCTTTATTCTAGTGAGAGCTATTCCTTTCACAGTCAGTTTTATAAATAGCAATCATAATCAACTGAAATAATGGTTAACATTGAAAATATTACAGATACACACTTAAGGGGAGGGAGGAAGGGAGGGACGGAGGGAGGGAGGGAGCTTTGATTAGCACACACACACAAGCCTCCTCTAACACTCACCTGTACAATCTTCCTTTTGTGTTACCTCTATCCTACTTGGATTGCACTATTTTATTAGTAATTTTTCTTTCATATACACATTAAATTCCACGGCTCTCAAAACTTCTTACTAAAGTACTGACAGTATTTAATGTTCCTTTGTTTCAAACCTTTTCCCTTCTCTTTTATTCACCTCTTCTGGAATCCCTCTATAGCTACACGCTTGCTTGAAATCAATATCCTCCTCACTACACCGAGCTACTTCTCCTCAAGTCAATAATGCATCATCCTGTAAAATAAACCATAAGAACTTAACAATAAATATTGACTTCCTATGTTTTTAATTCGGTGTTTCAAAGTTTTATCTAAATCAATTAAAGCACTTCTTCCAATACTGGTCTTTGTATTTTGGCCCATTCTTAAACCTGCTATTTATTTCTGATACACAGCACCACAAACTATACACTTAGAGCTTGGTGGTACCTTCTCACACAAATGTAGTCCTGTATAATCCTTGGGGACTGAGCTACATGTCCCCAAAAGGTGTTTGTACTTTACCACTCCCTCAGCACACACCTTTTTTGGGAAACAGTGATTTCCCAGAATCTTCCATTACTTTTTCAATGGCTGAAGTTTCCTCTCCTCAAGCAGACGGGACAGACCCTTTTTTAAAATTCTGTTTCTTCATTCACCCAAATTACTATACATCACAGACACCTCACTTTATTCAAAGAAAGCAGATCTGCAAATAACCAATATTTACCATTTACCTTTCTTGGCTCATTCTAGATTAAGTCCATGTTTAATACATTAAATTTTCTACTATTTCAATAGTGAATATTAACTCATGCACATCTAGTTGCAATCCAAACATTATCAGTGCAAAACTCTTCTAATTTTCCATTTCTGTTTCCTAATTCATTAAACCTAGAATGCACTGTGCTCACTGTGGGGCTCCTGTATATGCACCCTGAGTTCCTCCAGGTAGCACATGTGGTGTCAGGTAAAGCAGAGTCTGCACCACGGCTTCACTGCCCTCTACTCCCTGTGTGCCATGATCCCCACCAGAGATCCGTGTGTCCCACTCACAGGTGGGACAGCTGCTTCTGGCAGTGTCAGTTTTCCATCTGTCTGCATCTACCTGCAATTTCTCCCAGAAGTGATTAGCAGAAGAGAACTGGTCTAAGTCTTGGTACAAAGAAACTTGGGGAGAGAGAGAAAATGTCCCTTCCATGTCTTTTGGTATATCCACACCAAAGTGATCTGGGTTGTACCAACAACCTCCCCTTCTGTCCCCTGGGCTGAGGTCCCTGGGCTAAATTCTGCACCAACAAATCCAACCACACCTTGCCTTCCTGCAATGCTCTTTTCAAAGACCAAGAGACTCCTCGAGGAAACAGAATGATCCAATCCACAATTCTGCCTCTAACTATAGCCCTGAAGCTGCTTAAGCTTTTTTCCACTGCCAAATAACTGCACAGCTGGAGGTTTTATTGTCTAGCCTTTTGTATGTCCTTCATCACATGCACTTCATCACAGATGCTGAACACAGGCTTTTTTAGAACACACCACTCTGCACTACTTCTCTTCTGTTCTTCCACTTCGATTCTGTTCCTGTTCCTTTAATAATTCAACCTCCGCTTTCAAGTCCACCTTTTCTTACCCTATAGAGACTAATTTTCCTTTTCCTAACTGTAATAGATTAAGTCAAATTGGTTGCAGCTCACCTCAAGGCCCATACTGCAGCAACCTTAACGTTGCCTTAGATGTACTGCTCCCCTGACAGATTGCAAATGCCTTTTCAGCCTTCCTCAATGCATCTTCAGCCATGAAAGCTTCCTGCTCCCACACCAGAATATCTTTCAGATGACCTACATCACTATATTTTCTTCTGGATGGGGAGAAGTCCTTCCCTTTTCTCCTCACCTGGTGAGAAGTCAGCCCCAGTGGAATACTGAGTACCTTGACTGCCCAGTTACCAAACCTGAACATTAAGTGTTTGTTTTCAGTTTCTGATTTTATTCTGCTTTTCTGCTTCAGTTGTGGCTTTCACCCCAAAAGACCTGGTTCACCTGCACTCCACAATTTTGCAATTCTTCCTCTGAGCTGTTTGATTCAGGCACCTTTGGTTAACTGCAAATAGACTCCACAAGCAGGATATGATGTCCCTGCTCATAGCAGGGGGCTGGACTAGATGGTCTTTAAAGGTCCCTCCCAACCCAAACTGTTTATGATTCTGTGATATATTCAACTCCAAAAAGATAACTCATGTATTGGTTTAGATGCACAAAACCAGTGAAACCTAGAGAGCTATGAAGCATTGCACACATACAACACTGAGAGCATCTCTACCAGCAGATGGTTTGGCACAGAATCTCTGCAGCTCCCTGAAATGGACCTTCAGGGCTCACGAGCTGCCTTCCAGCCACCTTCCAGCTCTGTATTTACAGTCAGGAATGTCTACTTGGAGGTGGTTTTTCTCCTGAATCCTGGCACTGCTGGCTCAAGAAAACAATCCTAGCTTTTTTATCCTGCCTGGCTTTATTCCAGATGTTTTCCACAGCTCTCACAACTTTTGCTTAGGACTCTGAGGCAAGGTGCTCACAGCTGTGCAGCCAAGAGTCAGGCCATGAGTCCTGACACCTATCCCTGCTGAGCAGGGGAGGTTCTACACAGCCCTCCTCCACCCTGGCTGTGCCGAGCAGGACTTGAGTGACGCCCCAGCACTTCCCCAGTCCTCGTCCTGGGCTTCTGCAGAGCTCCCAGATGAACATGTGTGAAGCTACTGTGTAAAAAAGTTATCTGAGGGAGATGAAATATATACTAAAACTGATCAGTACAATTCTGAAGGAACCACAGAAAAAAACCACCAATTTCCACAGGTTAATACACAGTCAACTTCAAATGGGAGGACTAATAGTGAGAGTTAAATGAGTATTGTCACACACATTGCCTGTATTTTCAATAAACCCTACTTGACCAGCAAAGCAGAATGACAAGCAGTCCATGGCAAAGTGTACTCTACTTCATGTGCATACTCTGATTCTTCCAAAGAGGTTCTCCTAGTTGCCTAGAGAAGCACTTGAGCAGAGACATACTTAAAAGTTTTATCTGCAGTGACAGAAATGCATTCAGAGATGGAAGTAACTCACTGACTAAAGGCCTCTCCTCAGAGGGACACTCTGTTCCTTGCACATGTACTGTACTCAGCCACATTTTCCTTCCCTCATCCCATAACATCTCCTCACCCACTCTGAGAGACTGCTAAAAATCATTACACAAATAAGAGAAGGCATATGAGTGCACTTTATGGTACTTGTTTTATAAAATCACTCCCAAAAACCCCTTCCATTAGGAAAACATTAGTACTGCCAAGTCAAGCATCCAGAACTGAAAAGCAGCCACAATTAGATTCTTCTGTGCAACCTTAATTTGCTCCCTCCTCACTCCTTGCTGTCAGGGCTGGCACACAGGCCACAATACAACCTTCAGCAAGCTGACCAACATCTTCCTCAATCCAGCCCAGGACAGGGCTCTTGTGACTTTTGCAATGAGACTGGCTAGGCTGACTTTTTACAGCAAATAAGGGACATACTACATACAGGAGTTGGTTATGAATGGTTTGACAACATATGAATGAAACAGGAATCAAAACAAAAAAAACCCCAAAGGAATTGAAGATATTCCCAAGTGATGACAAGGCACTTTCTCATAGACAGTGCCTGACTGTACCTCAGTTGCTCCCAGAGACACAAGCACACCCCTTCAGAACAGCATCAGTGCCCTGTTTCATACTCCTCTCTCCCAAGGGGGGCCACAAGGATGTAAATCTGGAATATTCCTGCATTTGAGAATGTTAAGAGCTAAACTTTGCACTCTTCTTCCAAGTTCTGTTACAGCCTCCCCTTTTTGGAGCAAAAGTGTGTAAAGAACAAAACATGATTCTTGTTTACTGCTGGATTAGAACTACTCATACACCTGATGTGTGTTTAAGGAGTGCTATGTCTCTCAGTTGTTTTCTTTTCTTCTTGACACAGCTTTAATTATTTCAGCCTTATTAAACAGGCCATGGGTATAAAATGTCTGCCCTCTTGGTTATGTTCCTTGCCACTTTCTCAGTTCAGTGGGATGGCACAGAACTTTGGAAATCAGTTGTGCCAAACACATCAGCTGTGAATGACAAAACTTTGCCAGCAATCCAACACACAGAGCTCTGTCAGAGGCTCACTTACCACATCTAACCAGGAAGTCTGTCAAAGGAAAACCCGGAGTTGTTTTGCCTTTCCCCACAACAACCAGAAAATCCTGCCTTAGCTGCATGGGGAGCACACACTCATCACATTCCATGAACAGAGCTCACTACAGGGATGTGCAGTGACAGACGCCCCACTGAAAAGGGTTCACTCCTCCTTCCTGATCCCAGCAAGAGAATGCATGAAGCACAGCTCAGATCCAGAAACCGGAGAGAACACACATCTTTCTGTGGAAGCAATCCAAAGTGAACCAGAGATAAGCACTTCCTATCAGTTTTCTTTAGATCTCCAGCTGCTCAGGCTTTTGAGCAGGCCCTGCTCAGTTTCCAGAGCCCAGCTGTACATCACATGTGCACAGCTTCAAACTGCATTTGCAGCCTATATTGAAAATGAGCTCCATTTCCACAGCACCCTCAGAATGCAGATGAGTTATGTATTTTGTGCTGAACAAAACCATTACAGCTCAGCAGATCTATTGAAGCACTGATACAGTTCAAAAAGCCTCAGAGCCTCTCTCTTCAGCATTATCTTTAAAATCAGGTAATTAAACCACAAAACCAAAAAAGTATGATGTTCAGACAGCAAGAAATATGAAGTCCACAAAAAGAATTTCAGAGTTTAGATAGAAGGATTATCCAGGAACCAGGGAATTAGGACTGACCCACACAATCCTTCACATGAACTGAGAAGTCAATACCCCTTATGGGTGCTCAATTGTGATCAGCATTCAAGCTTGTATCTATTACCTTTTGTGCCTGCTAAAGCAGATTAAGCTGTTAGGTGAACCTTTAACTCCTAATTTCTTTGCCTAAAAAGGTGCTCCCCTTGCTCTACTTCTTTACAAATAAAGTATTTACAATACTAGGGAAAAACCAAACAGTTGAACAACTGGTTAATTGGTTAGTTCTCAATAGCAGCATTGCCAGTCACAACCTAATTCAGCTAAAAAACTTCATTAAATATCAGATTTATTCCTGGCCACTGAATCAAGTTTTTATCACAATGCATTGTAAAAGCAAACAAAGGAATTTGGCCATTCCAATCCATACAAACAATTTGACAGAAACAAAGAGGAAAAAATTTACTATAATGATGCCACTTCTCACAAAACTACTACAGCAAATATTATCTGTGTGTGTTAGGAAATGGTGTGTATGTTTAGGTTGATAACTGAATTTATACATAAAATATCCTAGAAAATCCAACCAAGTTTAAGCATCAGCTGTAGCAATGATACAAATAAAACTCCAATAATCATCAAGTGGAAGATAAAAACAAAATGCAAAGGAAATAAACTTTATTTAGTGTTACCTTGAAAAGCCATTCATCCAACAAATAAGAAAAACACACCACAAAGCATGAAATCATAACCTTTTCCACGAAAGAAAATGTTTCATTCACCTTTGGCTTAAACTAAGAGATTTCATAACACTGCAAAACAGCTTCATGACATTTTAGACAGTTGTGCCTTTGACAGATCAACAGGGTTAAAACGGAAGGGAAACATGGTCAAGTTCAATCTCAACTTTGTCCCTGAGTTTGAGAGTTTGCTGCTTTAGCAATAAATCAATTAACAGCTCTGACATTAAGGATCCCACTGATAAATAAGAAACCAAGCAGACAGTTTCATAGGTCTCTACTTCTGTCCCTCCTTGCAGTTTCCTGCCACATAAAATATATTAAAAATAAAACATCCCACATCACAAAACCCGTCAACCATCATTGAGCTGCTTACAGATGATGTTTAAACGAGGAACATGTCCTAATTTGCTAAAGAGCAATCATTAAGTGACCTTAAATGTCTTCCTGATTCATATAAAATTGCATCTGAGACACAAGAAAGATTGTCAGCCTTTCCAATATGAGATAACACAACTTAGTGTAAAAATGTAACTTGTCTTTAAATGCATTCACTGCATTTATGTTAAAAAATATTTATGAGACTACACAGGTCACTATTTGAAGAGGGAGATCTCACATCACCCCACTTTTGACATTACAAGTAGCAGAAGTAACATCAGTGTACATCTGGGGCTGTAAGAGCAGACAAGGCAGAATGACTTCAAGCTCATTTGGTATGAGAAGTTCTTCCATCTCCAAAGCACTTTAGGTGCAGGGCTGTACAAAATGTCTCATTCCAAGGAGTTCTAAAAATTCACTGTACAGATTGAGATATTGCCACAGTAGGATCCCAAAGACACTTAGAAAAAGACAGACCCTAAAACACAGTCCCATAGGATCAATTGTTGTGATTTTTTGTACTACAAGCAAGTAAAGGAAAAGCAACTGTTGTAGGCATTGACATTTTATAATAAAGTTTCTGCAATATATGAAGGTGTACTCCTAACAAACTCCACACCTGACAGAAAAGCGAAAAAAAGCTGTAGGATCATTTAGAAGAGAAAAATTTAAAAGGCCAAGAACTATTGCATTCAATTAAGAGGACAGAATAATGTAGAGTTTGTTTTGTTTTGACAGATTTCAAAACAGTGTAAGAAGCAGCAGCAAGTTTGTAGCTACTCCCTCCAGCCAGGCAATGGAGACAACTGCCCTTGGCTGAGCAAGGCCACTCCTTTCCCTTCACTGTCACATTTTGGCTTCTCTATGATCATTTTTCAATCACCAAATTCTCATATAAAGTATCTTTGGCAATATTTTCCAAGTGGGAATTGCCGAAGTTTAGAAAATATTTCTAACTACAAGCTGAAGGCCCTGACACTAGAAAGCATTTCAGCCTGGGCAGTGTGGTCACCACAATGCCACTGCAGTGGTTATTTTTAAGTAGTCTACATAATGAAACTAAAAGCTTTCAACTGCACACATCTGAGCACACATTTTTCATCCCTTGACAGTTTTGGTCCATCCAAACATTGCAAAGGGAACACTGATCATTATAAACCTGCCACTTGTACATTCTGAAACTGCCCAATTCAGATCTTAGACCAGCAATACAATATGGCATTAGTACACCTAAACCAGCAACCTAACATGGAATTTTAGAACTTCTGAATGTCCAAATTTTCAACAATTCAAAAAAACAAAACCAATCCAGAGGTTAAGACTGAACAAGTAAAGAAACAAGATATGAGGAAAACATTGGAACAAAAGGAAGTATTTACTATGCAATAAAGAAATCTTCAATATGCATAAATCCTTGTAAAAAATATTATTAAATATATTTAATATTCAATTGCACAGACAAAATAATTTATTGAGGCAAGTTTTTATGCCAGCATTTAAAATCTCAGACAAACCCAAAAGACAATGGAATGAAAGTAAGAAGTTTTATGAGTAACCTTATGAACTGCACCATCAGTGACTGTAGTCAACACCTTCTGCAGACAATGCTCAAAACCTCTTCCAGCTAAGGCTTCAGAGTATTTCTGACAAGTTAATCAATGCCCTCAGACATGAAGGATCTGCTGAATTAAATAATCTCACAGAGCCAGCAGGGACACACGCTGTGTATTCCATTAATGTACTTGTAAACGTCAGGATTTTCTGTTCCCTGCTTTGCACTTCAAACAGTGACAGCTCAATCCCCCTGCACCACACCGTGTTCTGCTCCACAACACTCACGCTGGTGTTGGTCCTTGCTCTAGCCTTCTCCTCTGATTTTGGGTGCTTCTATAGCATTTATTGTTGTGGATGGTTTAAGGGGTTTTTTCCCTGACCATTTTCTCCCCAGTTAAGCAACACCCATGCCAAATAAGGGCCTTCTAAACCACATGAGGCCTTCCCACACTGCCCAGTGGCAGGAAGAGGAGCTCTCTACACGCAGTCTGTCAACCAGGTTACATCAGAGGGTGCAGCTTAGATCTTCATTCATTACTTAAGAGGCTGTTTGAAGAAAAGCTTAGAAAAGAATGATGCATAAAGAGAAAATTATTCATCTCTCTTTTGCTGTACTGACCAGTTTAGAAGAGAAAATAATATTCATCTGGCAATTGTTTACATTGACACTCCATTATCAACGCTTCCAAACACACATGGAAACCTTTTTTCCATACAGATCCTATGGAAAAAACACAGCCCTTTACTTCAAGCACATTCAAGAACTGTTCTGCACAGGAGCAGGTCATGTTCCTTTCTTCAAATAGCGGGAGAGGAACTGGTTCCTGACAAAGTGGATGAGCTTGGTCTCTGTGCAGAACATCGTAACGAGGGTTGCTGCGAAGCACAGGGCGCCCGTGCTGACGTGGATCAGCCTGGCCATCCAGCCCTTGTCACAGCAGAACAACACCTACAACAAAGAAAAAAGGGATTGCAGGAAAACCAGGCGGCACAAAGCAGTTACTGCCTCAACACGAAACAAGGTCCAACACGCCAACGTCACCATCCAACCAAACATGGTTTTGCCACATGCACTGACCCTACAATAAATCATCTTTAGGAGTCGCAACATTTGCTTTCTTAAGAAAGTTCTGTCAGCAAAAAATTAACCAGTCAGTAGATAGCTGGTAAATAAGGAAGCTGCTGTTATCTGGCATGCAGAAATACGTCAATTGAGATGGCACAAAACTTTGCTGCTGCTATCATGCAAGTCTGCAACTGTACAGGAACATACCAGGCTATGTCCTAACAAAACCGGAAATCTCCCATTCCAAAATATAAAGCTCTCCTTTCTCAGGCATAATGGATTTTCAAGCTGTCAAATTTTTGTACATAGAAATGCAACCATCTCCTTAACAATCAGCCTGCACAATTACCATCTTGTACTGAATAATGTGTTAAACGTGCTCTTACTAAATTTTGTTTCTTTTCTAGTTTTGGTTATTACTTCTTTTTATTACAGCATTTTTAATACCAGTTTCTTGGTGCTGCTGCAAAATTTCAGTTATTAACAACTAGGCACATGGATTGTCTACACACAGAAATGTGTTAAGTTTTATTTAACTTGTCATAGTACCACTAGTATAGGTGGCAGAGAACTTTGATACAAAGAATCTCTTAACAATATATCCTGCCTTTCTGTAATGGAAATCTCCCAGCCTACCCTCTAAAGCCTTTTCTCCTAATGGCACTCCTCTTTTCGTGGACACAAAAGTCACCTGACAGCAGCACTCCCAGCGAGAGCAGAGAGGAAGCAGCTCACCTCTGAGAAAGCAGTGATGACTGCACTGCTGATGTACAGCAGCAGCAGAGCCGGTGAGGGGAGCAGGCCCCTGAGGGGTCTGTGGGTGCTTTCTCTGAAGTAGCTGTAGATGTAGTGGGTGCTGTGAGCTATTCGGATGCCCATGTTGAAGCAGTTAGCAAGGATAAAGCCCACACTGCCATACCAGTGGGTCAGGAAATAAGAGATGCACAGAAATATCAGAGACAAGGCCAGCATAACAAAATTGTACCTACAAAAGACAAAAAAGAAATTATTTAACAATGCATGCAGTTACAGCATTCATTTACTAATGAGCTTTTATTTTCTAACATGAGTAACAGAATTTCTCTTACCATCTTCTAGTGAAAATTAATTTGAGAAATGAGATGATAAAAAAAACATTTGAAAGAATAGAAAATACATCAACCAAATTAAACCAAGAACTACATTATGTAAACAAAATTGTATTACACTAATCAGTTGTGCACTCATTACAGAAAATCAAATTTAATAACAATTGTTAGTAATGTAAAAACTTGTGCATTTTTTGTTATGTTAGGAATATATTAAAGAAAATGAATGTTCAAGAACAAATCGACACTTTATTTAGTTTCAGTTATAAACAGTGACTTGGAAAACTAGTTCACATTTTAAAGGGGTTGTGAAAGCAGCCCTTGTTAAGTCAAAAAAAATCCCACTTTGATTGTAGAAAACAGACCTCACTGAAATTGATTTGAAAGGGCCACATGAGGGACAGCCTAAACACAGAATCAGGAAATAACCCAGGCAGGAAGGGATCTCAGGAGGTCACCTAGTCCAACTTCCTACACAGTACTGAACCATTGCCTTCACCCCCACGGTTTAGATCATTCCTAATGGTATGTACAGTAACTGTACATGAAAAATATTAATAGTTCCAAACTTTTAATGAGTCAAGTGATTATCTTAAAAAGTATAACTGAAAACTCATCTGTGCAGAAAACACACATCTAAATTAATTTCTCAGTCAGTGATGTACCAAGAGCTAATTTAACAATTATTTCTTAGTTTATGACCTTTTTACCCAAACTTTTCAACCTCTGCTAAAGCTTCTACATCTAAATCTAAATGCAGACACAGCCTAGCAAGGAGTTGCTTTTCACTGGGGCAGGATATTATTGTGCCAATTTCAAAAGCACCAATCCCTTTATAAGGTCAGCACAAATAAATTTACAGGGATATTTTGGAGCCACTGTTTCCTACCTGTCTACTTCTTCTTTGCACATTAAGGCAAATGTAAAACATTCTGTTACTCCATTGACAGCAAGAAACAGGACATACAAGGAGTAACACCGGAGGAGATCTGGACCTAAAAAACACATTAGAAATACAGAAAGACAGATAATGATTTATTTTATCAAACCACATTGTTTTTACAGTCACTGATACGAAGAGAGAGAAGCTGTTGTGTTAATACTAATAATGGAAACTTAAGTTCATTTGAACAAGTTTCCTGTCTAGATATCCTGACAAGAACACAAATAAACAAGGCAAAGGATTTTGATGAGCTAAGTCATAGATTTCAATTGCAGTTTCACAGGAAAAAAACCCAAACTGCTGATTAATAAAAAATTCACAATAGCTGTAGGGATTTTTTTTTAAAGAGTGGTGGTTTTTAGCCAGGTCTCTAAATCTTTACCTGTTCCAGAACTGAGCATTGAGCCTCCATAAATATCCAGAGCCAGCTGAGAATAGGCATAGCCAAAAACTGTGATGGTGAGGCCAATCAGGAGCACAAGTTTCAGCAGCAATTCCAGCACATTTGCAGCCATAGCAACGTCATCCTAAAAAAAGTAGTAAATTACATGAACCAGAATCAATGTAATAATAGTCACTCTTGTGCAGAAATGCTACTTCACAGGAACAAATAAATCAGTTTGCACAGTGTAAAAAGGTGTGAAACTTATCCTTTGTTATTGAATTATCCACACACATGCTCTTAACTTGGCAACGTTTTCCACATATTTATTATTCCACCATTTTTCCAGTTCTACACACCAGGTAGATATCATATAAAATATACACACACAGACACCTCCCTTAGCCCACCAAGGACCTGAAGCACAGGATTTCATTGGGTGTTGATGTGCAATTAGGAGGATTGCTACAGGCTGACCTTCATGAGTGATCAAGAATATTACTCTGTGGAACAAAGCTCGTATTCATGTCTTTCTCATACAACTCAAACACACAAGAAAAATCCAGTTCTTTTCTTCCCAAAGCTGCACTCTTCAGAAACATTACATAACAGCTATTGATATGTTTAAGCAAATAAAATACTTCCAGATAGCATTTATTTAATAGATTTTATTATTTAAATAATGGCTTGCTGTATCTGGAAATACACAGTACAGGAGGCTTTACATCACACTGTTAGGAGCAGCTGATGATAACTTCTTTGATGCAAGGCAGCACTATGCCACTGCACATTTTAATTTCTATTTCATTACCATTTCACCTATTCTCTTTTCTTTCTGGTCCAGCCTCACTCAACGTTTTTGTTCTCCACTTTTCAATTTTAACAGCCTTGATACACAAATTTAAACACACATTTCTGTCCATTACATTTCTGTGATACAACCTATCTGTAACAAAAATCAAGCATTTGATATGTAATTAATCCAAAATAAACGTACCTGCTTCTGATCCTTTACAGGCTTCCCTCTTTCCAACACTTTAGCAAAAAATACATAAAAGCTCTCCTCAATAGGCAAAAAGATAAACCTGGCTACCAGTGAACCAAGGTTATTCACAATATCATATACACCTTAAAAAAATAAAGCAATCTGTGAGTTTTAGACACATTTTAATTCCTAGTCTTTAATAACAACATGAATTCTAAGTTAAATCTCCTCCAAAAAAACGACAAAATAAGTGGGATCTAGTGCAACATCGGAGCAGTGTTCTCTAAAAATTCTGACAGTCACAGCAACTACAGCTTAAAATTGCAAGGTTTGCTCATGGCAAAGGTAAGACAAAAGCACCAGCTACACAGAAGAGAATCTAGAATAGCACCAAATCACATTTAAAATTCTTGCTGTAGAGGAATTTAGAGGATCCTGATAAAGTTCACTGAATGGGAAGAGGAATGTAAGGACCTACTGATACAGGAAAAGAGGAAGATATACATCTATTGAATGTCCCTGCCCATAGCACAGGGGTTAGAACTAGATAATCTTGAAGATCACTTCCAACCCAGGTTATTCTATAAATCTATTACCTTAAATTGATTATTAGTATCTATATCAGTCATTCTCTGAAATGTATCTAAAAGGTGACAAAGGCTTTGAAATATTCTCAGATTTTCAAGCTATTTTCAAACACTTCAAGTCATTTTCAGAAGCATGTGAAGAGCAGTGGCTAAGAAAACTCTGTCACCATTATGCAGTACCATCACACTTACCCTGATCTCCAAAATTTAACACATTCAAAAAGGTCATCACATATCGTTCACCTGTAAGTTCAAAATAAAGAACTTCAGAACAAGTCCCTAAAACTTTCCCAATACTTGTTCAGGCACTTCCAATACAAAGTATTCAAGAGACAAAGTCAAACGGGACAGCACCTACTTCTGAAAACCCTCAAAAACTCCATTCAGGTTGGCAATCCCATGCCTCATCTTCCCCCACCCAAGCTTTCTGAAGCTTTAAGTCAATTTTGTAAATTATTTTTCATAAGCCCTCTTCCCTCACACTTCTATGTCAAGCCTCACCCTCTGTTAAAATCTGTTTCAAGAAGGATTGTTTGAAGAAACTCCAAGTCAAGCGTGCTTCCTTCCAGTTAACAAAGGTCTGCAAAAAAGATACTGAAATGTAACAAACATGATTGCAGTTACACAGCAGAAACAGAAAAGAGCAAGGCAGAGTAACAATGTAGGGTAGCTCTAACTGTAGTGGTGAGGAAACCCACGGTGCCACAGTTACTAACAACTAATGTAAAGTATTACTGAATTCAAGTACCTACACCACTCATCTGGCAAAAACTGACTCCCTTGTTGAAAAGTGCTGTTGTTGCAGATAAAGTACCCATAGGAGCATTCTACAGAAAATACTAATCAAGGTTAGAGTTAGGAAAAAAACACACATGGTGTTTAACATGCCAATATAACTTTTACCCTCACTGGAAGTATGAATTGTTTGCTCTTCAAACTGTCCTTACAAGACTTGCAACCAAGAAAGAATTATCTTTTCAATCTGTAACTCTTATCCAGAATGTTGTCTTCCCCAATGAGTCTTTTCATTTCTTTCTTTGCCGCATTTTTGTTTGAGAGATATTTGAGTGTCTCTAGAACGCTGTGGAACATCATGGCTATTTTGTGCAGAGATCAAAGTCCCAAAATCCGTTGTTATACGGTTCTGGTTTCTTTCCTGCCTCAGATCCAGTGATACCTGGTCACTCCCCTGCACAGTGCAGATGGTCTATCTCCAGTTAATCTCTATTAATATTTTGCACAAACCAAGTGAGCAACAACAAACCCATAACCACAAAGAGTTCAAGTCGCACTATGTTTTTGACACTAATTTTACTAATACAAACTTCAAACACAATTTCTATGTAACGTTTTTATTTAATCTATCATATTCTCTATAGTGGAAAATTATCCCCAAAACCACTCAATTAATTCCGCTGTCTCAAAGCAACACTGAAAGTGCCCTCATGTGAGATTTTTAGAAGAAAATTATTGTGCAACTTACCTCATCTTCCACGAAGTTAGGTAATAAAGCTTTCACTCTAGCAACTGGAAATGACTTCTTTGTGGCTTCAGGAGATCCCAAAAACATCACAAAATAAATTACATAGCACATTACCAGAACACTGACATATAACAGCTGGAAGGATCAGGAAGGAGAGAAGAAAAACAGTGAAACAAAATTAACTTAGAAATGCAGAATTATATACTCCATTTACAGTATAAAATACAAGGAGAAGAAAATGTAAGTAGTCTTCATACCTATCAAATATTAAACTAGGTAAGGATTTGAACAGTTCTTAAGAATGCTGTTGATCTTTTCATCTTTTTTTTAACCTGTAGGTTATCATAGACCTTTGCTAATTTTCATGTTTTATTCAGCATTTTTAGAACGTTAAAGGTCCAATTATAAAGCAATTACTCAATCAAAAATCAAGCTGACAGAATAGCTACTGCCTACATCTCTCAATTCATAGAACATTTCCAATTCCCATCAGTTATAAGTGATCTACAAAAGCCAGGGCAAAAACTGAAAGAAAAAAATTATCCCTCCTTCATTGTCGTCAAGAAAAAGTTTTCACCTGAATTCACTGCACTTGATTAGCACCTTCTGATAAGTCATTGCAGGTTGGTGGTACAGGCTGATAAAGTTCTGTGTGATTAGAATAACATAACCTTATTTGCAAGATGTGCCTTCACAGACACAAGGTGTTTCCTTGTACCTCCCTTTAATTCAATGTCAAAGTACCAAGTCAATAATGAGTATCAGGAAAATACTAAATACAAATTCTAAATTTAAACCTCCCAGGAGCTTTTTCTCAGCTCCCCAAAGTTCTTCAGCAGGCTAAATGTCAAAGGCAAATTAAAATCCAGCTGAGAGAGAACAAAGGGAACTTACCTGAGCCAAGGAAAAAATGTAAAGGCCCCACTGAGGATAAAGGATTACTAAAGTAACCGTCAAAACGCATTTTGACACTACTGAAAGGCTTTCAGCAATCACCTTTAAGAAACACAAAAGAGAGAAGAGTTATTTTCTGGCAACCTAACCATGAACACAAGCTTAAAATATCTAAGTTTAATGCACAGAATTTATGTAGGACTGGAAGATTTTCAAAGTCAGTATGACTTTATCACAGTTTCTTTCTGCTGAGCTGGCCAGCTTAGATTGTCCTTTCCCGTTAAGTTTTCTATTCTTGCATTTCACAATTCCTCCATTGCATTTTCCCAGTCCTTTGTATGGGACGTAAGGGAGGAAATTTTGCTTGAGACTATCATGTTCTCAATAGATACATTGCACAATTTTATGTAAAACAGTGGAAGCAGTGTGCCTCTCCCTCCAATTAAAACCTCTATTTCAGTGTTTAATCATCTCCAAGGTAATAATGTCTAAATAAACCAACTTGCTTGCTTTAATGAGTACAAATTCCTGGTTATGTTACAAACCAGGCCATGCAGTACTAAACAGTACACAGAGGAGTTTTTTATATGTTTGAATATAAAAACATCTAAGTCAGTAATCTGTTCTTTTTAATAAAAAGATGATTCCCCCCACATACACACACCCCATGGACTTTACTAACCTTAAGTCTCACAAACAAATGAGCTTGTGCTAAAACCCAGAATGGCTCTCCCAGGAGTTCAACAATGGCAGAAAGACCAAATGCCACTACACCAGCCTGATAATGAGGAACCACAAAAGGGTCGGGTACTTCAAGCAAGTGTAGCCAGACTAAGCCCAAGATAAGAGACCAAAAGACACCGAGAGGGACTCTAAAAAGTTAACATAAAAACTAATTAATGGAAATCTTACTTCAGCACAAAAAGAAAAGAAAAGAAAAACAACAAAGAAAACTAGATTACAATATCACATACGGCCACAATGATTACATAAAAAAGGCCCTGAGGAATTAATTCCTGATGTTACCATACCAAGAATGAATATTTTCCTTTGTAATGAACACCCTTAAGGCACTCTTTGCACAACACAGAAAACAAGTTGTTCATTTTCTATCCCAGAGCCTAAAATAAGGTCAAATATCTGCTTTTTTGTGCCTTAGGCCAAACAATTCTGATCCCACATCAGCCTGCACATCCCCTTCTGCTGACACTGCTTCAGGAACACAGAGCTTCTGGCAGAGCGCACCAAGTTTTACATCACTGGAACAAGATCTCTTTGACCTTCACACTATCACACCTCGAAAACATTTGACATCAAGCTCCTAAGACGTATTTCAGATGCTTCACTGACGTTAACCTTTATTTTAAGTCATGCTTCTCTACAAGGAAAATTTGAAACAAAAAAAGATGCACACAGTAAATGTTATCTCTGTCACTTAATGCTCACTTGAAAAGCAGTCACACAGCAGAAAGCTGACTATAATTCAGATAAGAGAACAGAACTAATACATTTTAAATATTAGTATTAGACCTATCCCTGACAGGGACAATCCCTCTGCTTCATACCTGGATGCAGATGACCACACATAAAGCCCCATTCCTGGGCCAGATCCAATTAAAAGCTGGGTAGTTTCAGGGAAAGTCAGGTGCCCCAATGGCAGAATACTATTTTACCATGCAGGGGTAGTTTCCCACCATATCAGGCAGGTAGATTTACTTCCCGACCCACCTAACTGGGGCTGCACAGCAGCTAGAGCAGACTGAGGAAGAGAGCAGAGAGAAACAGGAACCAGAAGGGAGAAACAACTCATAAAATCCACTTTACTGCAATGTGTGATTGCACTCTCTTGTTGCAGCATCCTGTGGACTTTATGCTGTTCTGCTATAAATAGCACCACAGCTGAAAAAAGCAACACTACTTTCTCCCTGTTGTTTAATTCCAACTCTTTTTTCACCTTTTCCCATCTCTCCTACCCAAACATTTATGTTGCCTTGCCATTAATCCACATAAGGACTCAAGACTAAAAACTTAGTCTGAGAGGGAAAGAAAAGATACCTAAAGTAGGTTCACAAATGCACATCAGGTAATAAAAGAACAAAATTGAGCAGGAAGAGGAAGAAAAAACAAAGGACTATGTATTTGTGCAACAGAGTTTTCCTTCAACAGCTACAACCTAAATGAAACAAGCAACAGAAGAAATGGCTCCAGGTAATACCTCTGGCAATGAACTTCCTCATGTGCTCCAACAAGAAATCAAGTCCATAAATGCTAAAGCATCAGACTTGACCAGTTTCCTGCATCAGTCCTGAAATACAACTGAGGCTTCCAAATGCTGAAATAATTACCTCAGTAAATAAACCCCTCCTCTCATTCTGCAAGCTCCCAGACAATAATTAGAAATTCTAAGGAAGTAAACTTTTAAAGGTATCTTACGTCAGCCACAATAGATTAATTGTTTTGGTCCAGTTTCTCTTTGCACTTCCACTCAAACAAGCTCTGCGAAACGCCTCCCTGGCAAGGAACACAACTGTTGAATACAGCAAAGTCAGCCTAAAGGGGGTGAAAAGAAAGAAGAAGAAAAAAAAAGGAGATAAAACTATTTATTTTCTATAAATTGCAAATCCTTCATGCAGTAGCATCACAGTTTTTACACACGACTGCCTGGCTGACAAATCTTACAGGTGTGCAAACACGGTGATATGAGCTAAAATTATCACCATCTCCTAGAAACAGAAAGTAATTACGCATGACGATTCAAATGGCAAGAATACAAGCTAGAAGACTGTGCAGACACAGAGTATATCCTATAGAAAAAGTACGTTGTATCTAGTTTTTCCTCTGCAAGCTGATAGTTTAAACACAAAAACCAGGCCAGTGCTATCGGTGTTTCAGGCCAAAACAGACCTGGGGAGGCACGAAATGACCAAACACTGTGACACACCCGACAGCAGATTCCACAGCGTTAATCAGAGCTCAGCCAGTGACACGGCACAGACAGCGGAGCCGAACCAGCACCGAGCACAAGCTCTGCCCCACAGCCCCACCAGCCCCGGGGCGCCCCACAGGTGCCCGCTGAGCCGCCTCCCCCTCACCTGACATTGACCACGCCGATGAGCTCCCGGGAGAGGTAGCGCAGGGTGAAGGCGTTCAGCCCGAAGGTGACCACCCGGAACAGCACCTGTGAAAGAAGCCGCACGGGAAGCACCTGCGGGGCCCCGCCGAGCAGCAGCAGCAGGAGGAAGAGAATGAGGAGGAGGAGGAGGAAGGAGGAAGGGGCGGCCCCGCACCTGCAGCAGGGCGCTGGACGAGGCCAGCCGGGCGGTCTGGCCCAGCACCTCCTGCGCCGCCATCGCCCCGCTCCCGCCGCCAGGAAGTGGCGCGGCCGCCGTCGCACCGGATCTCATCAGCGGGGCGGTACCGCCCGCCCCGGCCCGGCCCTGAGGGGGCACGGCGGCACCGCCCGGCACTGAGGGGGCACGGCGGCACCGCCCGGCCCGGCCCTGAGGGGACACCGGGCGACTGGGCGGGACACTGAGGGGGCACGGCGCTGGCGCTGAGGGCGACAGAGGACGAATGGCTGAGGAGCTCCAGCCCGCCAGAACTGAGGCGCTGCGCCACAGCCCCGGGTTCCTCCGAAGCCAGCCCAAAACTGCAGCCTGGCTGGGAGGAGATACCGCGGTAAATGAGGTAACACCGAACAAGAACTGTCTTCCAGAGATTGCTGAAAAACCTTCCGAGTTCCACCAGTCTCTTTCTAAACTGAGGGCAAACCCACCAGCCTCCCTGACCTAAGGAGAAACACAACCGAAACGGAGGGAAAACACGCTCGCTGCAGGAAGGGGAAAGGATCTTACTTCATTCTGTGGAGAAAAAGAAGAAGAAAAAAAAAAAAA
>VZRO01000438.1:74791-237177 GCA_013397915.1 Daphoenositta chrysoptera | reverse complement strand
AAGAAGAAGAAAAAAAAAAAAAAAAACAACACACACAACCACAAAAAACAACCAAAAACCTCCAACCAACCAGAGAGAAAAAAAAAAAACAGCAACAACAACAAAAAAAAACCCACAAAACCCACCCCAAAGGCCAACACACCTTCAAATACCAAGATGAAATTTAATTGCAACAGGTTGGATTTGATAATACACTGCATTGAAGCCTTCCAAACAGGCAGGACTTCGGACTCGGTGTTAAGTCAGGACAGTTCCAGACTATTTCGGATCACTGTTTAAGCAGCGATATATAAAAAGATTGTATCTTTCTATGTTACAGAACGTTCCCTTCAGAAGCACGGCACTTCCAGCTCAGAGGTCACATTTTTCTTAGCAATGCTAGAGTTGAACTAAGATTTTTCCTGTCTTAGCAGCAGCAGCTACAAAGAGAGTGGGGGAGGGAAGTATCTGAGCCCTACTTGATTACAGCTTCTTAGTGACAGACTGCGAACAGCAGCAGTTTAAATCAGAGTCTTCAGAGAATCTGGGGAACCAACCAAAATTCTTCAACCTCATGCAAAGCAGCTACCTCTCCATCAATTGTCTTCTGCATGAAACCTCGTCCTCTGAGCCATTTCACCCACGACTTTCTTCCTTCCATGTTTGGAGTAAAGTTTTCCAGGCTGCTCTTTTCCCCCATTTGGTCATTTTTCCTAATAATATTTAAGTAATCTGGAAGTGATGTATAGATGTAGATGTATGCGGCAAAGGAGTATATCCTATGATAAAAAAACCCCCACAAACCAACAAAGAAAAAAACACCAGAAAAACAAAACAAAACAAACAACAGAAGGGGATTATTTTCCCATTTTAAAGATAGGGAGATGGGGAGAGAGAGAATAAACTAATCTGTTGTGGGTTACTGCAGAGACAGATTTTGAGTTACAGGAGAGTATTGATTGTAGCTAGAGAGGAGGAAGCATTGCCCTTCCCCATTCCCCTATCCTTTAAGCAGTTTTCCAGTTATCAAATGGAAAAAGCAACTAAAATATTGTCCTGCCTCAGATTCTGGAGTTTCCTCTTGTGGCAGTAAGGGTGACAACAGAAATGAAGACTTCTAGTATGTTATGGTTTATGCTGATCTCAGTAAGGGTGGATGAAATGTGGGGATTAAAACCCATCACAAACTACCAGATAAGGTACACAGGGAAACAAAAACAGAGTTGACAAGCATAAAGCATGCACCATAAAACTGTTCAGGTTGGAAAGGACCCTTGAGATCAGAGAGCCCAACTGGTGACCCAACACTGCCAGGTCCACCACTGAACCATGTCCCTAAGCACCACAACTACTTGGTTTAGAAATCCCTCCAGGGATGGTGATTCCACCACTTCCCTGAGCAACCTGTTCCAGTGCTGTTTTGTTTGAAGACATTTTTCCTGATATCCAGTCTAAACCTCCCCTGGCACAACCTGAGGCTGTTTGCTCTCATCTTATTGCTTGTTACTTGGGAGGAGAGACTGACACCCACCTGGCTACAGCCTCCTTTCAGACCAGTTGAGTGATAAGGTCTCCCTTGAGCCTGCTCTTTTCCAATCAGTTATCAGCTGCCTCTACAGCTGCTTCTCATAAGACTGATGCTCCAGGCCCTTCTACCATCTCAATTTCCCTTCTCTGGACACGCTCCTGCGTCTACCAACAGTCCAGTAAGGAGGACTCATGTTCTTTTCTCTCTACACATAAACATTTCCGTGACAAAAGGGGGTAACTTCAAGGACTAAAACATGAGAATTCACTGTGCTATCTGGAGGCAATGGTCTGACCTTTTCAGGCGTCTGCCATGGGCAACAGTAAGTGTCAGTGAGCGATGTTTTGTTGGACAGTTTGGCTTGTCACCTCATAAAGCCGAAACAGAAACAGCTGCAAAGCCTGAGGGGGTGGAAAAAGAAGAGGAATAACTGTAACTCCAACTGGTTTTTATAGGAACCAGCTTTGGCAGGCGGAGCCTCTGGGCATTGACGCGGTTCGGCCGCGCGGTGGCGGCACCGGCCCCGCCACGGGCCGGGCCGGGATGGGGCTCTTCCCACTCCAGCGGCACCTTCCAAACTCTGCTGCGGGTTGTGTCGGAACAACAGCCGCAACAGCCCAACTGGTGATGGAAATGTGGCACAGCACAAGTCCAACTCACAGCGGGAGCAGGAGTTCATAGAACAGTCTAGATTGGAAGGGACCTTAAAGCTTATCTTGTTCCAACCCCCTGCCATGGGCAGGGACACCTACTAGACCAGGTTGCTCCAAGCCCCATCTAATGTGGCCTTCAACACTTCTGGGATGGGGCAGCCACAGCTTCTCTGGGCAACCTGTGCCAGTGCCTCACCACCCTCACAGTAAAGAGCTTTTTCCTAATATCCAGTCTAAACCTATTCTCTGTGAAGCCATCCCCCTTGTCCCATCACTCCAGCTGTTGTAGTAAGTCTCTCTCCATCTTTCCTGTAAGGTCCCTTTAGGTACTGGAAAGTCACAATTAGATCACCCCAAAACCTTCTCTTTTCCAGGCTGACAATCCAAATTCTCTCAGCCTTTCCTTATAGCAGAGGTGCTCCATCCCTCAAATCATCTTGGCAGCCTCCTCTGAACTGTTCCCAACAGGTCCATATCCTTCCTATGCTGTGGCCCCAGAGCTGGATGCAGTGTTCCTGGCAGGTCTCACCAGAACAGAGCAGAGGGGCAGAATTCCCTCCCTCCCCTGCTGGCCACACTGCTTTGGATGAAGCCCAGCACACAACTGGTTTTCTGGGCTGCCAGAACACATTGCTGGCTCATGTCCAGCATCTCATTCACCAGCACCCCCAAGTCCTTCTCAAAACACAAACTGACCTATCAGCTAAACTAATTTTATTCACAACTGTGCCTGAATAGGCTTAACAACTGAGTTGACAGAAAATGCTTGCTTTTAGGAACATAATTTGAGAATAGGTATAAGTTAAAGGAGGACCAAGTTACTGAACTGGCACACAGTGTCATGAAAGCTTCATGAGAACATGAAGTCAAAGCAACTGCTCTGATTCCCACAGCAGGCAATGCCCACTTAGAGCATTCCTGCATCTTCCCAGCACAACATACTCCACTTTTGGCTGCCCTGAGGCAAAAGTTTGTGCAGGGATACTCTAAAATAGTTCACTTTTCTTAACAGCGAAGGAGGAAAGATTAACTACTCCAGAGATCTTTACAGAGTTAGGCTCCATCTGGAACTAAACTAAGCTGGATTTTCCTCCATGACAGACCCCACGCTCCTTGATTAGGCACAATGGTACAAACCCCTGTGTTCTATTAGAGGTATGTGAAACCTCCATGTCAGAGAGAACCCCTTCAATCTACATTGAAGTTTAGTTAGTCCAAAAAGACCAGACAATGTATATACAGGCCTTAGAATGAGTTGGGACTGTTCCTTCAGAATTTAAAAAATAAAAAAATTTTGTGTTTTAGTAGCTTGGTACCTGTGTTCCACTTGGGGAACCTGGGGTAATTAATTACCCTATTAATAAGGTATTTCAGGATGAAAGGTGGACTTTGACTTCAAATCACAACTTTTATATACACCAATAATAGCCCAGAAAACTTAAAACCTGTTAAGAACAATTAGAGATCCTCCATAATATCACCTCCCTCAGAGAGGAAGTCCTCTTCTAATAAAATATTTCCCAAAGTAAAGACAAAGTGAGACTGGGAAGCAGGAACCTAGTGAATCTATTGAATCATTGCAGAACCAAAATCAAATCCAGTATAAAGGATCATTACAATTTTGGATTTTATTAATACAAATAAATGCTGCATTTTAGAGTTAGTAATATATTTTAATTTCTTCATTTTATTTGTGGGTTTCCATTCCCTGAAAGGTCCCCTGAGGAATCAAGCTAGAAAACCAACTGTGCTATGAAATCATAGGCAGCTCTACCTCCTGGAATAGTGCATGATGTAACACAAAATGACAGACGGGGCTATGAGCTAAAGACTGTAGATTTCTGCAGCTGCTGAAAAAGCTTTCGAGTCAGGACTGATTTTAGAAACAAGCGACACAAATACTCAAAACCCCTGGTGCTGGCTGAGCGAGCTTCCCCCTCGATGTCACCCTGTGCAGCTGCCGCAGTGCCCAGCGGCCGGGACCCCCGGCCCAGGGAGCAGCCCCGCGGTGCTGCTGGTGCAGCCAGCCCTGCCCTGCGCCCCCGGGCGGGAGGGCAGCCCCTGCGGGCAGCACCTCCTGCATTAATGGACGGATGCACCCTGCTCCTCCCGTCCCTCTGGCCACAGCACCCTTCTGTCCCATGGACGTGCACCCAGGAAAGCAGGCGAGTGCTGCAGACCTGGAGCTGCAGGGTACTGCTCTGCAGAGCTCACTCATCCCAGGCCCCCCACCAGCATTTTTAAGGAGCAATGGTCCTTAACACAGCTGCTCTGCCTCTGCTCCAAGGCCACACTTTGCCATTTCCTTAATGAGGACAAAATAATTTGTTCATTGGATGGCAAAAGGTTGTTTTTCCTATTCTGCTCAGAAGTCTTGTGCCAGCAGAGGCCAAATTATGTTGTCTGGTCTTAATTTTGTTTCTTTTTCAGAAAAAAACATAGAAGAGATCAGTGTCTTTGTTCCTGATCTTATAAAGCTTGTTCCTTTACAGCAATAACCTGGAGGTTGGGGTCAAAGCAAGCAGTCACATGGAGACTTACCAGACTAGGCACTAAATCTCATTAAGATTTCTCCTCTCCTCTGAGCACCCCTCTTGGGTCAGAGACATATCTGGGCCTGGGGATGTAACATTTCCAATTCAGCACAGAACTGCAGGAAGGAAAAGAAGAGAGTCACAGGCCGTTCACCAGCAAAGGACACATTAGGAGTTACTGCTGTGCCAGTTTTTCTTCCCTCCAACCAAAGTGTCCCCCAGAGGGCTTTTTAGATTAGTTCCCCAGGCCTTGTGGGCTGAGTTAATCTCTATGAGCATGTTAAATGGTTAAACAAAAATTTGCTTCTTTTTTTTTTCCTGGCTGCGTTATTAGTTCAGCAAGGATTTAATTTCTGTCCTTGCTTTGGGATAAAAGAATAAAGAACGCAGAGAAGTGGGTTTTTCTGTGATATGCTGCATTTGAAAAAACACTGTCTCAGCTTTACAGCGTAGCTTTTGACTTTGTAGTGTTCATTTTGCCTCACACATTTTCACAGTGCCTTTAATGCACCGTTTATATGTAATTTGATCAACTGTTTTTTCTGCCTTATCAGTTTCACTTGTACATTCAACTTTTATTTATTAAAATATTTTACTTACAGAGGACTAACTTTCTTATATATTAAATAATATAACAAAGCAGTGTTCTACTCAAGGGAAAGGCAAAAAAATGTAGCAAACATAAAAGTAAAAGTAAAGTATCAAGGATGGGATAGTGCTATGTTTTTTATAACTGTGCTAAATAATTGACCTGCATACTTCACAGCATATTACGCAGATTTTAAGAAACTGTATGTATTGATTAGAAGAGCAAAACCAAGTGTTCTGCACAATGTTGTCTGCTTCCACTAAGCTTTTTTTCTTAACCTTTTTGATTTAGAAATGTGTGACATTCAACAGACATTTTAAAGATCTACAAAAAAAACCACCTTCTGGTTATTTAATCTGGGCAAGCAATAAATTACAATATTTTGTCACAAGAACTGGCAAGCTCCTTGCTTATAATTCATGCAAAATGAATTCTAAAACATGTACATAATCAATTCTGCACCATCTTAACTGTCCTTTGTGTTCTAAATAGTAAGCATTTTTTTGGTATATATTTATATATGTCCAACTGAAGATGCTTTCTGTCTTGCCTTCCTCAAGGCAAGAAATTCCAGCCATTTTTCTAGGATCTGACTAACAGTCTCTGTCTTACCTGTCTCTTGACTGTCTTAGGAAGCTTTGTATCAGCCCCTCACTCTGAGCACTGGTAGACAATTTATCTAATTGCTGTGTGCTTTAGAAGCCTATCAATATATGAAATAAGAAAACTACAATGAAACAGCTCTTGATCTTTTTGAAACATTTATCCTGTCAGCAATAATCGGAGATAAGTTCTCCTGTGGGTTGTTTCTTTTACCTTGCAAAACCTCGCTGCCTCCTTTTATTGCTCATGTCAGTTATGCACAACTTCAACTATCACTGTGATCAGAATTGTTTCTGGAGGGGAGGGCACCCCAGATCCTACCCTGCAAACCTCAGTGATAAAGGTGGTGGTGAGCAGGTGCTGAGGCAAAATGTACATTTTTCCTCCTCCCTATGTATTCTGTAAGATGAACTCCACAGTAACACTCGCTGCTGTGGGTTTGTGCCAGTGCATTGCTGGTGAACAGACAGAAGGGTTCTGGTTAGAACAGCCAGAGAAAAGTTACAGGAACACATTTTGCACGTGTGAGCACTTGCACTTGAAAACTCTTCACTAACTAGTGCTTGGCACCTTGCACTACAAAATCATTCCATGAGCTCCAGGCTACCTCCCTTGAGAAAAAATGTACTCTAAAGAGAGAGAGGTGCAAAAAGTCTGCACAAAAGACTACTGCTTGCTGTACAAACATGTATATTCACCAACACTGTTTGCTTTAATAATCATATAGAAATAAGGCTCTGTTCATTAAAACACTTCACAGCTGCCAAGTATTCAAGCAGAATGATCCTCTTATATTTTAGAATTCAACAAGAAGTGTTATTAAACTTGCTTTGACCTCAGCATGATTTGTTTGTCCATGAAATAACCTTAAGACTTAAAATCAACAGTGACAATAACTCAATGAACACAGTAAAATACACACTGTGGAAGGACTCAACTGGCAAAAGCTTCTGCAGTACATACGAGAAGAATTTGTATTCTGAAAATGCACTGAATTTAAGATATTCTTGAGAAATATTCCAGTTTCTCATTCCATTTTTTTTTTTTTTGAGTCAACTGGAGACTTTTGAAGGAGACAGAGACATGCGGGAGTTGTCCTTAATAACCAGAAGGATATAACACAAAAAAGTGGTTTTGCTACTCAAAGTAATTCAGCATCTAGGAGGAGAAGAATCACTTCATGCACTGCCTTATAAAGGTTGAGAATGCAGAATTTGTGAGTCACCATACACTGCCTTCAAACTGCGTTCATACAGTGTTATATAACATTGTGCATGCTCACCTGTGCAACAGAGTTAATTATGAGTCAGGTATCTCTTCACATCATTCATTTCCTTCTCACTTGAGAGCTGACTTTCATTCTTTACTGAAATAACCCCTCTCACAAGACAGTGATTAGTCTGACAAATCCATAGAACAAAATACCTTCAGCCCCTTTATGGGACCTCCTCTAGCATTCACGACAGCTACAGCAAAGTGAAATACATTTTTTGGATTCCTCTTTTTCCTTAGTGGCAAACAAGGAATGTTTTACATAAGCCAATCCCAAGCATATGTTTGCCTATTCAGTTTCAGAAACTCCCACATTATCCTTCAACAGTTAAATTTCAGTTTCAGTACAAAACCCTGAATATTAGAAAAATAAAACCTCATTAGGAATAGGGGGAGCAAAACTTAAAACTCTGCCCTGCAGAGCTCTCTCAATTAAAAATAAGGGAAAAAGAAAGCTCCTATTTCACCCTTTAGTGGAAGGTTACCTAAATACCTCCCTTCAATATAGGGGAACAATATTGAGCACCAAAATCACTTCTGCCTCTAATCCAGATGTCCATAGAGTCAGGTTCCTGAGCTTCACTGCCTCCATCTGGATCGAAAACATGATTTTGTTGCATATTTTTGTATTCAGACAAAATTATTCTCCCCAAGCTCGAGGAGGTCCAGGGTCATAAGACAGCTCAACTTGAAAGTCCTGTTGTCAGGGCATTAGGAACAAGGCTCCACACTCCAACTTTAGCTGCACTGCCACCCTCACTGGCCCAGTCTCTAGACTTATATGGAACAAACACACACAGGATGGCTTTGCTCTGAGGACACCAGCTGTCCTCAAACACCACAGTTCTGGTGACAGAAAAACAGAAAAGACAAATGAGATTAGTCATCACATGAGATACACTTCTGCAAGTCTTCAAACACAAGATTTTGTGTCATGCTAACAATAGGGGATTTCCCGAACTTTGTCCCTTAAGGAGATTGCAATAAAAAAACTCCCCTCTCCCTTCTCTACTAAATAAGCTGCTCTGTTTTATTTTCTCTTAAAGACATTTTGTTTTCAGCTTTGCCAGTCACTCTGAGTTTGTGTGCTAAGCAGTCAAGTAGAAAAAAAACCCTTTTCTTTGTTCAGCCAAGTTGTAACTGTTTTACAATTGAACAACAATGTGTCGACAGTTTGTGTGTAGCTTGGAAAAAAGATTATATATCCCCTCTCACTACTAGGATTTGGTTGAGGAGGTGATTGTTTGGCGTTTTTTTAAGGATCAGGTATATTAGGCTAAATTCACAAATGGCATAAACCCCCTAAAGATAACAGCAGCAAACTGTTTCCTCAACTGGACTATGCACTTTTGCCTCTTCTCTCCCTCTGTGGGTTCATGGTTTAGTTGCAGAGAGTAAAAATTTGTCTATTACAACAGAAGATGTTGTCATCCATTAATGTATTCCTGACCACAACTAAATCCTGGTGAAAAGATTCCTTGTAGTACTGTGAAGACACTTGGGCATAAATTATTAGGCAGTTTACACTTAGATACAGGAAGTCTAGCTTTAACATGACTGGAAAGGTATTCCAGGCACATTCCTTGGGCTCTGTTTCAATCCCTGAGGATTGCATGAGGGCTGCATGGGCACCTTGGTGCTCATATGTCTATATCCACTATACTTCCCATGTTCCTAGGAATTTATGCTGTGGAAAGAGCTGTATATCCTACCAGATATTCCATTTCACCAGAAAGTCTGCATCCCTACACCGAGAGTCATGGTTTGGCTTCTTGCCCAGTGGAAGAGAGGTGAAAGCAAACACAGTCAACCCTACAGGCCATAAGAGAGCAAAAGTAACCCAAATTAAAATAAAAGGAAATAATGAAATAAAGTAGGCCGTCCCAGGTCTGTAGAAGAAAAACCTTGAGAAAATTTACTGTCCTTACCAGAGGGGAGAAACTCTGAATGAGCAGTGGGCAGAACTGCTCATAGCCAGTCAGAGGAGCTGGATATTCCTCTCACAAATACAGGTGTCCACGCAGAGCAGTGGCTGTGCCTGGTAAGGAAACAAAGCCACACCTTGGCTCTTGTGTGCTGCTGTTACATCTATGACCACCACTTCCATCAGAAGAGAAATGCCACTAAATGGAAGAAGTTCCATCTTCTGACTTCATAACCATTATGTTGGAAAGCTAAAGGTGCAGCATACAACTACTATTCATGTGGAGCCTTAATCTGTCACTATTACCTTTACTCACCGTTCTGCAGCTTGCAGGCCGTGGTTCACACCACCCTTCATTCAGCAGCAGATTTCAGAAGCACTGTGTACTTCACCATGTGTCTTTAGACTTCCATGCCTGTCCTACCTCAACATAAATTTAAAATTCTTTTCTTAGAAACCAGCAATATCAGAGGTTCACTGTGAGAGAAGTCACAGGAGTCGTTTAAGGTTTTCGTGTATGGGAGAATACTCCCACTCACATCCTGAAGAATGTGGGGAGGTTCAAACAAAAGCATCTGACCACATGTCTGAGACTAAACCAGCAATGCATATCTTCTTCTACCCACACCCTGCTCCCAAAACTCAATCTGTCACAAAACCAGTTCCTTTCCATCTGCATGCAAAGCTCACTATACTATGTTATCAGTCTCACTCAGAGTCCAACAGAAAAAGCAAGAAATTCTTAGCGGCAAAGAGTGGTGAATCTTGAAATCCTTTAAGAAACAGACACACAGAGAACACTGTAACTTTTCTATACAAACATTGAGGAATACGAATCCCCTCTGACATTGTATCCTTAGACTTTAATCACCTCATCCCCTCTCAGGTATTGTACTGGGCTTTGCTCTGTAACGCTGTTGGCAATGTTTTCAAATGCTATGTGCAGGGTTACTGTAGTCTGGGAAAGTGCTAGTCAGGAAACTATGTAAGAAATTAACTTTATTTTGTAACTGCAATTCTGGCAGTCTTCCAGACCTTTATGTCACTGGTTGCATGTGATTATCAACAACAAAAACTCCAGAGATCTTCTTGCCATGACTGTAGTTAACTACAATATTCAGGTATAGAATACATAATTTGAAACAATATAGGCCCAAAATTCGAGGTAATCCATAAGAAAGTCAACAATACTTCTCTTCATGTCATTCTGAATGTTTCACCAGTGTTTTTTAAAACTGCCTCTTTCCTTACATATTGGTTTTTCAAACATGCTTTTAGTTACTCCTAAGGATATTTACATTAGCAGGATGGAACCTGTTGAGTCCAACTTTAAAAATCCAGGTGATTTTAAAATAAGTTTCTATTTTTGTATCTCCCCCTCACTACCCAAGAAGAACTGTTTGCTTGTTAAAGACATCATCAGTTGTGATTCTACTTGTACACTGGTATAATTTCTTCCCTTTAAGAATAAAACTGTTTGATTTCAAATGCCTTTTACCAGTTTCTCTGATATAACACTGTATATTCTTTCCTTTGCCAAGAGAAGTGGAGTGGTTTGGGGTGTTACAGGCCACTAAAACTGAAATCTGCACTGGTAGGATTGCTTCTGAATAGCTCTGTAATAAGTCATTGTGAATTTAACAATGGAAAGCACTGCCAAAGCAGGGAAAGCTGTTAAAAACCTCAGATTTTGTTCTAAGCATACTACTAAAATCACAGGCTGTTTCCTGCTTTTTAGATAAAAAACATAAATATTTGCGGGGTGACGGGGAAATAAAACCCATTCACTTTACTTGTTTTTTCACAATCTAGACTTACATTCAGCCACTTTCCACCTCCAAGACAAAATCCTGCATCATGAAAGAGCAAATTCAAAGCCATTCATGTGAAGTTAATTCCATTTGGTCACTCCAGTAACACAGAAGCACACAAGGAGGTTACAGCTGGGTAGTGCAGTGTAAGAGACAAACACTGAAAATTCAGCTAAGAAACCACTGAGCCTGTGCTTTGCTACGACCACCACTGGTTTTGTTCCACCACTGCTACCAAAGAACCAGGCACAGCTGTGTGAAAAACTCTGTGCTGATAGTGGGGCACAGCCTGCTCATGCCTGGCCACTCTTCCACTGGCAAAGGAGGGTGCTCTTTGCTACTCTGCTTTCTGCTTCAAACTGCAAAGGAGATACTTCCCAATATACAGTAAAACATAAAGAAAAAAGAATAAAATGTCTTCAAAGGCGCCTTTGGGAAATGGACAACGCAATAACTCTCAATGCTTCATTATATTGCAAAAGGAGAAAAAAATATCTTGGAAACAAATAAGACTCATTGCATCAATAATTTTAAAAAGAATTATGATTCTATATTTAGAAAAGAAGTCAGACACTGCATTTCACAACCATATGGGGAAAACATTAAAGGGAAAACTGGATGGGATTGCCAAGGCAGTATGGGGCCAAGAATTGCCACCTTTTTTTTAAACTCACCCAAAAACACTGGTGGGGTGGGGAGGTTTCACACAACTTTCCTCTGCAACTACTGCTAAAGTAAATTTGACTGGCAATATGCAAAAACTGTCAGGGCTGGAATGATGCTGACAGCACCAGAACTAGCTGGGCAATTTTGGGTCAGTTTCCAATGTTACTGCCCATTTTTGGCTGGTTTGTGAATAAAAAGGAATTTTCAGTCTTATTATTCCAGTGCAATTTATGAGATTAATAGAGAGTAGATGGAAGAGCAAGACTTCCCTTGGAAGTGCAAGGGAGGGTTTTCACAGTCAATAAGCAGCGTACATGAGCCAAAATTTTACTGCCAACAGTAGAAAATTTGTGAGAATATTGTCAACATAAATAAAAATGAATGGCCTGAACATGCATTGTTACTGTTTTCTTCTGAATGTGCATGCCAAGAATTGCAAAAATGGTCTTGTTCACAGCCCTGAAAAAAATTACTTCATTAGTTTCTTCTTTTTTGAGAAAAGATTATACCTAGTGAAAATTCATAAAACTTAAAGAAGCCTAACAGCAGTTTTGCCAAAAGGCATGTGGTCAGGTTGGCACTTCCTCTGTCCAATCCTCTGCACATTCAGAGCAGCATTTCAATATTGATTAATTGTCAGAATGCTCATACAAGACAAGCAAACAGAAATCTGACACGCAGATGCTACAAACAGCCCTCTATTCACTCAGATCATGGATTATCCTATCCCTGCTTTTGCCCAATATTTTCAGGCTGAATAGTATAACTCAAGCTGCATGTTCTCAACAAGCAGTACAATACAGTGCATATTTACAGAACGAAGTACAAAGGTAAATGGATCATGGAACTGAGGAGGGAGAAGGAGCAGACCAATCCTTTGTAAGATTAAAAATCATCTTGCGATTTTTATTTGTAAACTATGCCATGCAATTCCTAAACCTTCTTTTCATCCCAGTGTTTCCCAAATACTTCATCCTTCACAAGACTGTATTTGCCTCTAGGGTAAACCCAGTATATTTCCACTGATCAAGATTTACAACTTGGCAGGAAAGAAGAAAAAGCATATTTAATTACATGAACCTTGAAAGTTGCATTTACAGACTGAAATAACGCAGAGACCCTAAGAGCAAGTGTCCTCCTCTTTAAAAAGACCCAAAAACTGCATTGAGGTATTTGGAGCCGCATCTTGTCCTCTGTCTTCCTTTTCATCACCCTGGAGCATGTGGCTCCTTAAAAGGATGTCTGTGCAATCCTTCCCTTCTCCAAGACAAAATACAAGAGGGGTCAAGACCTCACAGGCCCCACCACTGCTTCATCCTCAGGCAAAGACTGACATGCAGAACTCCTCACAACACTCCCACGGGAAGATTCTACTGAAGGAGTCAATAACTGGGGAACAGACCAAAACCTGGCACCCTGGGAATGAGATTGCAAAGGCTTGGGCTCTGAAAGGACAAAATATATGGATTCAGTTTAATTGTTTGCCTTCTCAGCAAAACAGCATTCACAGCTTATCCAGAAATGAAAGCAGTTCTGGTATTCAGTCCCACTCCCACTACCTGGAATGAGGGTGCTGTGGTTTAGCAATCTGGGCTCCTACGCTGCTGGAGAAATGGGGAGCAAACCTGCACAGGTCAGAACCCCAACAGAGATTTCACAACTAATACCTTGATATTCTCCTCAAAATCAGCCAGGACAGTCACATTTCAGAAATGACAGCTGACTGATTTTTAGACTTAGTACCCTTGTGGTGACTCTTTAGCTCTTTCCTAGATTCGCTTTCCTTAGCACGTTTTAGAACTGCAAGCATTAGATATGCTGTGTATGTGTGCACAGAGAAAAGTATCCCCCATTTCCCTAAGACGTATCAGTACAGGAGGTACCCCAAATGATTTCCTACATCCCCTTCTGAAGGCACTGGCTTAAGAGATTACACAGTATGCTCCTACACCTGCATAAATATGGCATTTATCTGGGTACTGGATTTCATTCTAGAGTATTTTGACTGCCAGCTGTTATTCTGAAAGACAGATAATGTAAATAATTAACAGGCAGGACAGTCTTCCAGCTGCTAATGCTGTAAAATAATTTCTCAGATGTCATCCCAGAATTAGATCTAATACTGATTAAGCACTTAATAGTAATGTGCGGTGAAAGACAGACAACTGTAACAGAACGAACAGTGCCCAGGAAGTGCTGATTTTTATCTGCCTGGCTTTCTGCCTCTACTGATGTGAGTCGATTAAAAAGCATTTTTTGCATGCAGATAGCAGTTTTCTGCCCTTCTTCCTGCATTTCTCTCACATCTGTGTTAATTGTGATGTGCTTTCATTAGCAATGGGGCACCAGCAGCCACTGCCACGAGCCAAGTCACACTGAGGTGTGCTCTGCTGCTCAGGAACAGACCTTTCCCCTTACAGCACACCAGGCAGGCTGGCTGTTCTACACAAAAAAAACCTGTCCACACCTGCTGGGCAGGCCAAGGAGACAGTCATCAGGATGCTCAGATCCATTGCATGCACAAAGGGCACTTTCACGAGTCACCACCTATTTCAGAGGTGGAATCCACCAGGTTTTGGCTTTTACACTCAGCTGTCAGAACAGGTGGACCCTTCCCTGAGGCTTTCTCAGCCCCAGGAGCTGCAGGAAAGCCCCCTGTCACTGCTCATGACGGAATAGAAGTTATTTTAGCCTTTTTGAGAGCTATTAATTCAGTTTAGGCTTCTGATCAGATATCGATAGCAGTGATGTTGCTGGTACAGACACAAACTCAGTCATGTCTGGAAAAACAAGCCTTCCACAAATGTTTCATCAGCCAGGATCTGCATCTCATTATCACTTGTAGCTTGCCCAGGCTCTGGAATTGGTGAATGCAAATTAATGAAGACTCTCTGTTTAGCAAAGAGATCAGTTCACAATTAAAACTACATTTCTAAAATGGGAGTTGAACATTAGCATGTCTGTAGGGTTTTTTAAGCTGCAGTACCCAGAAGTTGCAGTATAAATGGACTTGAACACGCTCCAGTAACTTGTAATAAACAAAGATACAAAGTTCTTTAAAAATTTAAAACTGCAGCCCCACATACTGTCTCCAACTCTGACCAGTCACCCAAGTAACCATAACCACCCTAGTACAGTTATGGGCTTTAACTTTAAAAGCATGAAACTGATTCTCATCTGGTGACATATTATGTTGACTTTGTTGAGAGCACAATTAGGCTACTGCTACTTGAAATCCTCACCAAAAACTCTCCAAGTTTGTTTTAATGTCACTTTTGACACCCTGATAAACCCAAAAATACCCAGTATTCTGTAAGACCTAAGTGTTATGGATAGAGCAGATCTTAAGAGCTGAAGGCACTTAGTACTTGGATGCAGTTCCTGGAAAAGCTTCAGGAAGCTTTCAATAATACTGTTGAATCAGTAGGTATCACAACTTTTCTATTACACAGTTACTAAGCTGATTTTTCAGTACCTGCAGAAGCTCTGAATGTCTGTAAAAAGCCTTTTGTAAAACTGAGCTACCAGGTCTGACCATTACAAGGTTACTAGACTATACTTTTTTCTTCTACAGGAACATGTGCCCTGTGTTCTGAGTCTGCACTACTGCAGCTAAACCAGCCTGGAGGCTGCACTGACCTCTGCTGAAGCTCTGCACTGCAGGGCAGTGTATAAATGGTCTGTTCTGGGGCAAATGCTTAAAGCTGAGGTAACTCCTCTCTGAACCTGACATATCAGATGGGAGCCAAATCAGCAGTCTGAAAATGTTAGTAGGTAGCACTTAAACTCATTTTCTTCTTCAATGACCTCTCACTCCTAGCCCAGATGAAAGTGCAGCCTTAATACCCGAAATACTGTTTTCTTCAAAAACTGCATTTGTATTCTACTGCTGCTACTATGGAGCTGCTGAAAATTACAAAATTCATAATTATTTTCTAAGCATAACCCAGTCAATGGCAACAATAAGAATCCTTCCACACTAGAGACAGAGCTTAAAAATGGAAAAAAAGGAAAAAAAGCTAAGTGAAAGAGTTTGTTGGAACATGAGAGACTATGAACTTCAGAGTTTTGTCCAGGCTACAGACTACTCAGCAGTACCTTGCCTTTGTAGGCTTTCTCTATATGACCACATCATGTGAAAAACCAAACCCACAAAACCCAAACAAAATAAAAACAAACCAACCCCACATACAGAAAAATCACTAGGGAAAAAAAGCACTCATACCCATCCCTCAGTGAAAAGCAGCTGTTGCTTACAAACAATGTGAGGAACAAAAATTTCCTGCCAGGAAGCAAAAGGCTGTACCTTGAGGCTGGAAGAAGCAGATGATACCTGCACATGACAAATCTCAGTCTGCAGCCATCAGAACATCATCAGTGATTTCAAAGATGTCCTGACTAATAAAACTGCATAATTAGGTGTTTTAAGTGTCCCTACTCTATCAAATGCCTTTACTACGGCCTTGTACTGTGGTTCATTTTAAACTGTGACTGGATAGAGGCTTGACTGTGCTGATAATCCAGTTATGCTTTGGGAATTACTGTGTGCCACTTGATTAGATTAAGAGATAAAGAGAGAATTAGGTACCACTTGCCATAGCTACGTCAATGTAGGCTTCTGTCACAGCCTTTGCTGGAACAGACTACACAGACAAATTCTGAAGAGACAGATAAAGGCCAGAGTGTTCCTTAGGCTGATATGTGAACAAGCAAGGCAGAAATTTAAGAGAGAGATATTACTCTGTCTTAGATTAATGAAGATAAACAAGCTGCCCTAGTAAAAACACAAGTCCCATTTCTAAAATTTTGTCCAGCTTCTGTCAGCTCTGGAACAACCGAAATAAGCCACATCATCAGGAAACTATTTTTTTTCCTACTGTAAGTACACAAAACAAGTTGTGTTTGTGTTGGGGTGTGTGTATAACTTTACCAGCAATAATTCTACTGCCATTGCTTAAGAGTACATTAAAACAAAAGCAGGCAAAGGATGTGATCCCATAATTAAGAGACTGGAGCATCCCTCATGAGGAAAGGCTGAGGGAGCTGGGGCTGTTCAGCCTGAAGAAGAGATGAGTGAGAGACCTCATCCTTGTGTGTCAGTGTCTGCAGGGAGGGGACAGAGGATGGGCCAGGCTCTGGGACAAGAACGAATGGGACAAGAGGCAACGGGCAGGAACTGATGCCCAGGGATTTCCACCTGGACACGAGGAAGAACTTTGGTGTGCAGGTGACAGAGCACTGGAACAGGCTGGAACAGAGAGGGTCTGGAGTCTTCCCCACTGGGAAGAACTGCCCCAATGCAATCCTGTGCCTTGGATGACCCTGTTTGAGCAGGGAGGCTGGACCAGATGAGCCCCAGTGGTCCCTTCCAATCTGTCACCCATTGGTGATTTTGTGACCCACTCACACTATCACACTGCCAGACACTGCTTTTGCAGTTTTTACAATTAAATAAGCCATAGGTAAGTGTCTAGACTAATTCTCTAACCCGACACTTCTATCTCACAATAAAAATCACAACCACTCTGCAAAATTTGTAGTGGGAAAATTAAAGGCATTAATTGTCTTTTTTAAAGACATGCCTTTCGTGGCAGGAAGCTAATTTGCTTCACACCACTGCACATTTTTGAGAGGTCTCTACTGAGTATTTTAAGAGTGATTCAGCAGTAATTCCAAAACAATTCTCATAAATTCTTTACCATGTATGGACACAAAAACTTCTCCCCCCTTTTTTTTGGAGCATGCTCTGCAGCTTACCAGATGAGTATGAGGTTTCTGATGCAGCTTGAAAAAATGAGCTGTGTTCTAGGTTTTAAAATGATCAGTTACTTCAGTTTGGGTTTGATAGTTCACTGTTCAAGAAGAAATATTATTTACTGGTCAAAGGGCTGCAAGTCAAGACACCAGGCTCAATTTCCCAGCAGGGTCTGAGACCTGACTTCAAGCACTCATGGACATTCTATGTGCCTTATTTTCTGTTGTATACAAAATACTTCACAAAGATAATACAGTACAGGACAAAACGTACAGCATACATATACAAAAATAAACTTGGTAATGACAAAAACTTCTGAGAAATATTGTGAAATATTAAGAACTGAGTTTCATTTCTATTCTATAAAACATACGTAAATATGCATGGATTTGTACTGGGAAAGGGAAGAATTGATACTGAAATGAAAGCTCAGGGCACACAGCTCTTAAATCTTCTGATGGATGAAGATAGATGCAATTTCTTTCCAGGAAAAGTATAAAATGCCTGATTAATAAACTATGAATTAGTTAAATTCTCACTTATTTCATAAATTGCTGTTGGATAGTTTACTCTAGGATAGCATACAATCTATTTGTAACCAACCTCCAGTCCTGTTATTTCTACAAGGTATGTAAAAATTGGCTACATTAAGTTAGTTATATGAAAAAAGTTTTTTAATAAGGAATCTATTACAGACTTAAAGAAAAAAAAACAACCAAACTTGTCATTGTCACTGTCAGGAGACTGATTTTTAAAGATTAATCTGTTGAAAATTCTGCTTTGTTTTGTGAAAGAATCCCTCCTGCCTATTCACTACCTGGGTGGTGGTGTTTTATCTAAAGATGTGCGGGGGTTAATGCCTTGAGCAACAACTCCACATGCAACAGATACAGATTTTAGTGGCAGAAACTCATACATGATACAAAACAAGCAAAAAATCCCCTATTACTCTAAGTCACTGACCTCCCCAGACCCAGACACAGGCAGTAAATTAACAGATGGCCTTAAGGACCTAAGGATCTATAAAAGACATAAACCACGAATACTATTAAATGCTCAGTTTTGGGACTGGGCATTGATTTTTATTGTCAAACTGCATTACTGCTGCAGGCACAAGATTCACTACTGACTTCTGCTCTGTATTGATTTTGTTGAATAGCAATCAAGAGTTCAGTATTTAATGGGATGTAGCTCAAACTGGAGTTCCCACTTACTGCACAGAGGGTTTAATCAATTAAATCTGCCCATTACAGATTTTCATTCACTCTGTGTAACTGCCTCGCATAAAAACATAAAAGAATGGTAATGTCATTGTGTTAGCATTAATACTTCCTGAAATTGCCTTTACTCATTAATTTAGTAACATTTATAGATCTTCAGCGTGCCAGGCTTTAGAAGCAGTCTAAGAATTCTGTCAAAGATTTTCTGCATGGCTGCTCATCCTTGCCACTTGGAATCACACAACTTCAATGAAAGACAAATTGAAGTATTGGAGAGAATAATTCCCTCAAGTTACACAGTTGACTGTGACAGTCAGCTTGACCTTACCACATGGGGTCTAATTAAGATTCATTTGCTATCTAGAATTTAAATGACTTCTACTGATGACAGTTACAGCATTGAAGATAGCAAACCCTCTCCCCAGTACAAATAAAATGTACTTTCTCTTTGGCAAAGATGATGAAATCACCAAAATAAATCCACCATGAAGCTGAAAAGCTACTAACAGTTCCAGATTTTGCTGCATATGAACTTTTCAAAACTTGCATGAATGCTCTTGAACATGTAATTAAGTGAATAGAAATTCATTCTGTTTTCACCTTTGCAACCACTTCATGATGATGATTTCTGATAGAGACAATTTGTTACTACTGTAAGAGCAAAGTAATGAAAACACTGCTCATACACTTCCTGTATCCACTGCACTAGCAAAGAGAGATATTAAGTGTAATTACTTGATGCATTAGATTTCACAGAGACATTTAAGTAATTAACAATTACAGCTGATAATAGGAAACAGAGGGAACCATTAAAATCCATTTGTGTGAAAAGCTAGCTGGAGAATGGTTAAAAAATGAACACGATATGAAATTATTCCTCACAAATAATATGAAGCAAAATATAGTAAGTCATGACATACTCAAAACGTTAAAAGGAAAAAAAGCAAAGAGGCTAATTAAGGCTTGGGGGCAGTAGATGATGGTTATAAGCTTATGAAGTGACAGCATAGTCTGAAAGAATTTATATACTTAGCTAAGAATCAGTACTCCAACAGGAAAGTATCTTGCTTGATATTAAGTGAAAAGGATGAAAATCAGTTAACTAGATCAGGGTTTTTTCACACCTTCCCTTTTATTTCATACCTTCCCATTAGACAGGAAATTGTGATCACTTACAAAAAAGGCTGCTGACAAACAACTAGTGAGTTTTGGGGTTCTCAGATTAGCCAGGCTGAATGTTAGCACACAGATCTGATAGTAAGAGTTCTGATAGTAAATAATTTCTGGGGGAAAAAAAATGAAATGTGACTAAAAAAGAAAATTGAAACAAATGATCACAAAAAAGAATGAAAGAATGGTCTTGTCTTTTGAGTCTGCAACATATGAGGAATTAGAAATGTGAAGACTAAACAGCAAGGAGCTTTCTGGCAAAACTTAGTTATTATGCTGGGAAAAAAAGGAAATAAACTAAAGCAGATGTAGTATTTTCTATTTAAAAATTCAAACCTGTTTTTCAACACTGCTGAAACTGTTTAGCTCTTTCTCTTCTGAGAAGAATGTTCTGTAGACTGTATTTCACAAAGTAGTTTTTGAAATTGTGGGTGGTGATATAAAGCAAAACAGCTTCTGAAAAGAAGTGATAATTGGCCACTGTACTGAGGCAAACTCCTACCCAATGCTGTGTGTTAACTACCAGAAGTTATCATCTCCATAAACACAATTTCAAGTCTTAACAAAAGACTCATTCAGTTGTTTTGCTGTCCTGTCAGTGGAGCTGAAGCAGGAAAAACTCTTACCAAGAAGTGATGCCTGCAAAGTGCAAAAAAAAAAAAAAAAATTTCTGGGAAACAAAACAAGAGGGAAAAGAAAAAAGTTAAAACAACGATGAGAAGAAAAGGCAGAAAGTAGAAAAAGAGCTGTCTGATGGTTTTCCCACCTTCTCTGAGCTCTGTGCTAACTGGTGCCACAGAGTGCCATCAATGATGTTATTCATCTACAGTATGAAGCAGAGGATATTTTTGTAATGTCATTTTACTGATAATAGAGATAGTATGTTCACATGAAACAGCAAATGGTAACAGCTGAGAGCCAAGGCAGGGGTTATTCATCCCTGTGGCCTTCCCCAGCTTCAGCTGGATGGGCAGCAGGCAGGTGGAAATTGGCTGGAGCAGTCGATACCCAGATGACCCAAGTGAGTGCAGATCTTCTGGGTGGGTTCTGCCAATAACTCCAAGAAGCTTCAATTAGCTGATCATGAGCAATTGCCTGAGCTACTCTAATCAAGAAACATAATCGATAGCACAGGTGTTTAGGTGTACTCTAGTGGTTCCCTATCCCTACCCAAGACAGTTTGTCACAATGAAGTAGCATTCCAGTGACAACTGCAGGAGATACAGGAATCAAAGCTTCCTGCCACAGGGACTCCTTGGATAACCTAAGAGTAACCACTGTGTGGATGATTTCAGTCATCAGTCCATTCAGTGATAAATAAAAACAAACATCTCTTTGCAGCTACACTGCTCTGCTTTCTTATTCAAGTCAAGTCACAATGGACAATTGTAAAACATGGAAAGAAGCACAACTATGTGAAACATGCACAAGTGTGAATTTAAAGAACACCTGTGAAACACTATGAATATCTCTGCTGCTGTAAGATTTCTGTGCTTAAATACTGGCATGGTAAGTGCATTTAAACACAAAAATTGATCAGGTGATCAAATTACTGAACAGATTATATCTTCACACAAAGTGCATACTCCTTCCCCACAGCCCTCACTCAAGAAGTGTTTCAAATTAAATTGCTACAAAGATTAAAATAATCATTCTGCTCACACCTCACGAGGTCAGAATGGCAACTAACACGCTTCATTTATAAAGTGGCATTATCTGCTGGAGGCAGACTGACATAATCTGAAGGGTAATGATCTTAAGTTAATGTTCTTCTGCGTGTTCCTTCGCCACAGCCTGAGCTATCAGTGAAGGGACTCGGAGCCGAGAGATTCCAGAGTTTCACTGAAAGGAGCTTTTTCCTGTGAGCCATTGAGATCAGCCACCAGAGCTGGGCAGCTGCAGCACTCCAAGACTCAGCACAGGCCAAGAGGTGTTCCTGGGTGAGAAATGTTACCAACGTGAGCAGATCACACACCACACTAACATTCATTGGAAATGTACTTCAGAAGCCCAACACTCTCAGTTTTTAACTCCTACCACTGTGAGCTGGATTTTGCTAATGCCTGGTCCTCTCCATGTTTCACATTTTAGATCACTGAAACAAATGTGAAACACTGTGTACACCATGGGTCCTATTTTAGAACACCAAAACAAACTTGGGACACAATGTGCCTCAAACACATGGAGCCAAGTGATGATTTTAATGGGAAAAACACCACCACGGGTCCACCAAGTTATCCAATAGTGTTAAATGCTTGGATATGTAATGAAGCATGAATACAATGCTGCTGCATCCCCTTCCTGTCACTAGGCAGCACAGAAAGGGAATCTAATCCAGTGTGCTGAGGTGAAGACCAAAACCAACCTGAAAGTTGGGGAAAGTTTTGGGAACCTCAAAGCTGCACATGATTGTTCAAACTTTGTAGCGATTAAATTAAAAGAGGTTAATTAAACAAGCAGGTTTTGGCAGATGATCAAGTATGGTACATTCACAAAAGAGGGAAAAGAGTTGGACAACAGATTCAGTAAGAGGAAAGCAACACTGCCTTTTAAAAAGATTTAACTGCTCATACCATCAGCAAAAAAAAGCCATCAGAATTTGGCTCCTGTCTCAGACACATTCCACTTCCTTTTATCTTGAGTGAGCTCTCCTCGGGCTCCCATGGAAAAGCAGCTTTTTATTGGACAGGAATAAAAACAAATAAACTGTGAAGCTAATATAAAATTCAGCTCCTCTTAAAATCTCAAAACAAGACCTGTTCCCTTCCTCCACCCACTGAACCTTGCCAGACAAGAGCTAAGCAGTATTGGGTAATACCAGCCTTGAAGAATGAGCTTTTCAGGGGAGAATATCTTTGTTCTTAATTCCCAAAACCATGTTACAAGTTACCTTTATGAAATTTAGAGGGTGATAGATTAAAAAAATAAAAAGCCATCTTCTTGCAGCCAAATTAGAGCCCGCTCAAAAGTCAGTCTGGAGACTTTGCACCTGAGTCACAAGCAAACTGGGAATTCACTTCATTTTTTATAGCACAACATGGAAATCATCTGTGCTGCACAGGTTAAATTATTCTCTCTTTTATTTTATACAATCATGCTTTATAAATGAAAACTTGGACTCAAAACACAAAGGATATGAGTGATTCTATCACAAACACTACTTTATAGTAAAAAACAAATGAGCTAAACCAGCATCCATACTCTCCCTAAAAAAAAAAAAAAGAAAAAGAAAAAAGAAAAGATTAAAAGACAGTATTATTCAGCATAATTTGCTGCATATCACCACCCTCTGAAGAGACTTCTCTGTTCATTCAGGCATCCACTTTCGGAAGAGGACAACAGGTTGTTCTCTATCCCTTAGTTCCTCCAAACAACAGCAGCAACAGCTAAAGTCCTGGCCACATCAGAGTTGTGGCAGTGCAGCTCTGAGGAGAAACCTGTGTCAGCAGGCAAGGATTAAACACTTCACCTTGGGACTAGGAGAAAGTGCCAAAGCATCCCTTACACAGAGAAGAGGAGCCCCATTCTCAGATGTAGCTGTGCCCCCATTTGACAAACGGGCCACAGGGGAAGGTGCTCCATCACCACTGATATTTATTTCTAATCGTGGGAGTGAAATGACTGACACCTGGTGAGAAATGAAGCCCAGAATGTCTCATTGCCCACCTGTGCTCATACTTGCATCATGCTAAAAATCCTGAAGGACATGACAGCCTTGTCCACATTCCTGTTATAATCCCCAAAATCCTGCAGTCAACAAGGACAAGCTTGCTGAGAAATTAATTTAGTCAAGTCAAATGCCTGTCCAAGCATGGATGCTGCCATATGGTTTTGCATGTGATACATCTATAGCTCAGATTTTCACCTGATGTACTTGAAGACACAAAGGAATAAACAGAAGCATTTTCTCACTGATGTGCCTGCTGGATTCTGTCATTATTAGTAACATTATTGTCCCCAACCAATAACTGTTGCCTTCTTCTATAAACCTTTGCAAATAAATTTCTAAACTAACAACAAAAACTGACTCAGAGCTCAGGCTCCCCTTGAACCATTTTCTGTCAGGGACACTCACAGAAGCCTCACTGGTCTGACTGCTCTGTGTATGGCACAGCAAGATCCTGGACCTGAGCACTCCTTGCTGAGGATCTTTTCCGGCTCCTCAGGGCTCTGCAGTCTGTGCAGAGCATTAGCAGATCACAAGACTCTTTGTTTAAACCAGAGTAACATCCTGGACCTCATTTACCACAGTTTTATGAGTGCTTTGTTTTATTTTTAATATAATGATAAGCCAAAATAAGCCTTTACACACATCTAAGTGACAATCAGATGTGTATCTCCTGAAAATCAGATTCTAGAGTCAGTTGTTGAAACCAAAGAATGGAGAACACTGAAAACCACTGGGAAGGAATGATGACAGTGGAGGTTTTCTTGGCTTTCAGGAAGCAAGGTGGATACTGGGAAAGAATGAAAAGATAAGTTGGGTAGAAAAACAATGCTGAGGGCACTCGGGGGTGAAGAGGAGGCATTGGATATGCAGTGCACTTTATATTGAAAGAGTATTTAAAGCTGTGTTTGCTCTATAAAGAACATGAAAACTACGTAAGAGAGAATCACATCTGATTTAAACAGACATGGAGACAGACGCTGAAATAAATTGCAGAATATGTAAAGCTGGTACTAATGTAAAAACCACATTCCACTAATCTCATCACTAAGACTCACAGCAAGTGATTTCATGAAGGCTGAAGCAAGAGTACTTCACGTTGTCTAATCTCAGCTGCAGCCCTCAAAAATTTTTCTCCTACAGTCGTGGTTTGCTGTGGGAGGATGTGGGGGCTGTAATTGTCCCACTGAGGGTTTTTGATGGATGATTGTATTTCAGATATCTGGACCTGTGATTCTGTAAGCCTCACTTTGACTTATCATTACATTAAAAATAAAACAAAGCACTCAGAACACTCTGGAAAGAAACGTGAAAATGGCTGGTCCTAAAAAGATGCACTGCAAAAAGTTTTTATTTTCTTCGTGTAATTTTAAATAAATTTAAAGATACCAAGTAAATACAGTGAATTTTACAGAAGCCTTGGATGCAGGGCCACTTACTATGAAAAGTAAGTGGAAAAATCAGTAGATCCTCTATGACAGGAGGAGTCCAGCAAGTCTGTTCCCTACATCACCTTTTTTTACATGGATTTTCCTAAAATGATTGAAAAAGAACTGTCCCAAGACATTCACACCAGCCCTTTGCCAGAGGTGACAGTCAAAGCAGCAAACCCAGATCCATACCTGCTATGCAAAGCCTGGTGCACAAACAGAAATGGGTTTGTTTCCACCTAAAGCTTTCAATGGGTTGGTTAACACATGGTGAGGAGCAGAGCTCAGTTACCACGTGTTAAACAAGTCCATCTGCCAGAGCTCTTCTCTCTGAGCCCTTGGTCCAACCTGAGTTACTTGGGTAACGAGCAGCAGGTCCACAACAACCTAATTTTAGTCTTGGTGTCATAATCTTTGCAATCTGTTGTTCTTAAATTGCATTTAAAAACCATAAATGGGAAAAAAACCCCAAAACAACAAATCAACTGCTCAAATGACAGGACCAGAAACTGTTTTGTTTACACTGTTAGCTCCATGGACATCAATAAAGTTACTCCTCATTTTTAAGTAAAATCAGCCCCAAGTTATTTAAAGCTGACAAGATGTTCACAGCTGAGCACTTTGTGAAATAAACAGATCAATAACTGACCTGAAAATGGTTCTTTTGGGGCAGAATTCTTACTTGTAGAGCTGTCCTATTGTTTCTTCCTTCAGTACCACAGAGCACCCTGACTACTTACTGTTTACACAGAACTTTCTACATTGAATGCTGAACTCTCAAATCCACCTACTTACCACATGTCATTTGTAGTATGCAAATGCCAAGCCACTTGGTGCTGCTGTTTTTTCAGCAAGTGACATTTTCAAGGCATCCCCACGACAGCACGAAGATCACTTCACCAGAACTCGGGGGTTACCATTTGGCAGGTGAGAAAGCAGCAATGGTCTGCACTCAGAGACTGCTCCGTGCTCCTCGGGAATGGGGTGTGAGAGTGACACTGTGGTGCCCACCCAGGGACACGGGAAAATTCGCTGCGTTGAAAGAGTATTTAAAATACACACAGCTGTATTTTAAGGTTTCAAATGCTTATATTATACACTATACATACCAGTGATAGGAATATTCTTAAAATCTAGGCCTCCACTCTGCTGCTTCTCTTAACAGATGCTGCCCTTACAAAACTGAAACCAACCAGCTCTGGATACAAATTCATACCAGTCAGTACCTGACCCATGTGTACACTGAGTTACTGGTTTGGTTTATTTCATTCCAGCTGCTTTGATAAGCATCAGGTAACTATTTGATGATGTCACATATGTCATACATATGTCTTCCAAATTAAATCTGTATCAAAAGAAAACCCAATAATTTTTTTAGATTAAACATTGGAAGAGGAAATGAAGTTGCATTCTTGGCCTTCTTCGATATGAGACTTGTCCTTTTTGGAAATATTCATCCAACAGTCAGTTAGCTCAAGATAATGCCATATGTTCGAAGTGAAAAAGCACTTCTTCCCCAAAGAGCAATGTTAGGGCTACTGGGGCTGCAGAAGGAAGAAATATTTGACTCCCTGCCAGTCTCTGAGCTCCCAGAACAGCGCTGGTCACGCCTCTGAGAACCGAGCTCCACACCAGAGCAGCTATTTATTTTTGTTAACTTGTTCACAGTTTCCCAACTTTTCAACTCACACTATTATAAAATTTTAGCCTTCCCATCTTTCAGTTTGGCTACACCTTTTCCCCCAGCAGAAGTGGCTTATAAATGACTTTCATAGTTTTACTACACACTTGTAACATTCATTTTCTAGCATTAGCTTGAGTACCAGCACCCAGGAGCACTTACTTGAACAAATGAGCCAACTCTCTTATTTATAATTCATTAAGTCTTGAAGACATTTCCGTTTGTATTTGCCATGAATTTAGGGATCCCGGACTGAAGCCTTTAAACATCTTTAATCTTTCAACCCAATCTTGTGATCCATAAAGCTCCTTTTTCATCCAAAACTTCTATTACCTACAGCTAATATTCTGACATGTTAGTTCCAGCCACTGCAAACACTTCACGGGCATGGAATTGACTGTACAGCTGTAAGTCAGTTAAGAGTGTGACTTCTTTTATCCTAAGGATAGAATATAAATCCTAAGTAGAAGCTCTGGTGTTGTAAAAAGCCTCTAACACTGGTGGCTGATTTGCCTTGTCAGCTTGGACTATGAATATGGCACTTGAGAGCTTAGCTCATAATCAAAGCACAGAATACACAAAATTAACTCCAGGCACACAGGAGGCTCCATTACTCTGAAGTTTCTCAAATGGCAAGGTACCAGTAAATGGTACCATTTGTGGAGCTCTCTGTTGAAGTGTCTTCCTGGTGTCAAACCCACAACCATCAAGCCTGGGAGCTTAACCTTAATCCTGCTTAGGAACAACTATCATCTCTTTTTAAAATAGATAAGGATGATTTTAAAATATCATCACCATTCTTTTCAGTCTTGACTGGCAGCCTATGCACAGGCCACTGGACTGGACAGCATTGGGCTGCATCTCATCCACACAGAGGAAATCTAAATCAGCACAGCTGATTATATCACACTGTTCTAGCGTTACTCACCCTGCCCCAGAAAGCTTCTGCTTCCAGCTAAAAGCACATTTGTCATTAATTTTTCCAAGACAACTCCTGGGTTTGCTGTGGAAACACTTTCTTTCTGTTTAGATTTTTAAATAAAAACCCATCAAGCAACAAAGCCAAGATGGGAGATACACATCTGACAGTTTTGAGATGTAAGTGAAATTGCTACCTTCTAATTCAGGCCAAAATCTCATAAGCGCTATGAAATAGCCTCAGCACTATGTATTTTTAAATGTTTTTTGACATCCCTTATTTGATGGCATCCCATAAAACCCTTTAAATTAGTACATCAGAAACAAAAAGATGGCAAGAACTGTGGACTGGAATCTATTCCAAACAAAATCCTTGATGTTTAGATACTCTTGGCAGTTTCACAAGGATTAGGAACCCTGTTACATATCCAGAAAGCAATACAATCTGTGAAGGTAAGGAAATTATATACATACCACATTTCTGCTTGCCTGGCCCCAAGATGCTGCTGCCATCTGGGTTTGACCTGAGGTTTGAGGCATGAAAAATCCCTTCAGGACCTTGCCTGCCTTCCTCAGCTCCTTTTGGAGTTGTTTTGGTATCCATGAAAATGCATTGAAATCTTACATTTATTGTGTAAAGGAGTTCTTGGAGATTCTGAAAACATCCTTCCCTTTCTATCCCTCATTACTGCTGGTGATCTGTATAGATCCAGCCACACTGGAGATCTGGCAATAAAACCTTCTCTTTGAGGCTTAGCAAGGCCCCTCACCTGCATCTCTGCTTTGAGATGCTGCTTACAGTTCTGCCTCTGCCCCACAGAAAATATTTTTTTTTTCCCCCCCGGGGAGAATGTCAAAGGGCTTTGTGATAAACAAGTGTGGGTGGGAGCCTGAGGCTCTCCTCCTCGCTCCCAAGATACAGCCCAAATCCATAGCCAACTCCCGTGCAAAATTAAACACACAATATTAAAATATTTTTGCAGGCTGCATCTGTTTTCAACACCCACAAACCTGCTCCTGCCCTGATACTGCTGCCTACTGATGTGTTTCAGCTTTAGATAGAAATCATTCTGGGGAAGAGGGCCAGCAAGGTTAATGACAGCTTTGATTATTCAGGTTGAATATGGATGGAATGAAGGAACTTTCTTCGTGTGATGGTGAAGTCTCTTTGCCAGTTCCATCCAGTTTCACATCCAGTTTTAATAAATAAACAGGCTCAGCCTGTGGTATAGGCAAGTTCATTACCACAGAGAGAACTGTCACGTGAGCTTTAGTGACTCCTCCAAGACCATGCAGCACCTTCAGCAAAATTTATTGTGTTACTCGTTCTTACTGATGCTGTTTGATGTCTTTGGGAGGGCTGGAGGGTTTCTGTCCTAGGGTAACTCTGACATTAAACAGGCCTGGACTTCTAAATCTGTCCATGATCCAACCAAAACTTTGAAATGACAAATTTTGTTTTTGTAGCTCTGCTTCTTAGACATATTCCACTGAGTCTAAACATATCAGTCAATTTTTCCAGTTGCCCAGGCAGTGGTACAATTATTAGAAAGTTAATTCCAGAAGCATTGCACTGAAATTATTTTTAAGAGTTATTCACCTATGCAAATGTACATTGTCAGCTTGGATTCCTCACAGGTATGAATATGCAGTTTGTATTTCCTACACCATGGTGACTGAATTTCATAGTCAGCTTGGAACTGGAAAAATGCCAAGAGGTGTTGTTATAGTGTACAGGACAAAGTTTGCTACAACTTCTGCTATTTATGTAATTATATGTGAGCCCTTATTTTGGTGCTGCTTCTTTTATTATTTACATAATAATTAAAGTTGATGTCTCCTTAAGTGCAGTTTGAGAACACTGTAAATAAAAAAACATAGAAGTCCAGTCCAATAGTCCCTCTCACTAACAGTTCCTATTATTGCTGAAATTAAAAAGTTACAGCAATCTGGACAGTTGTAATTAAAAATCTTCTTTGATGTTCTTTGTCAAGAAAAATAACAGAGTGTAAGCAAGAGATGAAATGCAGCAGGGGGAAAGCAGGATAAAGCTGATGTCATCGTTCTAACAAAACATCCAAGTTTATGTATTCTTCCCACACAAACTCAGGAGTGGGAAATGGATTTTTCCCCCATCCTAGATACTCGAGGTTGGCTCTGCTTCAGCTGGAAGGTTGGGCTTGATCTCAACTACCAGCCTAACTATTCCTATTCTAATCCCCTTCTCAGTGCACTCCAAAATGGCTGGAAATTGCAGCATAAGGAAGGATTCCCATGACTAAAGCACCTTTCCCACAGTAAGGGGTTATTTTGCTCCATGACTCTACAATTTAATTTGGTTTGTTCAGACCCAGATTCTGTTGCAGAAATGGGTGAGAGCAGAAGGCACAGTGGCACATTGTGCCATAGCAATTGGAGTGGGCAGTCAGCGGGGATCCTGCTTCCAGGGGTCATAAAACAGGGAATGCCAGCCCACAAACCAGTCACAAGCTGGAAGTACTTGTACCATGATTGAAACTGCTGCTTAAATTCCTAGACCAAGTTTCAGAATGAAGATACACTTGCTGAGAAAAAGCCTCCTCTGCTCAGGATCAGGCTGTCAAAGAAACGGACGTGAGCAAACAGTGAGCAGGTGACTGCCACAGGTAAAGTGATTGAGTGGATTTACTCATTCTGCTCATTAAGGGTGTTTTCCCACAATGTAGAAGAATCTCAGCCATGTCAACTCCCTTTTACAGAGTCTTTCCCTAAACTCTGAGGTCTTGATATTCACAAGGAACTCCGACACAAATTCAGAAGGACAACTACAGCTAAAGATAGAGCAAGGCCAGCAAGTAAGAGCAGTTTCACCGTTGCCTAAATTAACAAAAGAAATACCTCACAGAAATACATTGCTTGTCTTTTTTTTCCCTCCTGACAGAAATACATTCCTTGTCTTTTTTCTCTTCCTCACAGCAAGACAAGGGACAGTTCAGTTTATTCTCTTACTCTGGATTTGCACAAGGGTAAGTAACTCTAGTAACATCAGTTGAGTTATTCTGGCATGAACCCAGGGAAAGCAAAAGCAAAATTTAGTTCCTTGTTTGTTCTTTATAAGGCGCCTGACCCTTAGAAGCATCAGCCTGTTTGGAAACAATCCCGTAGCCTTCAAGAGAGGAAGACAAAAAAGATCCAACTTACATAAAAATACAAGTATGCCAAGTAAGGCTGGTATTGCTTGACATTTTACTGACATGAACAGATGCTGAAGCAAAACAAAAACCCCAAACCTGTATATGGCCTTGAAAGAAAACTCTTGGTGGTTGTATTCTACTACTGAAACTGTTGCTCCATTACTTTGGGGCAAACTGCCTTTTTATCTTTTTTTCTTAAATGGAAACCACAGTTCTTGCCTAACTGCTTCATGGAAGGTTTACGACTTTTGATAGCTATTTAAAATTGCTGGATTTTATGATAGATAAGAAAACATCTCCCTGAAGGTTCTTGAAGCATGCCTGTTGGAAGAATAGCAATGCAGTCATCCTGTGTGTCATGGCAAGCTCAGCACAGGCTACATTACATATGTTGTAGTCTAAAAGTAGCACAAAGCTTGTTGCTTTTGAAGTAAGCACTCAAAGAGGGAGAGAAGGACAAGTGGACCTCCTTTTGTAAAGATTTCCCCCAGGGTGCCAATCATGGCCTCAAATTCCTTTTCCAGCTTACTCTCTTGAGCAGATTTCTTTTAAAACAAATAGGAAGAGACAGCAATGGCACCAGTGATGGATGGAGCATAAATGATCCACAAAGACTTCCTGTTTCTCCCTGGGGATTGAGCTCATTGACAAAGTCTGAATTTGCATTTACAGGCATATTCCATTTGTGGGGCTTGAGAACATCCGAGTTCAGTCATGTAATGTAACACCAGATCTTTTTTCTTCCTCTTTTTTCAAAGGAAACAGGACTAATTTGGTAACTGGCACGGTTCTGACTGCAATCACTCATCTAACTGCTTATTTGAGCCAGTTTAGTCATTTGGACCCAAACTTCCCAAGTTTTACAGTGCACGGAAACCGTCTTTGAAATGCAGACATTATCTCAGATGTGGATCTCCTGATAGAACTGAAACTGCAGAGATCAGTGACCTCAGTTTCAAGAGCAGTACCCGTTTCCTTCATCATCTCAACTGTTTGGTGCATTTCTTTGTAGAGATACATTTTACTGACGTTTTTGCTAAAAAAAAAAATCCTACAGAAACAGTAGAAACACACTATTAGCAGAATCTAGTCTTTAAAAATAAATTTAAAAATTGATCTTTCAAAAAAGTGCAAGAAGTGCTTAGACTGAGAAAAACAGCACACCTGAACATCCCAGAGACACAGGAGAAAACACTTTCTAATTTCATTTAGCTCACCTCTGTAAATTCTCCTCCTCAGACACTGACAAAGCATTCTGGCTCCTGCTGCTCCACGGTTCAGAGATGCACAGAGCAGCCCTGGTACAGCACAACAGCGTTGCCACATACCTACAACATTGGAAAATGCACCACCTTCAGGAGTCAGACAGCATCAAAAAGCTTTCTGCAGAGATTTCCCCATACTGTGACAGTGACATCTCTATTTGTGTATGTCAAGGTAAGAAGTCCTTATAGAGCATTGCTCAGTAAACACCAAAGTGCAGTTCAGCACTAATGAACTGGTTCTTGTCTCACTAAAGGGTTCTGAGCTACAATCAAATAAAAAGTCAAGCAAATTTCTTTAAGGGCGGCTCATTAATGCTGTTTAATTTCACTGACGAGAAGTCCCCAGCACTCTGCAGCACGATGGCTCTGCATTACACTGCAGCTGCCATCATTTAATCAGAGAATGCAAAGGAAGCAGGAAGATAATGGTCCATTTTAGTAGCTGCTCAAATGTCTTAATAAACACATTTTTTAACAACTGGCATTTTTTAATATTTTTTTTCCTCAGCACAGCTCTTGACTGCATTTATTGGGACCTCCTCAGTTTTCAGCAGGCACTACCTTCTATCTTCTAGCCTTACAATCACTCACAAAAAGCTCACACCCCTGCCTAATAAGGCATTCTTCCTTTATCCCATATCATTAACACTGTTCAAGCCCCTGAAGCTGCCACATATTAGTGGTTTAGCATATGGTGATAAATTGAAGGCAATGACACCAAGTCATTGTGTTTCTTCCTTTACAGTTGCTTACATGAAGTACCTGCAGACTCTTACCACAGTAAGCTCTACACAAACACGCTTTTTATTTATTGGAATTGAAATACTTTTGAGACAGAAGTCTTAATTGCTTTCTTTGTCACACTTTTCAAAATCTCAGCATATCACAAGACAGCCTCCCTCAAGTAGGCAAAGTTGGAAGTGAGCAGGTGAAACAACTGATCTAAGACCATAACTGTACTAGAAGAGGACCAGGTACTTTGTGAGATCAGCTGTTTCCTTCAGATTTTCACCTCTCCATGGTGCAGTTAAGGTCAGAATAGATCACTTTTCAGTCCTGAAAAGTCATATGTGCACACATGCTATTATGAAGGCAGAGACAGGCAACAGAAACATAAATATATTAAAATATTAAATAGCTATAAACATCCAAAGAAGCTGGAAAGAAGTGATCAAACACAGGACATGTGCAGTGGCCACACCTCACCCAGATCAGGCTGGGCCAGCTCAATGCTCACACAGCAGCCAAACAGCTGATTTGAAGGAAAGATGCATGCTTGCTCCTAAAAAAACTGGTCTTCCCACAAATCTTTATTTATGTATAAATAGAGAAGTTACTGAGAGTTTCAACTAGCATTTTTATAGCCCCACAAGGATTTCTATGAAAACCATTACCTGAGAATAGTAGCAACATGTAAAACCTGTGTTTTAAGGAAGGATGATTGCTCTCAGAAATAACTTAGCTAGGGGCTAAAATAGATTATTTTCTATGGTAGCAATTGGTGAAATCTTGCTAAAATGTTCCAAAAGTCCAACCAGAATGGACTAAGAACTACTAACAATACATCTAAAACATAATGATGTCACAGTCAAGCCACTACACCTCTTAGCATTAAAGACCACGTAGTCTCACACAACTTTGCTCTAGTAAGACTATAAATCATTGCATCTCTCCACCTTCTCTCTGCTTGGCTACATTTCTGTAGGGAATTTTTGTTCCCTATCCCCCACATCAACCAAATTACGTATCTACTGTTGGAGCCATCAGAATTATGAATATATTTGTGTTATTTCCAGAAACCGGAATACTCTCAGAGTACTGCAGCAGAATCCATGTCAGAATTAGGTGTGACTCTATTTGCTCTGGAAGCTCAAAGCAGGTTGCAGATCCACTCACAAGTCTCCCCAAGCTGATGCTGGGTCCGTACAAAAAGGATCATTAAAATGAGGTTTTTAAAAAGTTGATGCATAAGCAAGCAAGAAAGAATGGCATAGAGAATTAAATATGCTTCTAAACAACACTAACAGCTTTCTCCACACAATCCCCACCCCCCTGCCAGAAGGAGACAGAGACAAAAGACAACAAAAGCTTCAGGAAAGATTCTGATCAAAACCATTCCTGTATGCACAGCTTATAAGTTAATAGATCTATTTTTATACCTCTGAGAAGAGGATAAAGATGAAGGATTTAAACATTTTCACAAAATGCTAGCAGCAAATGGCTTTTTATCAATTGTGTTTGCATTAGCTATAATTTTTTCTCATTCTCCAATTCTCAGAGATTTTAAATATAGGGTTGAGTTAGTAGCTTCTAATTACAATTATTTTGGATAATGTTTCACACACTGATACTTCACAGCATAAGAGTTGTGCTTTCCAACTTCCAAGGCTTTACATGAAAAATGGGCAAAATGGCATTTTTTTGTGTGCTCAAATCCATTATAGTACAGGAAGATTAGAATAGGCGACTAAAAAGATAATGTGCATCTCTAATATATAACTAAATAAAACTAGAAGTAACCTCACACTCAATGCCCACTTTCCAAATATTGCTATTTGCTCATCTGTTCTTGCAATCCAAGTCTTACTCACAAACTGGAGGAGAGATTTTGTTTTTCTCCACAGAACGTAAGCCCATGCAAGAAAGTTTTAATGCTTTACACTTTTGTGCTGTGGTGATCCTAAAAATAAATAGTACATTTTGTAACAGCTTGTAGTCTTATGACAGGAGATGGAACTCACCAGGAGATTCAGAGCAGAGTCATTTGAAATACTTTTGTTCCAAACCAACACTTTTTCTTTTCAAGCAACTCTTTGGGTTGTGATGCTTCAGACTTTGAAATTAGTGTAATCCCTGCCAGTACCTTGGGTTGGAATATTCCACCATTCGCAGGGGGATCAAGTTGGTTACTTTACCTCACCTTCACACATACTGATTTTCACAAGGCCTTTAATTAAAGTCAGGTCTTCCCTTTTCCCCTTGGGTGACAGAGAAAAACATCTCCTCATTCTGAGTAACCTTAGGGCAAGAGAGTGAATTTGTCCTTCCTACACAACGTGTGCTGTTAATGATTATCTATCTAATAATGGTTACATACATTTGTTATAACACCATATATTGAAAGATCATGACAACTAGTAGCATCTGACAAAGCCTTTGAGGTTGGTATTGTATCTAGTCTTTTGAGTCAGACTTGGTTTTTTTAATGTCTTACCATTATCAAACAGACCTCAATGCTCTCCCCCATGGATCTCTGATCATCTCCTTCCCACCTCTGCAGTAACTATAACAGACCCTAACTTAAGTGATACTTTGGCATTTGCACTGAATCAGAAAACAGACAGACTTTCTGGCATTTTCTGGACATGGATGACTCCTCTGACTCAATTTCACTTCCATTAATTACTGCCTACTTCCCCATACTCATCTGCAACTGAAATTGGAGAAGGAGCTTTCTTACAATCTTTGAACCACAGTACAACAACACATTACCAATGGGTTCTTCTCAGGCAGTTTATTTCACCAGTAACTTCACCAATACCTACTAAATGCACCTTTACACCTACACAGGACCTCTTTGACCCTTGGACATTCCCTTCACGTCCCTCTGCCTTTTGTGAAACGACGAGCAGAGAGTGAAGCTGACACAAACAGCCGATTGCCTCGAGACACCAGCAGCCTGGCTTGGCCTGTAATTTGTATTCTTGCACTGTTACTGCAGGATGATTGCATAGCTATTTTCCATGCCATAAAAAGGTACAAGAGACCAAGCCCTGCCCTTGCTGGTCAGTGCCGACCCTGTAATTTGTGGTGGAAACAATCCTGGGCTAGCAGGAGGGGTGTGATGGGCCATGTTTAGGTGTTCTGCGCGTGCCAGTGAAGCGGCACGGGTGGAACGTCAGGGAGCAGGGCAGGAGCAGGGCTGCTGGCACAGCTCGGCCCTGGCACATCCTCCAGCTCACTCATCCCGTGCTCTCAGCTCTGCTCCAAAGGCTCGTTTTCTCCACAGTTATTCTGCACTTAAACAGGGCCTGGCCGTGCCCTGCCATGCACCACAGCAGCAGGGGCTGTTCAGTGTCACGGAGCCTGAGCTGCTCTGAGGGAAGGCAGGTCCTAAGGCATTTCATTCAGCCTGAGCATTAGCACAGTTCCTAGAAATACTTACAGAGAGCTGAAAGCTCAATGCAAGGATTTTTCTTAAAGAACAGGTTTCATAACTAATTCAAGATGCTTTCTAAAGTAATAGAAAAATTAATGAAGCAAACAAGTAATGAACCAGTAGAAATAAGTAATGAGGAGCAATTTAAATGTACCTAGAGATGATTCCTGTTTCAAATAAATTAATGACCTTCCAATCACACATCCTTTTATTCATTCATGATTATAACTTTATTTTCTTCTTTCTTTGCTATTCTATTTCTTCAAACCATGAAAAATTAGTTGAAGGTTTTGGCAGCTGAAAGTAAATATAAATTGTATAACAGATGCACAACAAGCCATCAAAATATATGGGACAAATAGATATAAGTTAACACTGTTAAACCAAAGGTAAAATCTGTCCAGATTTCTTTTACTTTTAGTATTTTCCTCTTTCTTTAATGTGTGCTTTCCTAAACAAATAGAAATAGCATAGTAAGGTGTGTAACTCTACAAAGAAAATATAATAACACAAAATACACAGCTATCCTGAGGAAAGAAATTGAGCAGAACGGCAATTTATGAAGTTAAAAGGCACTGAAAAAATGTCAGCTGGAAAAAAACAGGCTGTGAAACAGCAGAAAAGAGCTCCAGAAATTTCATTCTGTGTCTGTGCAGAGATCACTGAAGTAGAATTTAGTCAGAAAATGAAGTTACAATCTTTTTCCTAGCTATCTCTCTTATTAAACACACCTATAACATCACCAAAAAACACGTTCAGAGATGAGGAGAGAATATTTAGTTTCTAATAAGTTTATGCTTGATATCATGTTATAATCAAGGCATTGTCAGCAGTAACACAGGGCAGAATCCAGAAAACAGAATTGGATTTTCCATTCCCGTAACCTTCAAGAAAAGCGGTTGATAGTCTCTGAGAGCCACAAGCCATGTATTGTTGCTACATTATTGCTTATTACCATCATTAAGTACATAAAGCCTGTTAAGGAAAAAAAAGAATGCTGTGGAAGGAAGAGGGTGTCAGTACCTTTAAGTACAAGCAAGCAGTTTGTTTCAGGGCAGGAAAGAAAGGGAAAGAGTGTATGAGAATGGTAAAGCTTATTCCATTGAAAATGTAACCACAGCACAAAATGAAGGGTGGTTCATTCTGGTCCATAGTGATCCTTTAAAAGGTTAGACTATGGTTTTTAAAGTACCAGTATCAATTTGCATATGCTTATGGCCTAAATTAGAAGCTAAACTCTGAAGTACTGGAGACCTAATACAATACCCCAACATGGTTGATAAAGTTCCAAATGTTTGAGAACAGCTCTTCTGCTAGGCAGGTGTTCAACTGTACTGAAGTTTGTTGCCTTTTTTTCAAAGAAGCACTTTGAACACACCACTCACAATGTTCTCTTTGCTCCTTTTCAAAGTAAACTTTGTTTCCCCAGGCAGTTGGTCTTTCAGGCTTTGTAGTCCTTAATTGCATTTTAAGCAGATATTCGCTCTGTGATGCTCTCTGTGGTGAAACAGAACACACATCGTGACATGTTCCCACTATACATAAAGAAATGCTGTGCTAATGTAACCCACTGCTTAGTGCCTCCACAAACAGCAAGAGGCTGTTCTCTAATGCTAAGGGAAAAGACAGGAAGAGAACAACTGTATGACTGTACAACAAAGATCTTGCAGAAAGACATTAAGCCTCTTCACAGTGCTCTTGAAATAGAAAATTCAGTCACAAAGAAGACAAGACATGGCTTTTAGATACTCTGAAAACAAAAGGTATTTTTGCTTGTGCACCTAGAGCTATTTGCTATTCTACCTCCCTATCAGCTTCTCATCAAAGGCTGCCTACACAAATGCTTGATAACAATAGGATCACAGCCATAAGAGTATTCATCATTCCAGCTCAACAGGAAACCAAAGTATGATATTAAGCAGAAACTGCAACCTGAGTTCTGCACTCGGAGTGTCTGGCTCAACACTGCAACAGCTTCAGCCCAGGTACTCCTTGTTCACACCTTTAGAGAAGTACAACTCAATCCATGGTTCAAACTGGAACCTTTGCTAATAACTTGTATTTTATGGATCTGCATTGTCAGGCCAGCAGGGACAGGTCAGCTGGGAGGCACAGCCAGTAGAAAATATCTGTGTATGAGAAACACCACGGTGAAATAAACTGCAGCATACGAGAATTGAGTTAATCTGAAATCCCAGAACAACTTTGTTTCCTATAGAAGGATCTTGGAAAGATGAGTCTGCAGAGAAGGAGTTAAGCCTTTAGTAGTATTTCCTAAGTGGCCTTGGCAAGGGCCCTCCAGAACAGGGGTTAATCCGGCCTCTGCCAATGAGCTCTCACTGTCATAATGAACCATCTTCCACAAGAGAAACTGTCCCTGCCTGACAATATAATACAGCCACAGCATATCCAGTGATACAAGAAGTGAAATGGTATTCACTACAAACAGCTGAACTTTTCTCAGAATCCACTCTGATGGGTGACTAAATTCCCTTAAATATTTATCCAACATTGAAGGAGCAACACTTTGATTCTCCAGCAGCTCTGGAGATAGTTTTCCAGTGACTGAATGAAAATACAGTGAGAGTCTTCTGTGAAAAATGGAAACTGAAACAATACCATGAACCCTCAGTAAAGTTTCATGACGCATAAGCAGCAAAATCAGTTTGAGCTGGGTCATCTGTTGTGTCCATGTGTGGCAATGAACTAATACCAGAACAACTCCAGCTGTGCTATAAAGCAGATCAGTAAAAAAAACAAATCAAGTGTTTGTTTTGCTTTTTGGTTTTGTTTAGGTTTTTTTTTTTAAAGAAACACACAGTTTCTGTGGTGGTTTCAACAGTCTAGGATAGATCAACATTACACAAAGAACAACACAGGAATGGCTGCTGAACTGAGGGGAGGGCAAGCAAGAGAACTGTGAGGGTGGGTCTGCCAACCAAGCCAGTAGCTCATGAAATAACTCTACTCTGCTCAGCAAAACCTGGTATTATTACATGAAAGGCATAAACTAGATAATAATATTGTTCAAAGTGATGGATATTAAATGTTGCCTCACTCAACATCTCCTCGGCTGTAATAGGGAGGGTAAGTCTTTCCTTTTAGTTCATAGAGAAGACTCTGGGAACTGGAATGGATTCTGGAGGTATGATGTCCTAGGTCACGCAAAAGAGAGAAAGTAAAGGGGTTTTCACTGTTTCTAACAGGTAAAACCCTTTTCAGCTGAGACTTGCTGATCTTGGCTGCACATCATTTGCAATGTGTAGAAATCTAATTGAAGGGGATAAGAAGTACAAGCACAGCACAAAAAATACATTACTTTATAACAAATCTCACAACCTTTGCTGCCCAAGTCCACAGCCTCACCTGATTAGAAAGTACAGAACTTGCTATATCACATCTGATTTTATGGAAGTCAATATTCTCAGCAGAAATTGGGATAAAAAGCACCAGTTCATCACCACACTCTCACTAGATCTCTGAAAATGATAGGCTCCACCTTACTCACCAACAAACCACCCTTGTGAATTTGGTGTTATAGAAAGTTATCAACACTCCAATAACTTCTTAATTCCTAGCTTTAAAATGCCTCAACTAACCATTTCACTAATTGTGTGGTCTGAGGGCCAAAAGACATAATGCTTTCCCTTGGCTTTGCTTTTACCTCCCTGTCTCCAGCTAATAGTGCTGTTGAATGTGGTTAGTGACAATGGCACTTTATGTCAGAAAACTATAATTTAAAAGCACTGTTGTGTTTTTCACGTTCCTCCCAAATCTAGGGATGGATTTCTGTGGAGAGCAGAACTGAAAACAGCTTTCATTTTGTTACTCAAAAAGGTTAGGGCCAAAGGAGAGTTTATGACACTTGAAAAAAGACATTAATTTCTCTGAAAGTTTGGGTTTGGTTCTATGTTTGTGTGTCCCTCAGGTGGGGCTAATTGCTATCCCTTCCTACTGGACACATCTGTATCAGTAATTTTCACTCTTGCCCTGCTTATATTTTGATAGCAAGCAGCTGCATTATCACAAAAATACCTCTCCAAAGAAATACAGGGGAGAGAGAGAGGGCACCGTTAATCCAAAAGATAATGATAGCAGAGAAATATCTCTTCTTGGAATCCTGAAGTACAGAGATGATGGGGAAGTCTTCCTTTCACCTATTAGGAACACAAAAAGTTTCATACGTTTTGTTGCAGCTACTTTGGAACAAAAGGAAAAGTAAGAGCAAGAGAGAAATTCTCTCACCCAGACTTAAGCTGTCAGAATGGAAATGAAGAGAAGAAATAAAGAAAAAATACTCTGTGATAACATCATATGACTCACAAGCTTTAACAAACTCCCTTCAGAAATACTGTTAGGCAGAGTAAAAGCTCCCTTGTCTTCCTCTTTTCCATTTACACATCCCAAGATTTGCTGTGAAAGGAAACACCGATATTTTCCTCCAAATCTTTAGGGAGAAACAGCTTCATGTTTTTGCAGCTGCACTTGCCAGAACGCTGTTCCCACCAGTCCCTTGGCTCTTTCCTCAAATGTCCCATATTTCAGATTCCTTCAAGGGTAACTGTCAAATCCTCATATTAGTCCCCAGGACACAGAGACATAATCCCTGTCTTAAAAGACTTCAAATGATTTTCCCATTTTGCAGTTGGTACAGCTCCTACTACATAACACTGCCAAAAACAACCCAACACAGCACAGTGACCAAGCCAAAAACATGAATTTTTTTCTGGTGTTTTTTTTTTTTTTTTTTCAGGACCCAAAAGCTGGCAAAGGCATACACAATCAGTTCAAAGCAGCTGTTGGGCACACGTGCCTTGAATTTAGAAGTTGCCCACCTGGATCTGTGTTGGGAGTTTTTAGAAGTTCCTTCACAAAGCCCAGAGCATCAGAACAAGGCTCAGCACCCGAGAACACTTTGCTTTGTTCTCCTTGGCAATGGTAGCTTGTTTATCCTGTCAGTGCTCACAGAACAGCCTGGCAGTGCTCACCCCAAAAGACTGAACCTCACTAAAGACAGCAGTAAGACGAAACAGTCCCCTAGGCCAGGTGTCTCCACCATGACCTTTTGCTTGACTCTGCCCACATAAGCAATCAAATCTAGTAAAAGGTTAACAATAGGAATAAAATGGGTAAAATTTAAGGGTGGGAGTAGGAATATTACAAGATGACAGCAAGTAAGACACATCTCTACTTCAGTTCTTTCCTCTTGTAGCTACTCCAGAAATTAAAGGACTGTGAAAAAATACCTGCAATACCTATGAAATGCTACCCCTGCACAGGAAGTTAACTAGGATTAATCTCTAATGCCTGCCTAACACACTTGCACATCTGCAGACATGCTGACATCTAAAAAAGACTTGTTTACTCTGCAGACCTACACTGTATATAGGTTTGTGAAAAATAATTGGTATTTTTCAACAATTAGGACTACACACAATAATGCTACGGAAAGAGCAATAATGTTCTTCATCACATGGTCCGTTCTGTAGGAAATTAAAAGCAGTTGGAAGCACTCAGCCTCCAGATTGTGCTGAAGTCTTTTAGTAATGCTCTCTGGCTAACATCTGCCTTAGAAGTAAAAACTTAAAAATCAAAAAGCTTTGGTTGCCTCTGTGTTGCCTTTCGCTGGTCTTAAAATTAAGAGCCAGACATGGTTAAGGGGAAAGGGGTTTTTACCTCGGTATTTATTTGAGGATCCTTAGAGGTGCACCACTTCGCCAAGGTGGAATGGGCCAAAATGCACACACACGACAGAGCATGTGTACAATTTATAGGCCTTGCAAATCAGCATATCTGTCAAAGATTCCCCAATGAGAGGCTTGAATGAACCCTCCATCCCCAGGAATCTCCCCCTGGATGGGCTTATCTGAGTTTACAGGATGTGTTCTGGAAAGGACTTTGGTTTCTCAGGATAGCCCAGGGCTTTCTGGCCTCCAACCACGAGGCCTCCAGGATGTTTGGTTTCCAGGCTTGACGGAGTATTAAGTCTAAGCTAAAATATCAGACCTAAGGAATTACCAATGCGCATCCTAAAAGTTATATAAAAGGGTATATAAAAGGTATATAGAGGAAAAGGCAAAGAATCATCACGGCATCATGTGCGGCATTGACCTGCACGTGGGTGTGGTTCAGTAGCACGGTGCACGGGATGTGCTGGCAACCCCGGAGCAGGCGCCAGACAGGAACACTGCTCCTGAGGCAGGGAACTTCCCTCAGTGCCCTCCACAGGTACTGCAACCAAAATAGTGCCCTCGGTATTTATAGCCCCACAGAGCACTCCGAAGGGTTTAGTCATCAGTGTGTGACCATGGACACACCCCTCAAGGGCTAAAAATGAAAAACTGTTCAGGACTCCTGACCCGGATCTGCTGAGTGATGCCCCTACTCTCCATCAGCAGAGACATTTTATGAGCTCCAGGTTTCCCTGCAGTTATTTACCCAGTGACATCTGAGCCCTCCCTAACGACATGCCTCGAGCAGAGCTAATGATTATATGATTAATCTGCATAACCCTTGGCTCAAAACAGCTCTTGTCAACTGTTGACAAAACTGCTTTCCCAGCCCCTCCAACACACAGCCAGTCACGCAAAATAAATTCTTAAGAGGCAGTAGGGCAAGGTCATTTGAGCCCTTTGTATCACTTAATTCCAAGTGTATGTATATTTATCCAGCCAACACAGCAGAAAATGCCTTTGCTTTCTTCAAAAAGAAAGTGAAACAAGCAAGTGGTATTTGCTTTTAATAAATGGCAGCAGGTAACATACCTGGCAAAACATACCAAAATTAAACTTCAAGTTATAATGAAGCCTGAATTTTATATGGAATCATTTACCAAGCCAGGTTTTAGCAGAATCAAAAGGCTAAAAAAAAAAAATAATAAAATCACCACAAACCAAAAGCCCACCTGGTGGAATCCCTCAACCCATTTTTAAGCTTTTCCATAAAACTCATGTGGGACTTCTCAGCTTGTTGCCAGCACAGACTGCATTAACCTGAGCTTTTCACTGTTCTTTGAAAGGGTACACCAAGGTAAGATTTCCAAGAAATCACAGCTGGTGTGTTCACAAATGAACAGCCAAAGCACATATGAAAAGAAAGATTCCTTTTAATCCCCTCCATGATATCTATTTCCTTCTTTGTTAATGAAAAACACAGAACACAGACCTCAGCTTTTGTAAAAAATGTATATACACCATGCCTAAAACTGATGGTATCAGAAACGCCCCTGCTTAGCTGCAATTAACTGTGATTTCCACTGCCCAAAATCATCTTGAGGATAAGTGCTCCACATCCTGTTTTGATTGCCTTGCCTGCTTCTGTTTCTGTGCCCATGGATAAAGAACACTGAAGAACAGCATGGGGAAAACCAAGAAAAATCCAAAACAAATTACAAATAAGAAAACAGAGTCATCACCTATTTCCCTAGAATATTCACATTTTTCTTTTGTTTCTCATGCTGTAGAAAAAGATCAAAGTAGACCTAAAGAAAGCAGCATGTAATTTGCAGCAGTTGTATTAACAAAAAAAAATACTTATTTCTAAGCACCTCTCTTTACCCAACCACTACTTCCACACAGTGGTACTGCAGAACAGCTTTAAACCAGGACAGTAGAATGGAAAAGTAGATAATATAACTAAGGATTACCTCTTGATTACTTTCCTAGGCACTGCTTTCTTCAAGAGTATCTTTGCAGGAGTCCCCCAAATAAAGAGGTCTGTGTTTAACTTCTCTTGTACAAGATGTAGGATAGGTTGATACAACACTAGAAAGGCACATAATTAGTATACTAAATACATTTTCTGGCAACTCACCTCAAATGGAAAGAGAAACAGAGTAAGAATATAAATAGGCAAAGCCCATTCCCTTCTGGAGATTAGTTCTGATTTTATTTCTAAAGGGCCAAACTGCTTAACCATGTGAATTTGTACTTTTACTGCTCACAGATGAAGTTGACATCACTTACAAAGAAGGCTTAAGAATCTATTTTTAGGTATTGATTTTCATAAACTATTTAGCCAGAAGGTTGTTGCACTGAACTTGCAACTGTGCAGAAAGATCCAGATGATATTTAAGTTTGAATCCCTTTCTAGCCTGCACACATCTAAATGCTATTTATAAAAACTGATTAATTTTTAACCAAATATCTTCTAGCTACTTAATTCTGATACACACATTTAAATTTTAGTTGCCGTCCAAGAAAACTGAATTTTTATTCAGCAATGAACTCTCTTTGAACTCACAGTGTCCAGAAAGGTTTTCTGGCCATTGCTCCACTCAGAACAGTGTCAAAAGGGCACAGACCTAAAGAATCTTTTCCCACAAGGTGTGTCCCTTCCCGGGCTGTCATCTGACAGACACATGAAAAACACCCAGTGACCACAGAAGAGAATAGCTTAAGGGACAAAGGTGACAGCTGTACAAACATATTTTCAATGCCAGGTTTATGCAGGGCAGTGAAATGCTTGGTTCTTAACCTTCTGAAGCCATCATTTCTAAAGCCTCCCCAACTGTTTCCAAGAAAAATCAAAGGCATAGAGCTGCAAAATGTGACTTCACAGAAAAGTCAAACATCTTGGAAAATGAACAAGTCAGATTTTGCCTGTGGCAAATTTTACAGAAACCTCTTGACATTGCCTAAAAGGCTGGTTTGGTTTTGCTTTCTGAGTTTCTACCTCTTGGCTCTTGCTTGAGAACACTCGGGCAGATCTCAGTTTTAGCCTTCAAATTACAAAGTGTGCGTGGTGTGTTTGACACGGCTCCAGGACAGCGATGTCACACAGGCTGCCCTGAGCTGCACAACGTCCTGGCACTGTCCTCTGCCAGGACACAGCCTGCCACTCCTCTCCTACAGGGATTCAGAGCAGAGAGAAAAGAGGAAAGATGTAACCTAGAGGGGTGAAGCTTTGCCTGGTGTACAAGGGAAAACAAATTCATTACAAAAACCAGAAGGAAGTAATTTAGTGCACAAATGGGGACTCCCTTTGGTACCTGGCACCTCCAATAATAAAGAAATAGCTGAGGAGTTAGAACCAGGTGAGGCCAAAAAAGACCCTGATTTCCTTGTTCATCAGTGATGTGGGTTAACATTCGGCCTACAGCAAGATTAACTTGGAAGCCAGTTGTTTAAAAGGTTCTACAAGTAAGAGGAGGGATTCTTCACCCGTCTGAATAGAAACCAACATCGTCCTCCTTTACTTATTTTACCTTAAAGAGCTCCAGGTTGTCTGTGAACTCAACTGCAGGAGTCAGCAGAACTGGAGCAAAGACTCCTGCTGCCTTCCACTGAAAGCAGTCCAGGACAATCCATGGGGTTTCACTCAGTTTTACTGAGGCTGATACAAACAACAAGAATATACAGCACAGCACAGGACCACGACTCCATGGCTCTACTACTGGGTTTCCTGATGCTGTTTTAAGCACTGCAAGTCATTTAATGAGTAAAAACATGTAGAGTTGAAGAGAAAACATGGTACATAGCTGAGCTGGTCAGGAATTCTTTGAGAAAATACTAAATAAGACTTTTAACCTAATGTGGGAAAAAACTCAGCTGAAGGAATAAACAAAATGTAAATACCAACTTACCTGATACTAACAGATATTTTCCTGCAGTTGTCACATGGCTTGTATTGCTCCTGAGTCACCGTATGAAAATCCCTTACCAGAAGAATCAGGTCAATAGGAGTATCCACATGAAACCAGGAACATTAAAAAGAGGAAAAAAAAATACACCTGACTCAGCATCAACCAGACTGAATCACTGTCAGACAAACAAGGAAGTTAGGAAACTCTCTCTGACAGGTATTTTGTTTGGGAATTTCCTCGTCCATATAACTTGAGATATTTTAAATCAGTTTTTGTTGTAGAAGCTGATTAAATGAACAATGAGGGGAAATCAAATATTCAAATATAAGTATTATACTAATAGCATTAAATGACAGTGTCCTCTAAGTCCAGTCTCCTGACTGTTGACATATATAGTGATAAATTACTTTCACAATTATTTATTTGATACATAACAATGCATTTATGAACATGCATGGCTAGGAAAGTTTGCCCAGCATGCACATTGTAATATCATTTGGGTTTTTCACATTAATGCACTCTCAAGTCTTTGCAAATAACAAAAAGCTTACTCTGCTGATAAAGAAAACTTAAATGCAGATAATGTAAATGTAACTGCTCAAGGTGTATTGACTTGCACCTTAGAAGTTTTTCAATGCACTTTGAGGAAGACATGGGGATCTATTTCATTCCTGGTGTAGAGGAGAGTACGTGGCCCTGGTAACAGAAAAAATAGTGGTTTAGGAGTATTGAAGCTGGAGATAGAAGGATTCACCCCAGTGAAACCACAAGAAAGGAGAATCAGGACAGTTACACTGCTCAGTTATCTGTGAGGAATGCTGGAATATAACTTGCCTTATATTTTATCCCATTTACTATGAAAGCATCAGAGGACTCTAATCCCAATTGCCATAACTGTGTCTTTGCTTTAGTTGATGCTCACACTTATCCTCTACATATTAGACTAAAATACATGGTTTTCTCTCCACTCAGTGGCTCATCCCTTTGGCTCAGCACTTGACCTCTTTACAGCTTAAAGAGGTCTTCAAGTAAGAGGAAGGATTTTTCACCCATCTGAATAGAAACCAACATCATCCTCCTTTACTTATTTTACCTTAAAGAGCTCCAGGTTGTCTGTGAACTCAACTGCAGGAGTCAGCAGAACTGGAGCAAAAACTCCTGCTGCCTTCCACTGAAAGCAGTCCAGGACAATCCATGGGTATTCAGTCAGTTTTTAGTGGTTTTTAAAAGCAGATTTTAAAAGCAGTTGCTCTGCATTGTTGAAATCAATGGATGGAACTGTCACAACATCATTAAAACTCCTCCATCACCTTCAGCACCTTAAATCTACATTTTAGTCTCTGGTCCACTGCACTGTACAGAGCTCTGGTTCTACACATTAGGAAACCTCCATTTGGTCATGACATTTTGCTGCTAAATTTTTATGGCAATAATTAAAAGTAATTTTCAATGCCACTGAGTTAGTTTCATTACAATTAAGTATTTCTAATCAAATACATTAATCCCTCTTGAACAAGTGTGTCCCTGCACAGAACAGAAGAAAATACAAAGCTTTCATGGCAATTTAGGCAGATGGAATACTGAAAATACAGTTATTAATTTTAATCTCACTGAAGTTCACAGAGCACTCCTGCCAACCCTTAACACTGAAGGGAAAGAATAAATAATTTCCCTACTGACTTCTGCTTCAATAGGATATAGAAACCAGATGAAAACATTGCTTTTTATAATCACTTTTTATAATTACTGGGCTAATCAAACATTTCTGGCAGACTCTGTAGCAAGTGAAGGACTATAAAAGAATATTTTAGTCTTCTTTGAAAAGTGTATGAGTGAGAAGAAATGAGATTTTTAGTGACTCACTAGATATTTGTGTAACATTAAGTAAATTTTGTCTAGGCAACACTTAGGAAAAAGAAAGCTTTTGTTATTCCAAACCTTTATCTTTTAAATGGAAGTATGAGAAATATCCATCCTTCACACTCAATTTATTCTTGAAGAATCCTAGAGCTGCACTTCCAGTACGAAGGAGTCTAAAGTAAGCAAATGGACAGATCACAGGTAATGAAAAGAAAAAAGGAATCTCTTAGTTCCTTCTGAAAGCCTTTCCCTGTAAAAGACCCTATGATTTGTATTAGTGATGTCCAAGCCTGTGATGTTACTGCAGAATAATCTGAGTTTTAAAAATCTTCCCCTGAAAGAAATTACTTCCTTGCCTGGAAGAAGCATTTCAAATATCCAGCCAGCAAAATCCATTAAAGAAGGGCCATAAAGGTACTCTCAGATCATTCTGGCTCGAGCTGGATTTTCTCTGCCCTGGTCTATAGCTTTATCCCAAATCTGTCTCTATAGCCTTATGAAGATATTGATGCAAACTTCACTTCTCACTTGCCTCCCTCACCCATTATGGGCAGTCATCTGTTCTCTTATCAAAGGGCATCCTTCCCTTTTTATTTGTGTGAGCCTCTTCTAAAGAGATTTTCATGTCAAATACAGAAGCTGTAATATTAACATGCCCACTCCATGCCATTCATTATCTTCATTACTCAGCCAAACATTCTATTTTCCTGCCCCCTTACAGTTGTCACATCTTTTCAAGTCACGGGATTTCAATTTACACAGGATTGGGTGAAAAGGGCTCCTTTCAGGCACAACTACAGGAAAGAACATAAACAACAGCAGATTTTTTCCTTCCAAAAACTCAGGTGTCAAATTCAAATGATCACATGAGAATGTCACAAAAAGTTTCTAGCTAACACATCTGCAGGATAAAAGTTGACCCAAACACACTCCAAAGATTCAGAAAAAAAAGAAGTCCCTGCTTTTCACACTTTTTAAAGATAATTTTGTTCTAGTCTTGGTTTCTAATAATTGAAACAGTAAAATTATCATCTGTGATGTTGTGCTTGTTTCAGGCAGAACTTTCAGTCATTTGGCAATAGCCAAGTACCACAGGGAAGAATCACATCATAAAAATATGACCTGCCACACATCTGTAAAGGCTCACTAAGTTTGAATGTAACATCATTAAGCATCCTGATTTTTTTCCCCCATTGCTATTTCAAATTTATTTCTTTTGCTTACAGTAAAGCACAAACAGAAAATTACAGGGTCCACATGAGTGGTGAGGAAACTAAGTGTACTCTGCAAAGAACATAATAGGATTAGGAAAACAGTAGCATTTCTTGTTAAATAAGGAGCAAGGAGACTGTTTATGGGGTTTGGGGGTTACTTGATCTATTCAGGAAAGTTTCTTAGCAGCAGCTGATCACAAGTGAAAGATGTGGGGCACAAGAGCACATAAAACATGCCCAGAGCACAAGAAGGAGCAATTCATTCCTTTCATCTCTGCTGTGCTCTACTCAAAGAAGAGATTAATATTTCAACAACTACTGCAAACTGACTAAAGGAAAATATTTTATCCCATTGTCCAAAACTTTACTCAATAACTAAGGAAAAAAACCCAGTAGAATCACCAAAAGTTTGGTAAAGAACACAGGACAAGTCAAGGAAGCACAATAATATGGATGCAAAAGGATTTTCACATTTAAATGTGATTCAGCCTCATGAATCATTAACATTTCCATCTCACAAGGACAAGTTATCTCAAGACATCTAACTGCTTTGATGTTCTTTAAATGGGACATAAATACAATTCCTTCTATTACATTGCTGCTGTCAAAGACAAGCTTGGTGTAGTTTAGGAGGAAAAAAAAATGGGGTTTGGTTTTTTTGTTGTTTGGGGTATTTTTACAGTTACATTTTCAACAACTACACAAACCAGCTTTCCCTTCACAGAAAACAGCAGAATTTTAAGCCTAAATCAGTCCGTGAGACAAAGATAAGCATCTTCTGCTTCATGATGGAAATCACTCTGATTTTGCAATTGATGATTTGTAAAGCTACGAGCCAAGGGATGAAACCTGACACCCTGGAAAAGCACCAGCTCCTGAGAGAGTAAAAAAGCTGCAACAGCCATGGAACTGAAGTCTGCGCTGTGTTTCCATTTGCTGTCCAACTTCCTTGTGGATAAAAGCACTACATGGATTGTAGTACATGCCTGAACACCACTGGTTTAGGTCGTTTTCTACAAAGCATCTCATTTTAGATGTTTCACTTATAATGCAAATAAAGAACAAAAGAAGGTCACTAACACATGACCTTTTGTCTAAAGACAGTGTTTGCCCTTGCCAAGAACTGCATTTCTTCAAATCCCCTGGGGACTCTCTGCATGAATGATTTTGCATCTGAAATTCCTTACCTGCACTTCATCTATGTCTGAGCTAACAAAACACCAAAGCTTAGTAAGTTACTCTGGATTCCAACACTTGGAAGTGAAGTTTGCAGCTGCACTGGACTGGGACAGAGCGCACTGTGGTTCTTTATCCTGGTTTTCCCCAGTGTAGAAGTGTTTTGCTCCTCACTGAGCAATGATAACCCTGAAAGCTAAGCCTAAGCACATGCTTTCAGCTCTTCACCTGAGGGCTCTGCAGTGTTGTCAAAAATGGGTTTTAAACACTGACACAGTAGCAGCATCCCTTCCTCAAAGATGTGCTTTTCAAACCCTCTCCTGCATCATGTAGCTGCTGGATTTCAAGCCTGGAACCCCTGGTATTTCAAGACCCCACCTAATACCGACTGAATTTCAGCAGAACTCATTTTGGGACAGTAAGTTGTCCAGGACACAGTCTGAAATTACCAAAGTGACAGATCTTTAATTATTAATAAGCTGATGACAAAGCCACAAGAGTGCAGAGACCTGAGCACCTTCTCCATTCTTGCACTCTACAACATTTAACAGGTTTCACTAATAAACGCAGATCTAAAGATATGTAATCCTTTTAATGAAAATATAATCAGAAAATGTTAAATTATTTTATGTTATATATGCAAAGATCCCCCAAAGGTAGCAAGCTATTCTGAAATGCAAGCTGATTGGAAACCAGACACAGCACATCCTGCAAGCCTGGGCTCTGTGGATGATCACTCCCCAACATCCCCAACAGCAGCAGCCCCAAACTGGAGCAATTTCAGCCATCACAGACCCAGACGTGTTTTTTTTATCTTTGCAGTTCATTCTGTTTGCCCTGCAGCTGAACTTAACCTATTAATGTATAACAGTAAGGAAATATTTCCTCTGGAGACAGCAATGCACTTAAAACAATAGGTAGCTGGTATCATTTGCATCTCACAGCAAAAGCAAGTGATCACAAAACAGCTCTCCTGGTCTCCAAACACCTCATTCTTTAGAGCATATTCCATTCTACTGGGATCACAGGAGACAATTTCTCCCAAATCAGGCACAACATTGGTGCAAACCAGCACCTTCCTTACATGCAGCATTAAATAAAACATGAATCTCAAAGAACAACAGGCTGCTTCTCCCAAGTATGTTCTGAAGTACCAAAAACATCTAGAGAACATGGCAGAAACATGATATGAAGACATAAGAAACCAGCACAAGAACGTTAGTTAAACTGCTGCTTTGGTCAAGTTAATTAACATTCCTAATGATCCTACCAAAGTCAGAATGGTTAGGAACACACACATCTAGATGTACTCGTTTTAGACTCTGGGGAAAATATTCTTTTACAGAGGTTTGGGGTTTGATGTGGGTGCATTAGCAACAACCAGCCCCCAGGGATAACAGAACAAACAATTCTTCTCAACATTTGAGCTGCACCATTATTCTCACAGTGATGTGACACTGTCCCTACAACCCCACCCCCCCCCCACTAATAAATGCTTAGATAAAAACTCCCACCCCCTCCACCAAACGGGACCACTTCCTCATTACTGTGGTAACGGCACACTGAGCTGGAGAATCGAGAAAAGATCAGCACAATTCAATTTATTCCATGTGACGACTAAGAAAATCATTTCTACCAGCTTATGCCAGGAAGATGACGATTAAACTACCCTCGACAGCAGCCACACACATCAATCAGAATTGTCAAGCAAAACAAAGTGGTGCCCAGTGCAGAGCTGCACTGGCCTCAGGCAGGCAGCTTTCCTGCTTCTCTGCATCACAAAGAAACTTTCAGCACCTTGCAGAGTGAAACTTGAAACTGGGGAAATGATGGACAGTTTTAAACACCCACACCTGAAAGTCATAACCATTATTCGTGCTCATTCACACGTACCTGGAAATAAGGCAGATTTTCAATAGAAATCTTCGTAAGATTGGGGTGTCTCTGTGATGTGGGATAATAAGTTCTTAAAAATAACAATTTGAAGACTCTCTGCAAAGTAGATTCATCAGTCTACATTAGTTTCTATTCACGATAATACTATATTGTAGATGTCACCTAAGTCTATTAGCTGTATTAACATTTACATTGCATATTGCAATATCACTGATTCATCTAGTTTCTCAGAAAAATGTACCTGCTTCTGAAATTTGAGCAAAGACTTACAGCCCATGTGATATTTCCAAGATCTGAACAACAGCTTTGTACTCACAAGAAACGTAAAATCATCTGGAATGACTCTCCATCACTCACAAGACAAGTTAAGATGCAAAATTGTAATTGCACGTTGTCAAGTGAAAAAAAAAAAGTTTTATCCCAGAGTTTCTTTAAAGTTTTTTTTTGCTGTGGGTTTGGGGGTTTTGAGTTTTTAAATGTTTTTATTTTCCTGAACTATCTTCAATGAAGTATTTTTAGAACTGTCTTTTAATGAAGCTATAAAGAAGAAAGAAGAGCACATTTCCTGGCAACAAATCACTACCTGGCAGGACTCAGCTCACTGAGGTTTTTAAAATTGTTTGAACCAAAATGCAAATGACTCATTCTATCAAAACTATAATTACTAGTACTAAAAAGGGGACTAACGTGATAATTATTCCTGATGCCCAAGTAAGTGTCCCTCAATCTGCAGAGACATTTAAAAGCTGAAAGAGCTATCAGCCAGATTGTCCTGAGTAGAACAACACTGCACTGAAATTCCACTGTAGTCTTATTCACTTGTTCAAAGTGGCCCAAACCAACTGTTACTCATTAAAACCAACCCTGCCCCTTTAATATGCCAATAACTTGGAACATTTCCAGAATTTCTGCCTATCTATAATTGTAAAACAAACAGAAAAAAAAGGAATTTTGAAAATCTCCAACACATCACCACAGTTGTTTGGTGCAATAAACATGACTTTGTCTGAAGAAGGATATGCAGCACTTCCTACTCCGTGCAGACCCCATGCTCTAAATTAAAACACACAAAGGCTCAGTATTCCGGATAAATACAAATGTTTAAATGTGAACCACAAGTCCAACATACAGAGACCACAAGGTACACCAGAACTCCCAAGAGCTACAGGCAGTGGCTAAGGCATATACTTAGTCCCATGTTTTACAATAACCTGCCAATTTTTTTATGTCTTGGCATTTGCTGCATATTGCCAGTCTTTTGAATTAATGTGAATTCAAGTAGGTGGAATATATAGTTCCAGGGGAATTCCATTATAACTTATCAGAAATGAATCTTACCACCTACTATACCATCAAGTTCCTGTTGAGCCTACGGATTTGTTCTCAAATACTCAACTTGTTTCCTACTAAAGCACCTGAACTCTGAAATTGTACATTTTCTAAAACTTGAAAGGCACTCACAAGGAATTCACTTGGTAAAAGTCAGTCATATTCTTGCATTTTTAGTTTGTGATGACTGTACTCATGTCCTTCTATTTTTATTAGGATATTTTGTCAGTTACTAATTATTTGTACATCTTCCCTGATTAAATAAAGGACTAATAATGCAAATCACAATTTTATGAAAAATAATTTGATTTAAATATCACAGTATTAGAAAATATGAAAAACAGCTTGTATAAAGAATGTATTTATAGTCAAATAATATTCACTAGAGCACACACAATTTCGTCTCTGAATATCTTGACATTTCATTTTCAGTTTTGGCATAGAGGGAAAAAACCCAACTGAAAAAAAAACAAAAAAAAAAAATCCCAAAAAACAAAAAAACCCAGAAATAAACCCATCATCAAAACAACAGTGACAATCTGCATATGTTGATTAAAATTAAATTCACACAGGCCTTGCTAGAGAGCACTCAGGATGGATTCCTTCATCCTGTTCAAAATAGTTCTCCCATTTTGGCACAAGCACAGATCTTTACTAACTGACTTAGATATTAACATGGCAATGAAAACAGTAAAAGCTTTTGTCAGCAGCCTTCATTTCTCCTGAAAGCTCGTAGGTAGAGGTTAAAGTAATGCAGTGTGAAAAGGAGCCACACAAGTCCCTGGCCACCATTCTGGCAATATTTATCAGAGGCACTGCCTAGCAGGAATTCAGGAGTTAAATATTTTGACTTTGACAGGAACATCTGTTTAAGCCATCTGCACATTTCCCTTGTGACCATTTGTTCACGAGAAGCTGGGCTAAAGCTAAAGGTATTTTGTATATCAAGAAATACCTGTCAAAGAAGAAGAAAAGAAGAACAGAGTAAACGTAAAAGGAAAAGACAAGGAAAAAAGGGAAGAGGAACATAGAAGCATCCAAACAAAAACAGCAGAAGGAATATCCAACAGAAGGATATTTCCAAGAAGACAAAACCAGCAGGAAAGGTCTCAGAGAAGAAAATGAGAAAGTAAAGAAGAGATTAATCCAAGCTGGAACATTTGGACCCACGTGCAAACACAGCCAGTTGAAAGCACGTGACCCTCCCTGGGACCAGACCCCAGGGCTTGAGTCTCCATTTGTTTATTTTTTCCTGGAAACAAAATAGGTTTCAGTTCAGATTAGGATGACATTGAAGCTTGTTGCTGTGTTACAATAATTCCATAATTCATTGCAATATCACAAGCCCATCAAACAAGTCCTCAGTTTCAAAAGGTGAATTCTTGTTACACCCAGTACAAGAATTAGGATTCAAGGAATAAAATCTTTTCAATATGAGATACAAGGTAGATGTGATCATTCCCTTAATTTTTTTTTTTTTTAACTCAAGATTTAAATATTTCTGAATGGGAAGAGCACATCAAAATCCTTTCTTCCTCCTGTCTCCACCCACCTAGAGTCAGAACTCCGTTCATGAGAAACACAATCTGGATCCTGAAAACATTTACTATTTAGGACAAGTTTGGTGTTTACAGCTGAAATGCAGCAGTCAGCCCTTTGAGCAGCTCCGAGACCCACACATGAGTGCATTTAACTTCAAAGAAAGCATTGCAGGGTATGTGAGTACATGCATGGCTCTACTTTAGCACTCACAGACTTCACACTTAAAACTCACGTGTATTTGCAGGTGCTCAAAAAGTAATGGGCCAAATGCAATTTAAGCCCTTCAGCTGCACGTGTGACTGAAACCCAGTTCATTGTAGGTCAGGCTCTTTCCTACATGTCAGAACCATCATAACAGCTCCAGCTGCCAAAAAGAACAACTTCTGCTGCCCTCCTTTTGTGTTCTCCATTTACCCCACCTCTTTCAAGCACAGAAACCCATTATTAAGTCAATGTTGTTCAATAAATAGGCAGAAAATGGACCACGTTTGTTTGGGGTTTGGATGTGGTGGTTAGGGTTTTTTTCCCTGGGATAGCTCGCTGAAGTTTCAAGAGTTAAATCAAAGCACGAAGCATTCCAGCAAGCATCAAAGCTGGCACAAGGTACTCAGTGAGAACACGTAGGCAGGAAGACAGGAACAAGGAGATGGGGGATGATATGACTCCCAGTTTCAGCAGCTGTGAGCTGCTAAGTCTGTCCCTGCTGTGCTAAGAACCATGCAGATAGTGGGCAGACATTTAGCAGTTTTTCCTTTTGCTTCACAGCCAAGTTATTAAGTCAGACTATGATGGTAAAGTACCCACAACAGAAAACAGCACCCACACAAGATAAGGATCGCCTCACCCTCACCTCCGAGTTCTGCCACATAGGAGGTGTGCTCACAAAAAAGGCTCTGCTCAGACTTTCTGTCTGGTCTCAAATATGTATAAAATCAGTTTCATTCAACTTATTTGTTATCGAACTATTCAAGTCAATGTTGTAGCTAGAGGAATAAAATAGAAGGGATTTTTTCCACATGAGACTTAAGGAGATGTTCTAAGCATTTGCTTTAAGCAACAAATTTCTCCTGTAGTTAATGCAAAAAAAACCTGTCCTCCATAGGGCAACTCAGAACAGGGATCTGGGTCAGGTGCTCTGAATTGCTGGTAAAAGAACCTTGCTTTCTGAAGAAGCCTAGGAAAGAACCTGTTAAAATACCTGTATGTTTAGGAAGTGCAATCCCACAAAATCTGAAAAGGAAATCACAAAATTACATTATGTCTTTGAAATTCAGTGGGGCTTTTTTCCCAGATGTATAAAAACTAAAACAGCACACAAGATTTTGATCCCTAAAGGGCAGCTGTAAATACATGGATTTGACACAGGCGCATCCCTAATTTAATTCTTTTCTTTTTCACCACTACTGACACTTACTAGTCCTTATACAGAGTGCATTCATCTACACTGAAACAAAGACTGTAAGGCCTTCAGTCAACCTGAGTTTGCCCTACTGCTATAAAGGAGGAGATACAAGAGGTATCTTCTGGGGAGGAGGAGGATATAAAATCATTAACAGAGAATAAACAATTGGTCTGAAGTCCTAAATTGCTCTGAAGTTTTTCTGAACCTATACTTTCTCCTAAAAGCTTGAGCAGGAAAAAAACCTATTTAACTAGACCAGGAATGACTTCCCCTCCTCTACTCTGGGCCTACCTGAAAACAAAGTTTGGATAACCATAAGGGAACTATTACCTCTTCGCTCACCTCTTCCTCCTCTAAATGATTTATATCACTGGCATCCTCTGCATAACCAGCTCATAAAAGCTTCCTCACAGCTCTAAATCTGCATGTTGAACACACTTTCGTATAGAAAAAAGTGAAGAAATTGCCTCCAAACACACTCTTAAAAATTTTACAAAGTAGTGGGAAATATGGCAAACCTATCCCTCTAAAAGTTTTGTTCTAATCTTCAAGCAAGTCAAAACCATTGGAAGAATGTGACCAATAAAGAAAAACAGTACCTATTTGTCCTTAGGAATAAAATTTACTGTACTGAGAGCATGAAAAGGCAGCTAGTTAATATTTGAACACCTGAATTGTTCTTCCATTTACCTTTCTGTCACAAAAAAACCACAGGCACCTTTTTAATCACGAGAATGACGTGCAGTGAATCATATTTAATATCAGCCTGACTAGAAGAAAAATTCTGTGGTGATCTAGGACACTAAGCCCACTAAAACTTCCTATACATTCAGGTGTGTTGTAGATCACCCAGGCTTGAGTGATCATATATATTCAGGTATGCTGTAGAACATAAAATATGTAAATCATTAACTATTCAATTATATATAATGGTATGTAAATTACAGGGGATTTAATTATACATAAAAGAATTAGCTTACAAAAATAAAAGGGATCATAGACCAACTGACTTAAACTGCATGTACTTAAAAGTGTTTCCAAGTGGCATTACCTTCAAAGACATATAGGGTCAGATCACTAACCAGAAATCTGGGTTTGACCCCATAAACAAGTTTCCAAGTGTGGCAGAGCAAAGCCACACATTAGAATTCAGCAGACACAAGACACCATGCTGGCATCAAGACCCAGCAACTCTACAGCCTCTTTTGAATTTTAACACCCCCAAAATTAACTTTTTTCGACAAGAGACGTAACAGATTGCTGAGTAAAATTAATGTCCCAGTTGCAAAGAGGTGAAAATAGCTGAATTTACTCAAGAAACATGTCTGGAATACTGGCTCTAGTACCTCTAACAACATAACCTGTCTTCAGACACATTTGCAAAGTAGCTGTGCCACAGGTGGACTTTGCAACCCTGTTGATAGCAGCTTCAATTTATGTTTATACAGCCAAGTCCTCAGGGAAATAATCAATTTTTAGCCTATTACTAAAAACTAGAGTGAATAATCTCAGTGTCTTTGTTATTTTACCAGATCTTAAAGAGCAACATCAAATCCTTCCCTCCCCCTGCTACAAACAGCAGCAAACGTGCATAAGAAATGGGAGTTTGGCTCACCCATTATTTGGCAAGCTCAAGGCAGAGCTATTTCCCCCAAACACTGTCCCACATGCAGTGTGGGAGGAGAGGCATGTTGACATCTCTCTCTGAAGTCTCCTGACTTGACATCTGTGCCATGACTCCAAACATCAACTTCACCAAACTCTCCCCGTGTGGTTCACCAGAACTGCTACGTGCCTGGGCCAGGTGACTTCAGTCCTCCACCCTGCTCCTGTCCAAACACACACAGTCTGCAGTTTCATTATTGATGTTTGCTTTCATTTTAAAGGCTTACTAGGATGGATTTTGCATACTATCTTCTTTCACTGATACTGTTTGGCTTTTGATAGCAGCAATGGCTGTAGCAATAAAAACAAAGCCTACTAAATGACTATCATAACATAATAATGGTCAAAATAGTATGTGCCCCAGTACAGGCAAGAAGATTAAGATGGACAGCTTGAAAGACATGAAAACAGCATTATTAATCCTTACTTGAACAAGGGAAAATACCCAAGCCTACAGCCCAAGCAAAAAAGAATACTTGAGAATTAAATGTTAGTGGCATTAGCTGCCAGAAATTGTTCATTTGCAGTGGTCAAACTGTGCTTTAAAATGCTACAACTGACCAATGAAATTAGGATTCAAGTACTCCCATATCCTCACACCAGGACATATTTTTCTTTTTGCAACAAAAGCCTTGTTCCAGTCACAGCATGGGACTGACCTATGTTATTGTCTGATAGTGTGATAGTAAAGCTGAAGCATTTCAAGAAGACAAAAAAAGCAACCCCATGCACCAATGCCATTGCAGTTTGCATTTTTGGATAACCATTTACACTACTAAAAGGAAAACCTTTAGTTAGTACCTTCTGCTAATCTGACGATAATCTGTAAAAATAGCACTAGCCCTTTGTCCCGGGGGTGGGGTGGGTAGAGCACATTCTGCAGCTCTCCTTGCAGTGCCTGGCATGTCCTGCTCCTTCACTGAGGGGAGAGCAGGACAGAGCTGCCTCTCCCTGCTGAGATGGGGACAAACCATGGCAGGGGCAGAGAGTGGAGAACAGCCACACTCACCTGCTCTCCCCCACAGCCATACCTTGTGCCAGGTGAGGGACAGACCAGCCTGACCCACCCTTAACCTCGTGTTCTCATTCCTTAAAGGAACACAGCAACTGCAGTCCCTGGAAATATCCACCAATGAGATAGGGTTAAAACCACAATAAAGCCTGTATGCACTACCCTAATATCTTACCATCTCATCAGATAACAGAATCTGACAGAATTTCCTCCGTGTTGGAGCTCGTGATACCTGACACCTTTGAGACATCACTCTTCAAGCAGGAGCCACCTGCATTGCCTCAGGTGATTCCACAGTAGCTGCAGAGGTTCTTCATTCCTCTCAGGTGAGCAGCAAAAGCATAAGGTACTACAAGCTGATGGCATGTGATGGTCTAAATTCATTGACTTGATGGTCTCCAGCTTGTTCTTGTTGATTGATGAGACAACTTACAGCTGCAAATCAAAAGGGATTTGGAAAAAAACCTAAAATCCCCCTGCCTGAATGAGCACACCACAGTGTGAATTCTGTCTCTCTATGCTGCCTCTGTTCAGTGCTCAAACAAAACTTTAATCTCCTGAACCTTAAATTAACACTAAGAATCAATTTTTTTCATAAGAGTTGAAAAACCAACCAAGAAATCAGAAAACATTGCTTGAGTTCTTTCACAGCATGGTTTTCTCCAGTACTCACAGGAACATAAAACCAACTCTGAATAGGACTGTGGTGAGCAAGAAAATTGCATTAATACATACACTTCCTTGTTCTCCCATCTATATTAACTGCAAAGAAAAGCTGTCATAAGGGGAAGTAGAACACTTGCATTGCTCAGAATCAACACTAGCAGCTGGCATGTTGAAACCAAATGTAAGGGGGTGTAAGCAGTAAACACCATACAAACCTTTTTTTAATTTCAATTCTTCTTAAAAACTAACTACAGTATCAAATGTTCAAATGCAGGGATCAGTCTCCTGCCCTCAGCAATAGAAGGCAGCATGGGGGTATTTGTAAACCTTGAGAGGTTTTGGGTTCCTTTTATATGTAGCCCAGATTTTCAATCTTTTAGAACTCCAAGATGACATGTGCATGTGCCTTCTATACAAACATGAAAAACAGGTTTTATTTAAGAAAGACAAAAAAAGCCTAAGATTTTAATGCAATTACTTCCTCGGGGAAGTAGGGCTTTAAAAGCACCAGCCATCACAAGAATTGACAATGCTCCAAACAGGCATCTCAGCAAAACTCTCAGGAAACTGTTTACTTGTCTGGTTTATAAATGAATCATATATAAAAGTTCCTTCAAATAAGCAGAACTGCAGAGTGGTTGGGACATAAGCATATCTCATTTTAATCTCAAATTCTTAAGACTCTTATCTGATAACAAAAAAAGCCTCTGCAGCAACTTAGTTATACAAACATGTAGAAATTCACATGATTGCATTTGACACCACAATCTTCCCTGGCACAGCCAACCAACTTCTGCATCTCATCCTTCAGGAAAAAGAAAATAAACCTATCATTCCACTTAAACTCTGCTAGGCACAGAACATTACTCATCTTCAAGTTCTAAAACACAGTAAACGAAGCAGAGATGATAACTTCTCCTAGGTGTAGTGCCTACCCACAGTCCCTCACCTGCAGATAGTGCTCCTGACTCAGTTACAGCTCTGCACAGGGCACGTGCAACATCCACGGAAGCAAACCCTGACAAAGTAGGAAAAAAACCAATTCAGCTCCAAGTTAGAAAATATGGCAGACAGATAAATACAAAGAAGAAACCCTTCCTTAATCAATAGAAAAAACTACAAATATAAGCAGTAGAAATTAATGTAGGTCATTACCAAAAGAATCTCTGAAGTTACAAGACTTCAGGACAGGCAGGCCAATTCCTGTTTCATTTGGACATCAGTCCAAATGTTTATGGCAGCCAGACCTTCACATGACCAAATTCAGTATCTATGTCATTGAGAATCCATAAAGAGTTCATGTCCTTCACAAGGAAAACCATGAAAACCTGGAGGAAAAGCCTGACAGAGAACACAAGCCTCTCACCCCAACCTTAAGGAAAAGCTGAAGACAATGAACAATGCTTAAAACACTTCAAAAAGTGAATCTACACAACAGACCACAGACCCGTAGAAGGTAATGGGTGGAAACTCCCATCACCACCAGACTCTTCACACCTCCCACTACTGTCAGAAAAGAGGAAATGAGAGCAGGCATTTAGTGGTTAGGCTTGGGACTCAGACACCAATGAAGTCCTGCTACAAAGTGGGGCTGTGAAAAAAAATGGCAGCAACAGCCATGACTGTTTTCTGTTCTGAAATTACATTTCTGCAAAAGTCATAATCTTTGCACAAATCAAGTATCTGCCATCGGAATTAAAATCAGGTTTGTTGGATGAAGGTAACAGGTGCTGTAGATATATTGTTTCAGCTCACAATAGGTTACTACACACTTGTGGAAAGTGATTTTGTTCCAGTCTGGCTCAGAAATGTTCAGAGAACAAGTTCTTAACTTCCACTAGAAAATTTTCACTTATATTTGCTGCAGAAAGTTTTATCTCTAACTATGGTTTCTAATGTGCATGTTCAAAGTCACATCACTCCTTACTGTCATCATGTCATATGGCAGAAATTAGGAGGCCCCAGGTAAAGCAGGTTTTCTGGATGTGAAAATACAAGAGAAAATCCAGCTGTGGGAGGCCCTGGTAGTTCATCTTCTCCCCAGAGATCACCTGTAACAAAGCAGTGATTTACCATGGGATTGGGAGTTATTCACTATCCAGCTACCAAAGAGATGAAATGTTTTAACCCAGCTTGAGACTGTTTTCTTTTTACAAAATATCCAAAGGCACTTCTCAGATAAATGGATCAGAGACAGTAATGCCCTTTTACTTTCCAATAGCTACCCTGTAATCACTATTAAATCCAGCATTTCTTACTATTTACTTAGAAGCTGACAGAGAGCACTGCTAAAGGATGTTCACTAAGAACAGATTTTCATTCCCCTCTCAAATCCACTGCACATAAAATGGGTTAATAAAGCCTTCTGAGCTGCATTAGGATCTATTCTGATGAAAAACTCTCTCCAGCTGTAGGAGCATTTCCATGCATTTAGCATGGCTGAGTTGTATAGAAAAAATTGCAGAAAATAGGCAGCAAGAAAGTCTCAGTACCAGGAAACACCTCAAATTTCTAAAGTCACATTAACAGTTGAAAAGACTCCCCATGTCATTTCCTGTAGATCAAATTTTTACATCTTTACTCAGTCCTCATCCAACTTGAACCCATTGAATGAACAAAGACGTGAGAGGCAAAGCTCTTTAGGTCTTGCAAAATGTTCCACAGTCCAAATAAGAAATGACTTTTTGTTTGAGAAAGACTTGGACAAAATTTATGCTCTAAATAATTGAAATGCAGCTGTAGTTAACAAATGGTTTGCTGCAACATTATATGCTAAGGTCACAAATGGAAATGGATTCTCTCTGACCTCTTACATGCCATTAAATACCCAAAGAGCATGAAATTAAATAAAATTTATTTTAAAGAACTGTTTCCAAACTTCACTGGAAGTACTAAAACGAGGAAAATTCCTTGCCACAATTATCTTCTGCTTTTTCTCCTCTCATTCAAACTAGTTTTAGTTTTGCTTTTATAACATGACATTCATGAACCGATCATGCATATAAAGCTCCTACAGATTTCAGCATAACAGCAATCTACACGATTTTAAATGAGGGTCCTCATACAATTTATTACAGCATCAGAGCTAATCAGATGACATTCTGTCCCAAACCAGGAAAATATTATTTAGATGTTCCAGTAAAAGAAAAACCCCACACTTAATCATGCATAAGAACACGTATGCGTACAAAATAATATATAGTTTAATTCGCAGCAGAAGTAAAAAAGAAATTACCTCAGAGGACTCTGTTCATTTGCTTTCACCCAAACTGTGATTGGCAATATCTACTAGAGCTTTCCGTTTTGAAATAAGTTTCTTCAAATTAAACTCTCCATATATAAATCAAGTATTGACTGATTTATATACATATTATAGCCTTTCCAAGATGATGTCACACAGAACAAGCAAGGAACTTTGACATTACCTTATGAATATCAAGTGAAATATTCTGGAAAGAAGCTGGACATCAAATGGGTGGAATTTGGAGTTTCATAAATTATTCTGCAGCCATGTACCAGCTGGGTCACAGCCCCTGCAATGCTGACACCCCCCACTGCACCCCAGGGTCTGGCACCTGCCCGGAGAAACACCCAGTTACCACAGCATCACAAAAAAACACTGGGAATTTCATCACTGTTTTCAGCTGGAGCTGAATGAGGTCATTTAAGATGAAAACATGAGAGCAATTATACACGACCTGTGCGAGTTAAAAAACGATGACAAAGGTCTGCCTTGGAGGATGGAGGTGTTTTCTCTGGTTCCTACACTTCACACATTCCTGTGCTGCAGCCCGTCTAAAAGCATCTCATTTTAACACAAACCCTTACAGTACTTGAAGAAAAACTGATCCCCATCACTCAGAGCAGAGCACGGACTGGGGGAGCCCCGGCTGACACCCAAAACGACCTCGTGAAGGCCTCCCTCCAACTTCGGGCACACCAGCCAAGGCTGAGGTCTCTGAGGTGAGGTCGCTGAGGTGACAGCAGTGACCACCGAGCTACGGGGTTCGGCCCCGCTATTAAGCAACAGCCGTGGCTCCTAAGCCACTAAAGAATATTTTAACCAAAAGCCCAGTAAAGGGCTGAGGACACCTGAGCGCTGGTCGCCGCCGGGCAGGGGCTCACTCCGTGCTCCGGCACCTCAAAGCCAGCTCCTTCCCCGTGCCCGGGTGAGCAGCGGACCGAAACCTCCGCAGCCCCGGCTCGCCGGGAGCGCGGCCGCGGCCGCGGCCCCTCCCTCAGCGCGGCCCCGGGCCAGGTGCGGAGCGGTCCTCGGGCGGGGCCCAGCGCGGCGCTCCCGCTGAGGGCTGGGGCGTGCCCTCACGCGGCCGCCGCCACGGGAGAGCGGAGGGAGGCCAGCAGGGAGGGGACGGGGCCGCGGGGAGCCCGGGCGGGGGCAGCCAGCGCCTCTCGCGGCACCTTCGGGCCGGGGNTCTCTTTCTCCCGGGACAGCGCCCGAAACTCGGCGGCGGCCGCGGCTCCCGACAGCTCCTCGGACGCGGTGAGTGCCCGTACCTGTCCCCGGCGCGGCGCCGCCGCCGCCCGGCAGTTCCTGCCCCGCCTGGGGTGAAGGAGGAAGCGAGACGGGCTCCGGCTCCCTCCGGCCCGCCCGGCTTCCGTGGGGCGCCCTGCGGGCAGAGTGAGAGGGAGGGAGATTGGGGGTCCCCGGGACTCAGCCCGCTGCTCCCCGTGTGCCCCGGGCAGCGCCTCGGCACCGGGGAGGGGCGGGAGGCGGCGGGGCTGCGCCCCCGGCCCCGGGGCTCTCCTCCGGAGCCTCCATGTTGGGCTGCGGGGAGGGGGCTGCGGACCCGGCCCGCCCGCACCTCCCCTCGGCTGCTGCGGGCCGGGCCGGCCCCTTCGGTGCGGGGCAGGCGCGACCTGGAGCGGGGAAAACCTGCGGGGCTGCGGGAGGGAGAGCGCCGTGCCCCGTGCGAGGCGGCAGCGAGAGCCCCGCGGTCGGTCCCTGACAGAAACATGGAGTTTCCTCCCGGCAGAAATGCCAACTTTGATACCGCCAACTTTGATACCACCAACTTTTCTTCCCCCCCCCAGCCGCCCCGACTCTCTGTTTCAGTCTCCGTGCCACAGTGAGTTTGGGCAGATGAAATGCACAGTCTTTTAAATGGTCAGGTTTCCAGCTGAATGGCGACAGACAGTAAGAAATGAGGGAGTAGGAATGCCTGGTGCTTTTGTGTACGTACGTGCCAGGCGTGCATCTATTAAAAAACAATTTTCAGTTCATCACTAGAGAATTCCCCGCTTGCATTAGGGCATGAAATATTAAAATAATTGGATTACAGCATACTGTGGTTGCATCTGATATCTGTTTACTTGCGGGCCCTGACTGTTGCACCACTTCGCTTCTAGGTTGTCCAAGTAGCACAGAGCAGAGTGTAGATCTGGACCTAGGAGGTTTGTGTGCAAGGAGGATATTGCCCTGTATCCCATCCCTTGATATGTCCGAGGAGAGATCTGACTCTGCAGACCAGATGGGTGTGGGAGAATCAGTTCTAGCGCTAGATCTTTACCAAGTTTTAGAGACTCATTTAAAGCCTGAACTGCAATATTTAGTATCTCTACAAATAATCAGTGTCAAAATCCTTAATCCACTTGTGGTGTGTTTAGTTCCTTTTAAATCTTTTTTGCTCCTGGACTTGTACAGTCAATAGTCTATTAACAATGTATTAGCAAATAAACTCTTCAGCTTTCCATCTATCAAATAATGCCGTGCAGCGCTGTGCTAATCAAATAGGAAGCTATAACCAAGCATAACCAACATAGATTTCTGAGCAAGAACACTATGAAGAAGTGCTTCTTAAGTGGTTAAGCAATAATTCATAAGCATTTTTTTAAGTGTATATGCAGGATTTCCTGTTTATTTTAGTTCCTGAAAATGGCTATGTTAAAAAATTAGCTGTTTGTCTTTGGACTGATAGATTTCAGTCACCCCAAGACATTCCTGTGGGAACCTGCAAATACTGAGGAGAAAAGCAGGCATAAGGCTGCAAAATACAGGTTTAGATTTTTTTTTTAATGTTTCTCATCTCACCTTGGGTTTCATAATAAAATACAGGTGTGTGCTTTAATTTAAGAAATTTTTGAATGCTGGCATGGTTTCTTTGACCCACGTAGTTTTACTGTGTTTTGTAAAATTGAATATGTCCAAGTTCTAAGGATGTGTGATTTTCAGAGTGAAGTACATTACTTTTGGAACTTCGACAGCTAAAAAATTGAAATGTGCAATAAGGTATTTCACTAGTTGTTATTATTTGCCTGTACTGCTAAACACGAAAGAACTTAGGGGCAGAACAAAAGAATTAAGATTTGGGAATCCTTTGAGATTTTTATCCTGCATCTCATAATTCAGATTTAGGTATGAAGGAATTGCTGCCACTCAGTGGCTGATACAAACATACAGAAAAATATATTCAGTTACACAGATGTGATGTCTGTGTGGGTAATGAGAAAGTCTTAAGGTAATTCTCCTCAGGCAATTTGTGTGAGATAATTGGTCAGGAAGATGCTCGTATTGTTCTCACCAGAAAAGAGCTCATGGTTAATTTTTTTGCCATTTTGTACTTCATTAATTATAACTCACCTTTTCATTAGACATAATTATACAGTAGAGTCCTATTTTTCGTATTGAATGGAACAGTGAAATAGCATAATAATTTTTACTTTTTGATCACACAGCATAGATGAAAAGAGACTCTGTACAGAAGGAATTACTTAGAAACTATTTCTAAACTAAAAAACTTAAGGAATTTTCTAGGTACTTTTCTTAAAAAGAAATCTTTAGGAGAGTCTCTCAAAGAGAACTTGGTTATTTGATGCTATATAGATCAAGGAAATAACAATAAATCTTGGAAATATGCCATCTATAATTAAAGTGACTGATTTCCTGGGAAAAGCATAGAAGCTTTCAGGCCTCTGAGTTTATTTTGATGTCTAAAAGCCATAGTCATTACAATGAAAGTCCATGCAGATTAAGTCCCATCCCTGGAAGCATTCAAGGCCAGGCTGAATGGGACTTTGAGCAAGCTGCTCCAGTGCAAGGTGTCCCTGCCCATGGCAGGGGGGTGGAACTGGATGATCTTTAAGGTTCTTACCAACCAAAACCAGCCCATTATTCTGGTGAGTACTTCAGGACCTAATAGTTTAAATTAACATCCATCCCTGTTCCCATTTGAAGGGCTTCGCTGTCACCCTGCCTCTGTGCAGGGGCACAGATCTGCACTTTGCCCGTCCATAGCTGGAGCTCAGCTCTGGCTGCTGCTCCCGAGGAGCCCCTTCCTCACCTCTCACTCCCCAGCTGTGCCTGGAAGTGGGACTGTGGCAGCTGTGGATGTGCCACAGCTCACTCGGTGCAGCTGATCTTCAGGGAACTGCAGTGGCACAAGCCCCAGTGTGGCCTGTGCAGTGTAAATACTTCCCAGGTGTTGGCCAGCACTGAGGTATGTGCCTGGATCGTGTTCATTGACAGAGGTATTTCCCTTCCCCAAAGCTAACTCAGGTGTGTCTCTTCCTGATGCACTCCCGGTGCGTTGTGTGCTTGTAGTCCACCATCCCCTTCACTGCGTTTACAAAGTGTATACTTAACCTACTGCAAAAGGAACGGAGGAAAAAAGGAATAGGCTGGGGATTGAACTGTTCGTGGCAGATGAGTCAGAGCTGAATGTGAAAGATGACATGAAGGGATTTACCAGTGGAGTCTGGGGGCTGGCTGACTTCATTAGGAGCCAAATTCCTCTGTTAATCATCCACTGATGAGAAAGATTATGTGACTTTTTACTCTGGGGTTATCCTTGCGTTGAATGCAGCTTCTCCATTCTGCTTATCAGGTTCTGTCCAAAAGCTGCCTGAAAAGCACCAAAACAGTTTGTGTTCTGGTAGTTTTTTAACTGCTCTGTGACAAAACTTGTCATCTTCCCCTGAGTCTTCCTTTACCTCCGTAATCCGAGTGCAGAATTTATTTCTGTAGAGCTCCATGTGGAGCCAAAGGATGAGGAGCAGAGCAGGATTAAGGAAAGGGGAAAAGCTGCACCCATTCAGAGCCATTTGGGTAGCACATTAAAAGTAATCATTCTGCATCCGCTTGGCTGCACTTTGCAAAGATGCAATTAACAGAAATGAGCCTGGGAGAGCTCTTTACAGCCTTGGTAAAATAATGCTGAGGTGGCCTGTGCTGTGCTCTCATTTCAAAGGCAGTTATTTCTACCCCAAAGAGATTTTACACTTTCTTTAAAGAGTTATTGCCTCTCCAAGCCAGAGCTAACCCAACAGGTTTTTATGGTACTTGAGTACTTCAGCAGAAGTCTGCTCCATGGGAAGCAATGAACTGCCTCTAACTGCCCCGGTGTGCTGCTCCTGTACCAGAGACACCAGGATAGGTGGAGAAATGAGGGATCTGGTACACAGGAGTAGTGGGAACTGCACAAATCTGACCTTGGCAAGAGTCATGCAGGATTTATTTCTGGTCTGCTCTAGACCAGACTGTTATTACAGGTAACGTTGCTACAGAGGATGGAAACCTGATGTGTGTATCTGCGTGTTAAAAATTATTTTCTATTGGATATTTTTTTTTAAATTAAAATTTATGCAAGTGGAATATTATGTCTGCCTTTTGGTGTCAGCAAGATGCCCTGCCATCGATGAAGTAAGTTATGTTTTGAACCTGTTGCTTTCTTCTGATTGACAATAGAGCTGACAGTTTCTGACTAAAAGATGAAAGTGGTGCAGCACAGATTTATATCAATAGCTGCAAATCCATGAGGCAGGCCATAAATTCTTTTCAAATACTGCTCAAGCCAAGAAAGTGCATAAAACCACAGAATACTTTTTATGGTATCCTCTTACTGAAATTAATGTGTTTTCTGGTAATTGTTTTGCCATTGAGTGCAATGCTCTATCTGGAAAAGTTTATTTAAGGATACTTAAGCATAGTTGGTATTCATATGATAATAATCACCATCCATAAAGTCTGGGAATGACTATCACAGATAACTCCATGGAACTGATCCATGTTAAGCTTTTAGCCTTGGACGATACTTGCCTGACTGCTAAGGGATGAGGGTGTGTGTTTGCCATCTCCTGTTTAATCAGCCAACTATCAAACTTAAAAAGGCAGCAATACCTCTCTATGCCTCAAAACGAGATTATTTTTAATTCCAAGGTACCACCTTCTTTTGAGATCAAAGCAGATGTGTAATGTATATACATATCCTGCTATTTCTTATACGTTTGCTTAGAGCTGTGAGCAGGCTATGGTCTTATTTGGTTGAGATGGAACCAAGTGGTTTCACTTTTAGCCATTGGGAGTGGGGTCAGGATAGCTCCTTGGAGACTGGATAAAGGGTCAGGGATCATTGCTCTGGCACTGTGTGTCTGTTAGTAAGGGTGCCCCTCTTTTCTGAAGAGGTGCCTGTGGGCTGACGTCCTTTGCACACCACAGGGCTCAGAGGAGTTATCTGAATTAGTATCTTGTTTCTCACCTCGTGGATGGCTGAAAATCTCTAAAATGTCACGTGCGTTTGCGCATGAGTGGCTTTAATTTGCATTTTGTGTATTCTTTTGCAGTCTCCTAAATGATTTAGGTATTTATGGACTTGTTTTAATCCTGGCTGCCTGCTATCAATACAGCACATCTTGAAATATATGCATTAAATCTAAACTTCAGCTTATTTTTCCCCACCCCTGAGCTGTGAAGTAATTCATGCTACTGATCTGGAGCTGGCAGCCCAGACCTATGTTGGTTTAGCCATGTTGGTAATTTTGTGATAAATTTGTAATGATGGGATGGCAAAGAGAAAACTACATGGCTGTTTTAGCACTTAAGTGTCAGCTACTTTCTGAATGTTTGATTTTATCTACTCCTATCCCCATCAACACCTATTTCATAGAGATTTAATAAAATCCTTGTTTGTATACTTGACTCCATTATATTCTCTGGTTCCTTGAGGAAATGCAGTTTAAGCTTTGCCATGGCTTTTCTGCCAAAGGAACTCTTGAAATCTGAGTGCTTGTCAGGACCACTTTGTTCCTCATAATTTCAAAGATATTTAGTTTTCTTCAGTGCATTGAATGTATCAATATTCACTATGAAGAGCAGCTTAAGGAAGGAGGATTTTTCCCTCTTTTTCTGTGATACCAGATTTTTCTTTCTGATAGTAAAGCTTATAGGGTTTTTTTTAACTTACAGACAGATTTTTTTAAAGATTTAGATGCTTGAACATATAGACAGATATAGAAAGATCTAACATATAGATAGATATTTGAAAAGATTATCAAAACTGTCTTAACAGCCAACCTCAAGATTAAGTTTGGCTTCTAAAGTCTGCCTTTGTGTGGGAAATTCTGAGTACAAAGGTAGCTAAGCAATTGCTAACACATTGTTTGATGTCTGAACTATGCTTTTCTAGGAGACTGTATTTGATTCTTGCTTGAATAGAAGAGGAATCTTGTGTTTCTTAAAAGAAACAGTCCCTCCTTTTCAAAAACTCCTGTGTGCAGAAGTTTGGTAGGAAGATATAGTCCAGCCAGTAACAAGCAGTGTTCATCATATTCTTTCAACTTGTGTTCTCATGGAAAATTAAGATAAATAGACATAGTGCAATAACATTGAAAGACTGTCATGTTTGAAATACGAAACTGCCCTGTTCGTTTTTTCTCAAGATGTTTATGATGTATTTTGGAATGCCTCTTGGTGAATGCATTTTGCTGATGTGACTTTGTAACCAGAATGGCTGTTTTGTACCTCACTGATTTCGTTAGGGCCTGCTGAGAAACTATGTAACTTGCACAGCGAAACACACAGTTGTGCGTCAGAATATTTTACTGAAAAACTGTTGTGAAAGTAAGATTTATTCTTGCCTATTAAAAAAAAATCTATTTAATAGGTATTTCTGTAAGAATGAGCACAGATGGCTGTCTCACATCAAGCAGGTGCAGTCAGATTCTGTAATTTTGATAACGAACTCTGTTTAACTAGATCTGAAACCCTTAGTCATACAAGTATCTCTGCAGGTGAACGAGTACATTTGACACTAGGTGCTTTCAGTATCGATGGGTTTGGGTTTTTTTAAAGATTTTTTTACCCGTCTGGTTCCTGCACTTGCTGATCACCGATGATTTCCGATCCATTTCTTCACATCCAGTGTGCTGGTCTGTAATGCCGTGCTCATGCTGAGCTGTGAATTGCTCAATAAGGGTTCAGCTGTTTCCTTAAGTGTCTGATGACTGTGGCCTTTCCTGAACTCAGATATTCTCACTAATGACTTGGGGGTGCTGATTGCCAAATATCCAGAGCGGATTAGTGTGTCAGGGAGTTGTGAGCACTCTCAGGTTACATTTGCTTACATTCCTCAGTAGCTGACAGTTGCGATCTGTTTGACAAGTTTACCTAAGAAGCAGCATCCCAGGGGCAAGAGCTTCTTGGTATGGACCTTTGCCAGGTAACTGAAGAGCTAGAATTCATCCAGTTTTGCTATGGACTGAATGCAGTGAGCCATTGGCACTGAAACATGTTTTCTCCCGTTCTCTCAGCTGAAAAGGAGATGCCAACATCCCCAGCTACCTCATTCCTCCAAAACCAGCACAAGGGTTAGGGAAGAACAGGTTAAACCAGGGGTCAGTAGACAGCACTTGCCTAGAAAAAGTCATATTGGGGAACTAGAGAGCAGAAGACAAAGCTTGAAGCAGTATTGTGACTTTGGCTGGTATCATGCCCCCAGCTCTGCCCAGTGAAAGAAGCATCTCTTGTTGTGCAAGTCCAGTGAAGTCATTCCACTGGGGACTCCTCACCTTTACAATAACAGCTTGGAATTTTCATGATGGAATATTGCCAGGTGTTTTTTCCTGGTGGATTTTTTTTTTTAGTAAAGGCCATTTGAAGAAATGTTATTTGGACCAAGGACTCATAGGTTAATCCTCACCATTCTTGTATAAGGTACTTAGGCTTTTTTTTTCCTTTCTCCAGTGTCCTTCAACCCTTACAGTGAGGGAATCTGCAATCGATTTCTACCTCTCAGCCCATCTATAATTGCACAGTATCTATTCTCTTGCATACACACCTTAGAGTACCTTAACTATTGAAAGTCCTCTGGAATCTGATTCTCCCCATTTATTTGGTCTCATTTCCCCAGAGGTCAGTTTTTCTCCCCAGGAAGTCAGGGCATGTCTGTCTCATTCCCTCAATAGTCTCAGCTGTGATTTTTGCCTTCCCTGGCTGAGCCATCGCAGGTTCCCCGGGTGTCCCTCTCTGCAGAGCCGCAGTTCCAGGGAAGGGTGGGGTTCGTGGCACATGTGCAGCGTGCTGGTAAAGTGCTGTCACTGCACCTGGCCTGCAGGCTGGGTGTGCAAACACCTCACACTGCTGACCCAGGGAAGCGCTGTAGGTGTACATGTGGGTTTATTTTATCTGAAGTTGGAACAAGATTTGTCCAAAGTGAGTGAGAGTGCTCTGTTGCAGTCTATACAGATTTTTCTCAGCAAGCCCTTCCATGTGGCTCTACTTCTCAAATAATGAAGTTGTTGGATCTGCACCACAGACACACCATGTATCCATTGAAGGGCATGTGGGGGTTGCTGATCAGGGAAAGCAGGAATGCTGCAACTGCCCTTTAGGCAAGGAAGTTGATTGATTTCTGCTGTAAGGCAAGAGCAGGTGGGAAAGAGAAGTACCAGGAGCGTAGAGATGGACCTGGAGCGTGGCAGGGGCAGCCCAGAGTGATGAGGAATGCCAGGCCCTGCCGTGCTGCTCACCCGTGTCACACCCTGTGCTGCCAGCCCCGCTCCTGCTCCATCCTCGGGAGCTCTTCCCCAAAACTTCTGTGATACAACCTCGGTGCTCTCACCAGGGCCAGGGTGGGGAAAGGAACTGGAGCTCAGGTTTGTTGCTGTATCCTGGTTTTTGTTTCAGTTTAATTTGCAAGCTTGCTGATTTCTAGCAGTGCCACTAAGATTTTTCGAGGCAACCCCAGGGTTTTAATGTAATCTGTATCAGTGTCTGTCAGATTGATTTTCTGACCTATTTTGGGTCTTGCAATTTGGAATTAATGTTGCTTTCCTTTTCCAGTGGGTGGCAGTTGAAGCAAAGAGAAATGTTTATTTGCTTGAAAGTTTATATAGATATGGATTTAAGGAGAAGAAGCCAAAACAGGCCAGTTGATCATTGTCTCTCCTTATGTTGAATTCTGTTCTTTTTTTCTTGAATCTTGTAGCTGGAGAAAAGAACAAAAACCTCTTGTGACCAAAATCCGCTTTTAGTTTCAATCTCCTACTTTTTGTGCGTTGCTCTGTACTCATTTCCTTATTCTCTTACCAGTTAATAACTGTGAACCCAATCTTTCCATCTCTAGAACTCTGCATTGCATAAGCCTTCTTTCAAAACTATGAAGCAGAGAGCTGCTGACTGCTTGCAGCAGTTCACCTTCCCAGAACTGCATTTTGATTTTGAATGTGAGATATAATAGCATTTCTTTCTCTTTTTAAAAAGCACATTTCAACAAGGAGTCTTTAATACTAATTATTTAAAAATTAATAGGTATTCTAACTCTAATATCTGTGTCCTCACAGGGCCAAATTGTGACTGAAAATTACTTTCATGCAGATTTCTTGTATGGAGTTAGTGCATATCTTATTCACAGCTGAGTTCAAGCAGATGTTATTAAAATAAGCAGTACTTGGAGTCTAGTGTGTTGGCTAAAGTGCACATTAGTGCTTTTAGTAAACAATTCTGAGTAAAACATTAGAATGTGTTTATGGGAATATAAATGTATTTTAATGTATAAAATACTGCAGTTCTAAGTACAGTCGAAATTAGGTTAAATCTATTCTTCTAAAATTGTAAGAAGTATCTATATCACTGCTGAAACCAAATGTGAGGTGGTAATTATTGTTGGATCAAGGAGCAGAATTTCATGTACTTTAAGAAGAATCAAATTTCTTTTTTTTTTTTCCAAAAATTTAAAACAGTGAAAGGACTTTTCCAGGACTTCCCAGTGCTTTATTTTGTGGGTAAATACTTAATTTAGCATAAAAAGCAGGGGAAGTCTTTTATTTTTTCCCCTAGGGATGAACTAGCCATTCATCTTCTATAATGTGTGAGTATAGCTAAGTTAGCAATTAATCCCCATCTTTTCCCTGAAGAAAATGAGCTCTTATATAGGTATTTAATGACTGAGTCAGTTTATCACAGCTAAGCCTTGTCTAAGCACATGTGGCAGTCCACTTTAAGTCTGTCCTTAAATTGATGCAGTTAAATACAGAAGCTTGTGCAAACACAGTCATTCTGAATGTTTATAAACTGATTTGCCACTTATGAGGATACAAGTTCTGCTGCTGCTGTTAGAGCAAAGTTCATTTTGACTGATGGATGAAACTTGCAAAATTATTTAGGACTCTAAATGGAAAAATATCCAGGAAGAAACTTTCCTCCCCTTCTAGCCAAGTGAAATGACAAGAAATTAATGACCAGAGCAGCAACAAGTTGAGCTTTGTCTGGTTGATAACAAAACTGATTTTACATATCAGCAGTACTCTATGGCTATAATAGCCTAAAATGGAATTTTTTTAAAAGAAAAAATACTCTGAAAGTCATGACATAGCATGATTTCAGTTTTGTCAAAAGGACACACTCAAACTGAAAATTACTCTTTTGAGAGTCATGACTTGTTCTTTTTCTTTTCTTTTTTTTTTTTTTTTTTTTTTTGTTACAAGGCTCTATAATAACATCTGTGATTATATTAATGCAAATCAGTAGGAAAAAAAAATCCCACATTTCTTCTCAGGTCCTTTATCTGTCAATTACTGGAATATCATTTGCTGGAAAATGGTGCTTCTATAGATGGTGAGCAAAAGGCTCTAAATTATTTTAAAACATTTTGATACATCATGTGTGATGGCATGCTTGAATTCTGGAGGGTTTTGTACTTTCTTTAAGACTTCATCACACTGGCAAATAAATCTTGTCTGGAGGGCTATGGAAGGATTTTATCATTATTCCTGCTCTGGATTGCAAAAAACTATCTACTTGTATTATGGTTTGGGTATTTTTATTTCTTTGCTTTTAATTTTTTTAAATAAATCTGGTTTTCTTGCTACTATTTTATTCTGTGAATAAAAGAATAAAATGCTATTTTATTCTCTCCAGTGAATAAAGCTGATCCTAACACTAAAAACTTTTTTAGTGAGTCTCAAACAGAGGGATGTTTTCTTTGTTTGCTTTAAACAAAGCGTGCAAGTTACAAACCATGCGAGTTACACAGTTCTGTTTTGAATTAACAGCTCTCCAAGCTGGGCTGACCACTTAATCCTTCTCAGACACCGAACATTCAAATACTTCAAAGAAAAGACAGCCATATCTAGTGTTTTATCCTCTTAAAAGCACAAAAAAGAATGCCAGATTCACGTAATTGAAAGCATTTGCTGTAGGCAAGGTGTCCCAGGCAGGCCAAGGTGGAAGAACATATCCCTGTTCTGCTGTTTAGTTTTGCTTTAGTTTAGACCACCCTGCTGCCTTATAAGAGTTAAAGGCAACTTAAAACCTTGCCTCTTTGTGTCTCTCTGATTCTGCTTTTTCTTCCTGTGGTCTTTTAGCTCTTATTTGGAGTTCTAGTGGGTGAAGTCGCAGTAAATGGAGAGCAGCATGATTAATGCTCTTCTGATCAGGGTTTTATTTTCCAAAGTCCACTTAATACCACTTCTGAATTGCTTAACCATTCAATCTCCCAAAGTAATTTGTTAGGAAAGCTACAAAAACCCCCACTTTGCAGTGTCTGTACTGTGTAAGCCTTTGAAAGCCTGTGTGTAAATACCACAGCTCTATCTGCTGTCTGTGCTCAAGGTGAGAGGCAATGGAGGGAAGCAGGGGCAGGTGGGGGAAATGTTTGGAGCTGGATGTGGGACTCTGGAGAGGTAACACACTGGCAGTGCGTTGTATGGAGTAGCAGAATTGTTCTGCTTCTGCTGGACCCCTGACAAGTTGAGTAGCTTGGGTAATTGCTTGCTTGCTGCATGCCTGGAGAACACGGGTAGTGAAACGTGTTTTTCTTCAGGGTTTTGGGTTTGGTTGGGGTGGGTTTTTTCTGGTTTTTTGCTTGCTTTTCCTACTGCAGTAGCCCGAGAGTGGGTGCCTCGTTGGGCCACCCCACCAAGTTCTGTCCATGTGCCGTGGTTTGCTGCCAGCCCCACCTCGAGCCTGAGCTGTCCAGCGGGGACACCACAGCTCCATCCAGCAGTGTGGGACTGACCACGCTGAGCTCAGCTCTGTGTGCTGCAAAGCAACACCCACTTCTGTCCTTGCACAGCCCGAGCCCTTCCCTGCTGCAAGCTGGAGAAATTCCCATTCTGACACTGCACCATAATGTATCAAGGCTGGAACAAAGATGAGGTAAATGCACTGCCAACGTCTTGGGGAGAAGCAAATACTCTTGAGACTTGTCAGTTTTCCTGTGCATTCTTTGTGACTTTATGATTATGAAGTTTCTGAGAGATTTCTTTTCCTTGAAGTTAAGTTTTACATGTACAATTCACATATTTTGTGCCTGTGCAGGTGTGTTAATAAGATGGGGTTAAAATGAGTGGAGTAAAGTAACAGAGAGGGTTTTGTCCTCTGGGAAAAGAAGCTGGAGAAGCTTTTTTGGTCCACTTCATCTTTCCAAAGATTCCAGTTGGACTCACTCAGTATCACTTGGAGCCATGTCCTGATACTGACTGCTTCTCTCTGGAAGCCCTTGCAGAAAACCAGAGTAGCAACACCATTTGTCCTCCCATTTACCTGAGATTATGGTTGGCCGAGCTTGCAAATCTTCACACTCAACTATACAGAATTTCTGATTTTGAATCTTCTGAATGCTTGATCTGATAAATTGCTGGAAGGGTTACCAGTGAGCAGAATCCTTTCCCACTGGAGACAAAGTGTGGTGAAAGGGAAGACAGAAGCTATGGGAAGCCCCTCTTGTGTGTTTGATGCAGCCACAAGCTGGAGTCTCAGGTTGTAGATCAAAGACTAGGAGATGTCCTTTAAGCCTCTCAGGCTTTATGCAATACAATGAGTTCAAGTGTTGCAGCATTTTTTATTAAACTTTTCTCAATATTCCCATGGTATATAGAATTAGCACTCTTGTAGTTTGTGTTCAGCTTGGCTTGGATAGCTGGAGGTGGAGGGGATTGGCTGAAGGACTTTGGCACCATTTGTCCATTAATTGCATCTCCCCAAAACTCAAACAGTACAATTGCTCTTTTCTTTCCAAAGTAAAGTGCTGTGCAATATCAGGTGAATATGGCATTCATTCATAAGGAAAATGTTCAGCTGAGCAGTAATAGCATCTACAAATAAGTAATAATGTCCCTAGCAAGCAGCATATCAAGAGGGAGTAGGCTGCTTACTTCTGTTTCTTTAATCTGGGTCCTGGACTCCAGAGGCCAATTGTCTCTGGCTGTGCATTTCATAAACACATTTCTAAGCTGGTTCCCACATCATTTATATGTTGAATTTGTCCAAGTTCTGAATTGGCCTTCTGGAGAACAGTGTTAGTGCTCTGAGTTTCCAGGTGTTGCTAAATACTAAGAAAGAAGTAAAAATGCGAGCTTTTACTTTGAAACAGTTTTTAGATGTTTGGTTGTGTGTTCCAGATGTGCAAATCAAAACACTGCGTTCTTTGTAGGTCAGTAGAAAGGGCTGAAGTGGTAGCAGGGAGGTGGCCATGGGCTACTTGAGGGATCTCCACTGGTGGGAGATGCCCAGGGGCCCGAAAGGGTACCACAGATGAACTTCATCCTGTCAGTTCCATCCAGTGCTAGCAGTGCTGGAGGAACCCAGCAGGGAAAGCAAAATGCTGATTTATTTACTTGATAGGCCAAGCAAGAGCCAGAAACCTCAGTACTTCACCCTGCCCAGAGCCTTTCCCTGCTGCAAAGACATCCAGGTTTATCTCTTGCTGTTAGACTTTGGTTTGCCTACACGTACTCAAATAGTGCACAGCCCATCATATCAGGAAGGAATTAGATAGTGACTGGAGTTACTTGGGCTCACCAGACTTTGAACAATGTCTGAGTGAAACCAGATTGAAAGCAGTGCAACCAGTTTTCCTTTCACTGTACATGTGTTTACAAAGATTTCAGTGTGGCCATAATTTACTCTGTAGCACTGTCATTCACAGAGAAATAAATTAATTCTTACCTTCCTACTTCATGCTTGCAAGATTGTGCTTTAAGAATTGAATTTCCCTGATTTTAACCAGAAAACACACTTAATTAAAATAGTAATGAAGCTGATACCTTTTCTTTCTGCTGCAAATGTTTAACCAGTGCCATTGCACCCATTAAGGGATGTGGGTTATGTGTCCTCCCCAAAACAAACCCTGAAAGAAAGCCTCCATCTTTTGTTGATAAAGTGTGAAAATAGCAACATGTAATCTTAATGTTGCCTTAAGGAAGAGAAAAATTTATTTAAGACCTCAAATGGTCTTTTAAATGTCCTTTAAAACACATTTTGACATTCTAGTGATATCAGTCCTAGTAGAGTATATTTCACAGAACTGAAACTCATCTTTCACTTTTCACTTTGTATTCCTGTGCTCTACTTTCTTTTCCCATGCCTTTTCTGTGCTTTTCTAAAAAGACAGGTGCAGTTCAATACTTTTTTTTCTAAAAGGCATGTTACATAAAGAAGTTATGCAGTGAAACCTTTTAAGTCATGAAACTCCAAAAAGCTTTGTTTTTCTGTTTCCCAGCTTGCTCTCTGCCTTGACCTTTGGTTCCTGTGTTTTAGGATACATAAGCAGCAAACAGTCAAAAACTGATTTTAAGAAACTTTACTGGGTTACTTTGATTCTCCCTCTAACTTTGATCCTGCCAGAGACTAATGGCAGTTCCCCTGGTGCTCCTAGGAAACGCTGAAGCAAGTCCATTATTAAAACAAATAGCCAAATCCAATAGTAATTCTAGCAGGAAGCAGGGTACTGCAATTTAATTAATTTCTGAGATCAGTCCTTAAGTCATCTTTCTCTATCCTTAATTTGTTTTATGGAAACTGCTGGTTTTACATGTGTCCCAGTTGCAGAGAATAAAACCAAATTGATGGTCTCTGAAAATGTGTACAGTGGTGTTAATAGCTAGTTTATTTAGAAATGGAGGGTAAAACTCCCGAGAAAAACATGTGATATGGTAAAATCTATTTGCCCAAAATTAAGTGTCTCTATCATCTTAATGAAATGGGAGTATTTGGGGTTTCTTTTTCCACTTTTTTCGTCTGAACGAAATCCAGTGTGCTGCTGTCAAGTCCTCAGCAGTTTGCAGTCAGATGTTCCCAGGATCTTTCACAGTAATTAATTTGTGTGACTCTCTTCAAAGGAGCAATTTAAAAGGCTTTTTCCTTTTAATTGCTGAAGTTTGGTACTAACCTTCCCAATGGTTTGTTCAGTAGCAGGCAGTGCAGGGGGGTAGTACAGTGAGCTGGCATTCAGAAATTGCTTATAGCTGGAGGTTTCTCCCTGTCAAAATACTTTGTGAAGTCAGCAGAGGGGTGAAAACTCTGTAAAATTCAGAGCAACTGTACTGTGATCAAACAATTCTGCAAGTGTATACTCTGAGTCTTTCACAGTTCATGCTAGTTTTATTTGGGGAAATACTTCGAAAGAGTTGATATGACATTAGTGTGAAGTGTAATGTTATACAAATAAAGTTATGTATTCCTATAACACCCCACCTCTGGAAATGTATTAGGGCATAGAAGTTTTGGTACTTTTACAGTAGCTGGTTTGTCCTTCCCACTTAGATTTAAAAGGGTCTTTGTTAACACTCTTTGGCTCGTCCTGCCATTGATACTCAGGTCTGAGGTTTTCCTGTTCAGGGAAAATTTGGCTGCACTCACCGTTCTGCTTCTAGTAAAGCTCCTAGAGCAGAGAGTTGTCTTGGAAAATGCAACAGATTGGGTTTTATTCAGCTGGTATATTTTGGACCTTTACCATGTTCTCATTTATCTCTCACTCACAGAAACACTCTAAAATGGCAACCATGTAATCTTTTTTAGATTGTAAAGCCTTTGTTATGGCTCCAAAGTTTGATGCCTGATGCTTTACTGTGTGCTTTGATCCTGGTTTTCTGGTTCTTGTTTTTGTTTGGTTTGGGTCTTTTTCCCCTGGTGCCTGTGGAAACATTCAAAGTCCTGATTATATTCAGGGGCTAATATAATTTTTTATGGAATCAAATTGAAAAAGGGCTTTGTTAGATTAGTGAAGCATACATGTGCTTTACTTCATTTACAGAGCTGTGGTTTTTGCTAAATCCTAACTCTTCTCTATAAGGGCATGGCTTTAATAATTTTACTTTCTGCCTCCAAGCTGGCTCTTTGTGAACAAGGAAAAGATTCCTGGTGATGCTTCATCTGAAACATAAGAGTTCCTTTGTTGTTTGTTCCTTGACTTGGTTTCTGATGTTCATATTTGAGTTATTGTCTGAATTTGGGATATTTAGGTGTGACGAACTAAAGCAGTTGCAAGAAGCTTGTGTCTCCTTGTCGGGAGCCACATGGAGTATTTCAAATAATTGTTCTTGACTTCAGTGTTAGTGCTCAGGGGAGTGAGGATGAAGCTGTTCCATCTGGCTGCTGCTCCACTTACAATGTGGAAAGCTTCTCTCTTGTGGCTCTGCCCAGTTTATCTGGAAAAGCAGGAAAAGTTTTCAGGCTACAAGACTCATTTAGGTGGACTCTTAGTTTCAGTGGTCAGCTGTAATTTCCTGGCAGGTGCAAACACTTGGTCCTGAAGGACTTGGTCACTGTGGCTTAGATTTACCACAGCCTGGGTCTTAAAAGTTGTAGGTTACCCAGAAAAAAACTCACCTGTCTAGGAAGATACTACCAAAGAAAATTCAGGAAAAGGGGTTAACAGTGAGTCTGCAAAATATTTCTTTTGTTCTTTATTGTTTGAGTGAATAGCGTTTAACTCAGTAGAGTGACATTTTTGTGGTTAGGCTGTACTAGAAACAGGTAGGAAGCAGAGATTGTTGTGCTGGGCTCCCTAAGAAAGACAAACTTGGTGACTTTTTGAGTTAGTGCATTACTCATCAACTACCTTGTGTATTCAAGGAAAAATCCCAGATACTCTCCTGATGATGTGACTGTTTCTGTCTTACCTAAGCGTGGTTACAGCCCCTATCCAAGAGATTTAGAAGGCAGAGTGAAACCTTTGCCAAATATGAAAGACAGGTATGACAGGCGAGTACTCTTGGCAGGCAATTTTGTTTATTATGCAGCTATTTGAAGGGGCAAGCTGCCAGCTTTCCACGTTAAAGGGAAGATAATTGCCTAACAAGGTCACTGGGAACAAGGAATACTGTGGGATAGAAATTTTGTCCTGTCGCTTGGTAGAACAGATAATTTTATATCATTACATGCTGGAAGGACCCACACGGGGCCTAAATCATGCCAGTTCCAGACACTGTGTGTGTATACCATGTCTTCCACTGCCAGCCAGAAAAATGAGTTTATGAAACGTTGGAAAGTGCCCAAATGAAGATTAATATGCAAACTAGAACTGAGGCAGTCTGTAGTTGTGTAGTAGCTGCCTTAAATGTGTAAAGACAGGAGGAAGGTGGGGGATTTTTTGTTCTCTTTAATTCAGCAGGGATGGTGTCTTATTTTGGGGGGAGATTTTCTGTTTATTTGCTTAAACTGCTCTGAAGATAGTGTCAGTAATTCTCTTGTTCACTGTGTTTGTGATTAGAGTAGCTCAAATTTTTTCAGGGTAGTTTCAGTGTCATTGAGATGGAATTATTTGCATTTTAAAAGAGGGAAATTGTTAGAGGAAAAGTAAAAGTTTCTCATCTATTTAAGATACTAATACCATATTTTAGAGATAGACATAGCTATACCTGTGTCTTCAGAGTACATTCCAGGTGATTTATAGCCATGTCCTAATAAAAAGCTGAATTTTTTTATTTTTTTTTTTTTTTTTGTTGAAACCTAAAAACTCCTCTGTCCCTTTGAGGCAGAAAACCTGCAAAGTCTGTGGAAGTTCAGTGTCATGATTAAAATAAGACATACTTGTAAGTAACCAAAACCACATCTACTAATCAGAGATTAAGCAGCTTCAGTGGAGTTTGCTGGCAGTCATGACTGTAGTGCTTGTCAGAGGCTGTTATTGCTGTTTTGAATGAGTCATTTGGGTAACAGAGGTCATAATTTAATTTGTAGTTGTGTACATAAGTACACAGAGCACAGGAACCACCTGTTAACTACTTCTGCATTATAATATACTTTTACTGTCTATCATTCAAAAATGTATTTCCAAAGGGAGAGGAGCAGTCTGAAAGAGATATGTGCTTATATAGGTTAAACTGCATGTATTCAGATGGAGCTTTATCTTTCTGATGCCACACTGAAATATTTATATGGTACTCAAATAATGCACGTGGAATAGACACAATTAACTGTCGGTCAACTTCCAGAAAAGTTGCTCAGTGTTTTCTCAGAAGGCACCATCCTTCAGCTTCCTGGTAAAAGAGGAACCACTGTTTGGAAATTATCCAGTGATACACCTAATGATTTTCCGTAGCTCAGATAGTGATCAGCACCCGGTGGAAGATTTAAAAAAAATGTAAATAGTTGGTTTTCTGCTTTTGCTTCCCTATGAAACAAAAAGTGCCCCCCTCACAGATGAAGAAAGAGAAAAAACAAACAAAACAAAAAAACCCCAAACAAACCAAACCAAAAAGGCCTTGACTAAAGTCTTAAAACGGTTTGGTGCCTGCTCTGTGTGTCAGAGCATGGTGGGGTTGGCCTGCCTGGAGCCAGGAAGGTTGTACTGGTGTAAGAGCCCAGCTCCTGGGGGCTCTCCCTGCCTCTGCAGGCCAGACCAACCCTCTCCTTCATCTCCCTCTGTGCAGCAGGGATGGCCCAGCACCCCAGTCCCCAGGCTGAAGGGTGGTACAGTTTGGTTTTGCTGAGCCTGCTGAGGAGCTGGGTCCCAGTCAGGGCTGGTTTATCCATCCCATCTGTTCCTGGCAGATGCCTCCTCCTAAGAAGGCCGTGTACTTATTTAGGAGCTCAGCTGAAGCTGTGGTCCCTGGAATGCATCCCCACAAGGACACTGCCACTCAAAGGAGTGTGGTCCAAACACTCACACATGAGCTATTTATTCCCTTCTGTTGTGGAGTGCTTCATTCCCAAGTAGCAGCACAACTATTTTTTTTTCCCCAAAGTACTTAATTCCTATTTTCAAAACCTAGGAATTTTCAGTATCATATCAGTGCACTCATGATATTGATGCTTCTTGTTCTCTACTGTGTTTTTTAGTAAACTCTGTGTTCCCATGTGCTCTCCCATAGTTTGAGCAGGAAGGTTTGTCTGTAAACTGTGCCAAAAAGAGAGGTTAAAATTCTCCAGAAGTGATAGGAGCTAACTGAGGAATGATGAGAGGAAAAGAATTCTTCTAAATATAATCAGTTAGGGTTTGTCACTTGAAAAAATCGTTAGCAGACTCAAATCTCTGATAATCCAGATCTCTGTATCAACAATCTGTTAGTTTGCTTGAGAAGGAAAAATCTTTTCTTTTGTCTCTATCCTAAAATCCAGGCCATCAAGGTCTATCCCCTGGAAGATTCAGATGTAGGTAAAAGCTAACATCTAAAGTAACGGTGTTCAAGTTCCTCCCTATCTTTCTCTCCCACCTGTTGCCTATATTTAATCCCATGCTAGATACAGTTGCCATGCAGTGATCTAAACTCTCTTAACAATTTGGCTTTCACACATGTTTGAGTTGCTTGTTCCAGATCCAGATCTCTCCATTTTGCTCTGTGGATTGGCTCTTACTGACGTCTCTCTGCACACTGTGTGGTCCAGAACATTTATTTCACCTGCTAAATACCTATGAGGAAACAATCTTGAGTTCTTCAGGAGCTCTGGTTATCTCTGTTTGTTCATCTTAAGTTGCAGTTTGCATTGCTTGTACTGTTGGCTCTCAATGTCATGTGTGAGTCTCTCCTGTAAGTTTCTTAAGCATTATTTATGGAGTGTTTGTAAACTTAAAGGCAGAGTGTCTGGGAGTGTTTGGTGTGTTCCCATAGAGCTGAACTGTATTTTGACAGCTGGTTAATGCCACAAAGCAAGCCTCCAGAGGCTACTGCTCTCTATCTGCCAATCCTCCACCACTTAGAAGATTTGTGATAGTTGTTCTGCAGACACAGCTGTGATTGACAATCTAGATTTTAAAATGTAGGCTCTTCCATGTACCTGTTATTTGTAGGATTAGTTCAGACCAAGGAGTTTTGCTTTTCTCTGTAAATAGGAGCCGTTGTTTGAAATTGAGTTGAGAGCTGGTGTTAACAAATCTTATTCTTAATATTAAAGTTTGTGTTGTGAGTCTTCACAATTAAAGCACTTTGTCAAGTATATATGTTGTTTTGTTAGAGCAAACTAAGGAACAGAGAAATTAAAAGGTTTCTCAGGGTCATAGCGCATTCAAGATCAGATTCAAAGGAAAACAGTACAGTTCAACTTGGGACCTTGTCTACTTTCATGGTTACTAACACCCCTCCCTGTAGTAGCCGAAGTCACCAATTGCTTCTCTGCAATCTAATCTCTCCCCGTTGTTTATGTTTGGATGTGAAAATGAGGTTTCAGTCGTCATTTGTAGTGAGTCCAATGAATGTTGAAACCTGAAAGAATGCTGCTGTTTCCTGCTTGAGAGGTGCCTCCTCTGAGGAGGCAAGCTGGGCCTTGGCACCAGGAGCAAAAACAAAGAACCTGGGCTGCAGTGTTCCTCGAGGTAAAGGATTTTTTTGGTTTTGAGGTGTTGTGAAACTTTTGTCAAAATGATTCCTCACTTGTGTGTAAGGAGTGAATAAAGAATGAGTGTGTTGTAAGGCTGCTCTTGTCATTGTTCTGCCTGTGGACGCTCTCTAGTCAGGTGGGTGAGTAGATAACATGAAACTCTTGCTAACGATGGTTAATAAACCAGGAAGAGAATAGGATAGAATAGATTTAGTCCTTCTATTTTAAGTTCTCTTTTTTCACTTCCCTGGGTATTTCCATTCTCCATCATTCCTTGTATTCAGCTTGGTTTACTTAGCGTTACTTATTATAGGGGAAGCTTTGGGGTTTTCAGGGTGACAGTTTTGTAGGATAAATAGGTTTCCCTTAACACTGTGTAGGATATCAACTGAGATACTTATCATTTAAGGTACTACTGATATCTGCATCAAGCCTGGCCTGTAGTCTTCTTATGCCAAACTAAAATGCAGTACATTCATCTGCCCTTCAGCTCTTCAACAGATTGTCCTTGAGGTTGATTCAAACATCCCACTTGTTGCAAGGCCCTTGAAAGGAAAAACTTTTAGGAAAGAAAAAAAAGTCTTACAGTTTTATAAAGATATATCTCAAAGGTGGGTAGACAGTCTACAAACTGCTTGAGCCGCCCTTTGGCTATTAAGTTTGGTGAATTTGTTTCAGATTGAAAAAAGGACGTTGAAAGGGAGCTTTAATAAGTGTAATGCTTTAATGAGTATTTGTAATGGCAGATTACCTGTCTGTGCAGTTCTGAGCTGTACCCTTACTCAGCACTCTTGCTCCTGGGTTTGTGAGTAAGCACGGAAGTTGGGAGTTTCCACAAGTGTTACTCATATCAAGGAGGAATCCTAAGAGCCTTGTCCCTGTCTGATCATGGAAGCAAATTAATTAATTATTGCATGTGTAATGCATCTTTCCAAAATTACAGAAAGACTCTTGGTTCCCTTTTACTTTAGGGGACAGGAGGAAAAGTTCTGAATATAAATTCAGTAACTCATTGCCTCAGAAATGTGTTGAATTGCTGTTAGGAGCCTGTAGCTGGCCATCCTGACACCTTGCTGAAAGTATAACATTGACCCTTTCTGTTGAGTGTTTTTGAAATAAATGGTAAAACTCTGACTTCTAAGGCTTTAGATGGTAATCCTTAGATATGATGGGGTATTCCTACTAAGTAGCCAAGCCTGTCAATAACCATTTGTGCATCCTCACTTTCGAGTAGGTAGGTGGTGATAGGAAGAGGGAACAGAGGAAGGGAGGTCAGCAGTAAGTGGGTCACAAACCCAAACCTTGATCTTTTGACTCTCTCATGCCAAGATCTTAAATGTAATATAATGTGTTCCACTGAACTCCATACAAGTGCCTGGAATAGCTGCTTCTTTGTGTAGGTTGTGTAACTTCACTAGGAGATGCTGGAAAAGTTCAAACTGTGTCTTTTAAAGTTGTTACTGCAAATTGTTTAGAGATTTTAACCGTTCTCTGTTTGGAAAACAGAAATTGTTTTCATTGTGGACCATGCTGAAAGTTTATTCTGAATTAAGCAAGAGCCACAAAATATTTACTGGCAAGAAAAATCAAACTGAACAGTGTTTTCTCCTCTGTAGGCAGAGTTTACTGTACTTGCTTGTCCTAAAATTTAACATGGTGTTGGAAAATAGTTACAAACAATGGAAACAGACCTACCCATTAGTGTTTAAGACTCTGAAACTGCTTTTGTATTATGCAGTAGTACAGACTGATGCTTAAAGTGCTTCTATTTTGATTTTGTGTTCAAAGATTGAAAGTAAAACTAGAGAACTGCTCAGATCTACTTTCAGGGAGGGTGAAGAATCTATTTCCTTGTATCATTGCTCCAGAACAGCACTAAATAGTTGTAGTATTTGTTACTTGTTACGTCTGAGTCTTTCAGAGATAGAAACATGGGGAAACTTTAACAAAGTCCAGAATAACTAGGGATTTTAACTTTGTAACTCCTAATGCCCCAATTTATACAAGTATTCTGATGTTTAGCTACACTGCACTGAGCTTCGTAGCTAATGTTAAGCATTTTGGAAGAGGTCAATGTACAAAACCAGTTTGCTGTGATATCAACTCCATGCATTAAGATGGGTTGATAAGAATATGATTAGCACCATTTTTTAAAAAGGAACTATTTTCAATTTGTCTTAATTCTCTTACGCCAATGGGTGCCTTCTACCTGTCCATCCCATCATCCACTGTTAATGAATGCTATTGCTAGAAAAATGTTATTTGCAATAACAGGAAAGAATCTATCTTCACTACTTCTTTTCTATTTTTTCTTTGACAAGCTCTTGTTTTATTTTTTAGGTGCCCTGTTACCCTATAAGTAATGGTGGGGCACATGCGTGGAGGTCTCTGGAGGTTTCTGTGTAGTTTTTGTGGGTAATGTCTGAAATCAGCAACACAGGATTTATTCTCTGTTTTCCTTTTTAACTCTTCCTCTGGGAAAGAAAATGAAAGCAGCTTGAATAGTTTTGTATCATTTACCTGAGATATGCAAGTTGTTAGCTAAAATACCATATTTTTTATACTCAACTATAATCTGTAATCCTAACAAAATAAGGGAAATAGTTCTACCACTGAGCAAATACTGCATGACATACAGTATTCCCAGTAATACTGGAAACTTTTTCCTCAGTTTCACTTACACAAGATATGGAAGTTCAATTTTGGCTTTTGGCAAGGGAGCTGCTCTAAGTATTTGTATATGTTTGGTAGTCAAGATTATATCAAATTTTAATATATTCAATTGGTATATGTTGGAAATCATGATTGCTTTATGCAATATTTTCCTCATAACTTTTTAAAACTGAAAAAGTCCCTACTGCTTCGGTGGAACAAAATGTTAATGAGAGGAGATAATTATGAAAATTATTTTCCTTCCTCAGGATATCCGATCTTTATGCGTGTGATACATATTTGCACATCTCACCTGATACGGTTTCTCAGCGCACATCTTAAATGAACGTAGGATGCTGACAGCTGCAAGAGAATCGTGAGGTTCTTTTCTCCTTTGACAGCTCCTCTGATGAATTTTAAGTGCTGATTTTCTGTCAGAAATAGGTTTCATAACTTCATTTTCAGAGGTCGATTTAGTTTTAGAGCAGTTAAGAAAATGTTAATGCTTTACTTGGAAAACTGCATCTTGGACAAGGAGATACATCACAGGAGCATAAAAATTTTATTTACCAAACCACTTTTTAGTTAAGCATTTTCAAAATACAAGCGAATACATTTTTCAGTATAGCTGTGTTTCAGGTCTGAGTAAATATTTTAATTTTTTATTAGTCCCACAGAGGCAGAAGGGGGTTGTCTGTTAAAGGCTGGAAATGTAGCTGTCTGCAGCTCTTTCCCACAAAGTTGAAATTTCCTTGGGCCAAAGTTGATTTCATTTCTGTTTACTCAGTACTGGGGACTCTCAAATTATCCAAGATGTGGACTAACTTTTTGTAAGAAGTGGGTTATGCGCATCTATTTACCTCTTAATTGTGTGAATTGCTTCTCAGTCCTGGTCACTGAACATGTCTGTGGGTTCAGGAGTAATTGCTAATACGGAAAAAACATCATTTAGAGCAGGATTTATGTACTTAGTGCTGTAGTGGAAGCAAATATCCAGACCTGTGGGGAAAAGCCAGCATCCTGTGGCCTGGGGAGTGCTGAGTGCTGGAAACCACAAGACAGAAAGGAATCTTTTTGGGCTAATTTGTGCTGGGTTTGTTGTAAACACCAGGAGAGCTCCTGGCCAGCACCAACTACTCACTCATTTGCTGCTGCGTGGAAGTGAAAGGTGTTTCAGATATACAAAATGCCAGGGTAATTATAATTAAGCAAGCTGTGATTGAGCAAGCCGCATAGTAAACAGCGAGAAAGATCCTCTTGGCATTGGATAAGGGAAAGAATCAAGGCAGTGTGGATAGCACTAATTCACAGGGGAAAGATCTGGAGGCAGGGCTGGGCAGACCATTAAGGGTAGATCTACTCAAACAAATAAAACCATGTGGAAAGAGAATTTAATTTCCCACTCGGCTGCCTGGGGAGGAGCAATCTTTCCACGCAGGAACGTTTGCATTTGGAACTGCTGGGAGCATTCTGGTTCCTGTGGGCTTCACTCCGTGACCTGCCTGTCCCCTTTGAAACCCTGGAAAGGCTGGGAAGAGCATTGTGCCCACCGTGTGTGCTATGGCCTCAGGAGCTCTGGGGCTTTACACCTGTTTGGTTTTCCTCCTGAGTTCTCCTGTGCCCCTGGCAGCCGTACCTCATCCCTTTTAACTGATTGATCTCACAGAAAAACCCCCAGCCTGCTGTCACCTCCCCTCCAGTACCATGTCCTGGTTGGAAAGCAGACCTTGAAGACATGTCATTTCTATCAAAAGGTTGCTATAAAAGGTACTGTAAAGAAGCACTGCTATGGCAGAAGAAACATATCCAGCAAAAAAAGTCATAAATAATTGGAAGGTGCAGGAAAAATGACCGAGACTTTAACTCGTTTATCCATTTAGTGATGGAGAAAGTGAGAGGCCATAATGAGCCAGGAAAGCTTGTCTGTAGGAAAATGAACACTCTGTTGCTTCTGTGGATTAACTGGGCCACGAGAGTACAACTGTAATCAAAGACTTTGTCTTCAGTTCCTTTTTGGATAATCTATAGATACCCTGGCAATAATCTATAGATACCCATGTCTTCCTGAAAGTATTTTTTTAGATAAGTAGTGAAGTCTGTGTCTTGTTTATAAACCTGTCCATCAGTGCAATGACCCAATAAAGTAACAAAACAGGTGCTGACTTGCACTGTTGCAAAGTGAAGTTCTTGGATGTTTGGTTTGTATTTCACCCTGTGTGTGTAGTGTTTTGCATCTGAAAAGCAAAATGCTCATTTTTCAGTGATTCTCCAGTTTTTAGTAGGATGAGCACTGAAGTGGAAGCTGGAAAAAGCCATGGCAAGCAATGCACACTTAATAATACAATTTGCACCCTCCAGAAATGTGTCCTTCAAGCAGTAGGAATAACATTTCTGGAAGGTGCCCAGAGGGTGTTCTTGACAGCACCTAGTCCCACACAGCTTCTTATACTCTCAAAACCTAAAATAGTTGAGCATGTCCTGACATGGTTGTCTTTACAAACAAGGTTCTGGCTTATCTGAAGCTCCAGGGATTTTTGTTTAGCTTCTTCTTTCTCATTTACTGTCTTGTGTCCCAGACATTTCAATGCTTAAAGGTTTTCTTGCCCCATAAAGGTACAAAAATCATGTTTTTATTCATTTAGTGGAAAATCACTCAATATGGCTATTAGCAGACACAAATCATGAATGTTTAGATCCATTGGAGTGTGGAGTTAATATGTTTATATGTTCAAACCACAAAATTCAGGAAAAGGCAAAAAAAATAAATGTTTGCTATTAACTTCTTATTGGGAGGGTTAAAAAAAGAAGAAATTGAAAATCATATTAAATAGTATATCTCACCCTGAGTTTACATTACATTATTGTTCTGCAACCTCTGTGCCACCTTAAAATAGCACAAATTTCTCTTAAGATCTCTTTATGCCTAAATTCAACTTGCTGTTAATGAGCTCTGTCTGTTCTCTGTGTTTTCGGGAATTCCAGGTCTGCTGTAGAGCTTTCTGTGCTCATTTCTTCCAGAAGGTGATTCAGAGGGGAGGGGACAGTTAAAATCATTTGTGGTTCCATTTTCTTACCTCTTTTTGCAAGTCTAAGGCTGCACCTTGAAATTACAGCAGGAGCAATGCTGTATTAATTAAAAATAAATTTTGGTTATGTTTGCTTCTTTCCAATTTCTCCTTATCAACCTCTGTGGCCATTCATTATTTAGCATCACCCTGTACATCCTCAGTGGCACTGAGCTGTGCTTATTTTCTCTCTTCATTGCAAAAGAGAGATCACAAAATCACAGGTAGTGATGAATGTATGGCTTCACTGTTAATTTTCAGTTTATAAACCACAGGAAAAAGTCTTGATTAAGTTGACTTATATTGGTTATTTACATTTCTTTAGTGGTTTTTGGCCTTCACATTCCCAGTAATGAAACAACCAGAAAAAAAGAATAAAAGGATGATTCCTACCTACCCTGAGCAGCCTCTGAGTACCAGGAAATAGCAGGAGGAGGAGCATCCTGCTCAGAAAGGCAGATCCAGCCCATCACAGAAACACAGAATGGTTTGGGTAGGAAGGGACCCTAAAGGTCATCTCAAAAAAACAAACAACGCCCATAATGCCAGATGCAGTCAGGACTGGATCTATTCTTACAACTCCATACACAGTTAATGAGCAAAATTTTTGGTTCATACTCCTGCACCCTTTTAGTTTAAAAGCCCTGATCACAAGCACATACCCATGGCCTGAACTGTGTTCCCTCTGATGAGGTTATCAGAGCAGCAGCTTTCCAGCATGTATGAATGATGATATAGTTCTCTCAGCTAATGAATATTCTAGTTTTCCAGATACTTGGAGGATTAGGTCATAAGTGCTGGCAGTAGGATAAATTTCTGACTTGGAGGCTTGTGCACTTTGAGAGGCACTTAGACTGCATGATCTGCTGATGTTTTCAAAAGAGCAGACTAAAATTGTTTTCTTATTGCAATGCTTTAGAAGGCATTTTTTAATATTTTTGTTGAATGTCCAGTTTCTTTATTTCCATTTTTTCCCTCTTCATGGTTCACATAGATGCGTTAACCCAGTACATCTAAAAAAAGACAAATTATAAATTCCTTTTTTCTTAAACTGTAGTTGATGTACTGTCATTATGGTATTTGGCTTCTTCAGTGTGAAGAGAAATCAGTGGAAAATATAAGAAAACCATCCAAACATAAAACCCCTCCAGTGTTTTGAAGGGAAAGGCAGTGTTTTCTGTTTGGTTTGCAAATATGTTGTTGGCATTTTCTATTATTCTTTCTGGGAAATACATCTCAATTTCCAGGAAGCTTATAATTGAGCAGAAAATCATAGAATTCTGGAAGGGACCTTAAAGATCATCCAATTCCAACCCCCTGCCACGGGCAGGGACACCTTCCACCATCCCAGGGTGCTCCAAGCCCTGTCCAGCCTGGCCTTGGACACTTCCAGGGATCCAGGGGCAGCCACAGCTTCTCTGGGCAACTGTGCCAGTGCCCCACCACCCTCACAGCCAAGAATTCCTTCCTAATATCCCATCTAACCCTGCCTCTGGCACTGGGCAGCCATTCCCCTTGTCCAAAGTCCCTCTCCAGCTCTCTTGGAACCCCTTTAGACACTGGAAGGCCAGAAAATCTTGGATGTTATAACGGATCCTAGATAAAAGTACTCATCAAGAATGAACTGGAGGATGGGCTTGGCATGTCTCTCCTCTCTTAGAGGAGAAATATGCTACTGGAATGTGCCTGAATGTGGATCCCTGTCCATTTGATTAAGGTGGTACCTAAACAGTTACTGTGCATTGGATTTTCTTTGGCTGTTTTCCATTGGTTTGGTCCTCCTGAAAGCTGTGAGCAGCTCAGCTGTCCTCATGTACTGGTTGTTACAAAAAAGTCTATGAAACCTTTTGCAGAATGTCTTGCTTCCTCTGGAGAACTCATATTCACATGATAAACTTGATGTGCAGTTTTGCAATTCAGTCATGCTGACTAAAAACGGCCCATTTTCTTGACCATTGTTGGGGAAATGGGAGCTGATCAGGAGCTCAGACTCAGCACAGCTCCTCCAGTGCCCTCTTTAGTGACACAGAGCCAGACCTGGAGTAGAGCTTGGCTACAGGGTGTATTACTATAGAGAAAAAGAAGTGTAACTTCATCCCTTCCACATAATAGGGGTTTTTATCTCTCATGTGGAAGGGATTGTGTTACTTAATTGCAGGAAAAAACCTCAGCCTCTACTTATTCCCTGGGTCAAAGGAAAAAAAGCTTCCTAATTAGACTTAAATTATGCATTGCATAGAGGAAAGCCATGGTTTGCCTCCTATCGAAATATTTTGGACATGCTCCCATTTCATAGTGTGATTTGATATTAATGAATTGTTCATTTACCTGGAGCTTCATAAGGGTCTGTCTAGCCAGCCCCATTGTATTAATCCTTCCAAAATGTTGTTTCAGCTGTACTTAACAAATGATACCAGCTTGTGCTATCAGAAATAATTAACAAAGTCTTTGGGCTTCAGGCAGTGTTTCTTCTCTTGCATGTTATTAATGTCTGATATTTGGGTTTGAAGTTAATGAAGAGGATTCATTTGCACTTTGTTTCAAGCTTGATTTTGGCAATGGTGACAAATAGTGGCCTGTAGTGTTTTCATGTTTAGTCCTGTGTGTTCACAGAGGAAGGAGAACTTGGGACTCTAAAAAAAAAATTTTAAATGTCCATTTCTTATGCTCTTCTAAAGAAAAAACAGCTGACAGTACTTCCCCCTTCTCCCCACCAAGTAGTGGTTGTGGAATATTGGAAAAGCCAACTTTGTTGCCCCAAATATTCTTTCTCCATTTCCAAAAAAAAGGACGTTCAGTGTAAAATGCTGGTTTTGTCTTGCAGCATATGCTGCAGCCTGGCCTGCTGCCTATTTCAGAGTCCAGAATTTCCTCAACCTACTGATCTTTTAGTGTAAAACCCAGATTTTTCATCCTCTGCACACTTGAAACCACTTTAAAAACAGTCAGCTGTTACTGAGCTAATTGTGTTACCCTGTGCTCACATAAATTGGGCTTTGTGTCATCCTTAAAGCTCACAAAATCAGATCTGCTCTACCTCCTCAGGTCTGCTTGCCTCCAGTCTGTATCCCCCCTCAGCCTGCATCCATCCCCCTTGAGCTTCCAGGAGTTTGTGCTGCCAAGACTGAAAGAGTTTCCCTGCTTAGAAAAATGTTTCTGGTGCTCATATTCTGAAAAGCTTCTCACTGGTGTTGGGGAAATACCAGCAATTTAGACAACAGCCACAAATTTGGACAGTTTGGGGACTGCTGAGCAGGCAAGAAAAGTGTGGAAACTTGGAAATAATCTGTTCTCCTGCCCAAGAGGGGTGAAACCAAGGAACATCTCTTGCTACATGGCTTATCTGGATGGATTCTTCTCCAGACTGTTGCAACACAGTGGCAGATTTCATTATGTAATTGTTTCTGTTTCTGGACTTGGCCTAACCCAGCAAAAGCAGAAGTATCTGAAAGAAAATACTTGGGGGAGGAAGGGAAGGAAATGGTAACTACACTTTTTCCAAGCTAGGCTTAGGTCTCTGAGCCACTCTACTTGTACTATTTTAAAAAAAGACAAAATAAACCCCAAAACTTGCATCATTTACTGCCTGCATCCATCTATGGAACTGTCATTTTAAAATTATGAGGCAAAAACAATCTGTTTAACAGGCAGTAAATTGAATTTTGAGTTAAATTTTTTGTTGTCTTTTCTTACTTTTCATAAAGTGTAATTAATTAAAAACATTTTATGAAGATACACAGTTTTAGAAGTATTACTACAGAAATTGTAGTTGATTGGGCTCTTTTAAAAGTGTTCTTTTTATCCTTGACTTTCTGAGGATAACTGTATTTATTTAAATATCACCGGATGCATATATTCTGCTTTCATGAGTATAGTCCCACAATTCTAATTTCTGAATTAAACTGTTCCTAGGAGATAGTTGTACCTTAACGGGTAAACCTAAATAAAAGCACGAGTGGTGCTGCTGCAGGGGCAGTACTTTTGTAGAATTCTTTTTTTTTTTTGCAGGGACCTACATGCAACATGTCAGTTTAGCACTGTTTTGGGGAGAGCACTTTTTAAGCCCTCTGTGGATTTTAAGCTTTCCAAGCAGCACCTGCAGATAATGGGGGGTTTTGCCATCTCTGGTGGCTGTGAGTGTTCAGCATCATGATGTAAAGTGATTTGAGGTTGGATATATTTTTCAGTGTTTACTTGGGTAGCAGTAGTGCCTAGGGAAGCCCAGCTGATAAAGGATGCTGCTATGTGTCTTTTGGACAAGGTTCATAACAGCAAATTTAATAAGTCTCTTGTAAACTGACTTCATTTTGAGATTGGCTTTTACCTACAGAGCCAATGAAGTCCAGGGCTTGCAACAGAACCTACCAGAAGTCTCTGCAGACTGACCAGAGGTGTGCAGGCAGTGGTTAGCACCACCTTCCCTTGGGTCAGTGGCCTGTCCTGCAGCACAGGCACTGTGTTTCTCTCTTGGATCGTCAGCTGAAAGGATACAACTGCAATAAAAACACACAGTCTGCACTGGTGAAAGATGCTGATCACTCTTCCAGCATCTCTGTTTGCAGGCTTTTTTGTATCATTGCCATGCAAGCAGCATCATCACCTTTGCACGCTGTACACAAAGACCACAGAGAACCTTGTTCATGGTTTTGGAAATGCTGTGGGGACAATAAGTTGAATACTAATTTGTTGCTGTCTTTCTTGTCCATTGCCAGAGTAGAGGACAGGAAAGTCTTATGTAAGAAAGGTACCTGCAAGCTGGAAATAATCTATATTTTTGCATCTTAAAGAAGAAAAAGTTACTGCTGGATCTTTTCCGGGAAGAACACAAGTTGGTTATCTGTGTGTGGTGCTGTTGGTGATTCCCAGAGCAGTTGTGTGGCCCTGGAAGCAGCCACAGCAAGGAGCTAGGCAGGAATCAGGCATTTCATGCAACACAGAGCAGTTCTGTCAGACAGCATGGAAAAGCCATGATGTGTTGCAGCTTTACATCCATCTGCAAAATGTTTCACAGACTAATACAAGGAAATCAGAGGCACAAACCAGCAGGGGACTTTTCTCAATTGTATTTCTCGTGGATATATGGTCCTTATCAGTGATGGAACAGCCTGGCTCTGTTTGGCCCCGCTAGTTTTTAGTCTCTTCAGTGCTCTGTTGTCAGCCAGTGCCAGTGTTTCCTCCAGATGATCCACTGCTTTTCCTCCAGATCATCCACTGCTTTGATGTGCCTTCCTGCTTTGTGTAGAAGTTACAACCGTGTCTTTGTTTCTGGGCTGTGTTGGAGCTGGCTTGTCCTCACTGTTTATAACAAGGCAGAATTACAGCAACAATGGAACCCTGGCAAGCGCCGCCTTCGCCGCCAGTCCCTGAGAGCTGGGCAGTGTTGGAAGGAGAGAAACTGCAGAATTTACCCTTTGTCCCTTTGGTCTCTGTGGAGAAGATTTTTAATCTAGTGTGAATTTTGTGCCAGCAGATCTTGATAAAATTCTCCTTGGAATATTTAAGATTTTAATTCGCTTTGAAAGTTTCTTTAAAACCATGTGTTACAAACACATCACTGTGAAAATTGACCATTTGTTCATTTGGCAGGTTTTGCATTGACAATGTGAAGATGTTTCCAGTTTTCCCCCTCTCACTCTGTAGTTGATAATAACACTGTTGATTTTCTTTCCATATTAAATAATCAAAACCTATCCATTTTAAAGCTCCATGGAAAGTCCCTTGGATTTTGCAGATTCTGTCCCACATAGCATAGAACATGGAATAGAGAAGTTTAGGGAGAACAGAGAAGACCAGGGATCCTTGACAAAATGAATGTTGTGCAGGACAGCATCTGATGGTGTGCTCTAAACCACTGTGGCCACCACCAGGTACTTCATATAGAGTAATGTTACTGGAATATTTTTCCCTTAGTTTTTTGGGGTTTTTTTTCAGATTGTACTTGACTTTGAAACTGTTTGAGATATTGAACCTGTCATTTAGACTTGCAGTATTCTTGGAGCTCACATCTCAGTTTTTCCACCATTTGGTTTGGATAAAGTCTTGTCCTTTAGGGAGAACAGTTTGGCTTTAATACTTCATAGCTGCAATGCAGATTATATGAGTAGATTGTAAAATCTCCCTCAATTCAAAGCTGGTGTTTTGCAGCAGTTTCAGTTCTTGACAGATACAGCCCTTAAAACAGGAGTCAGCACTTGTGCTGTCACTTCTGCAACAGTCACAGACTGGAGGTGAACTCTTGTCTAAAATGCAGCAAGCAAAGCCTGTGTGCTTCTTTCCTTTTCAAATGTGAGAACACTTTGGATGAGTGTACTCAGCAGGGATTTTGAGAAACTTGGTTGATTTAAAATTCATCTCTTTCACCGAGTTTCACTGCCAAAAACAGTTTTAGTGGGGTATGTTTTGTTTACAGCAGTGCAGCTGATACTTGTCAACTATCTCACAGTACATCTTAGCATAGGAAAGGAGCAGAAAATGTATTTGAGGAACAAATCCAAACCCTCCTTCCTCACTTAACCTCTCTCAGTCACAGTATAGTCTACAACATATAGTAAGAGCTTGCATACAGGCATTTAAGATCTCTACCTCTGTGAAAAAAGCATAATGTATAAGAGCAGAGAAACTTGGCAAGAACAGGCAGCTGCTGAGTTTGTTGGGGTTCTTTTTGAGCTGTTGTTAAATGTAAAAGCAAACGGTTCTCTTCTGGTTCCCACTGTGACCTTGGACTTTGAACATCATCAAAAACTCTGGGGTAGTGGTGTTTTCTCCTAACTGCTGAATCGCTTGTGTGTAGCATTTCTGAGTGAGAAGCAAGCAGTGGAGATGCACTGAAGCTGAGTACAATGAAACTATGACAAATAACCATATTCAAAACCATGAAGCAGAGGTGAAAATACGGCCTCCAAATGTACTTGGCCATCGGAAATGAGAAAGATTATGGGATTATTCAAAATGCATATGCATTGTACCTAAAATTGTACCTACAATAAAACAATTGTTTTATTGTATCTGATAACTTGGAGTTAAAGTACTAAGCTGTAAATCCTTGTATTCTCTCTCAGGACTAACACAGGCTTGAGTCACATGGGCTGAGTGAAATCAGTGCAATTGTTACTTTAGCTTTGTCAGTGCTTTCCAATTTTTTGTGAATATAGTCACAGGCTTACTGGAAATTGTGACTTCTAGTGGGCTGTCCCTTACAGCAGAATTCTCCTGTGATTCTGTTAAATAAACCTTCCCGTGGGAGCTACATGTTGACCTACCCAGCCTGTTTCTACCTATGGCCTCCCTGGGTCTTAGAGCTGCTTCCCAGAGGTGAACAAGGCTGAAATCTGGTTTCTTTTACATCCATGTTGAGTAGTAATGATATGTGATCTGGTGTTGGCAAGTCCTGTAGTTGATCACTGGGGTGTAGTTCTGAACATGGTGAGCACAGGGTCTCCTGAGCAGCTGAAATATGTTCCTCATTAAAACTCTTGATGAGCATTGTGCTTAAGTTGTGTTTGTGAAAGTGAGCTGTCAGATGGTATTTGTTAATTTTTACAAAAGCTGTCTATTTTTCTTTCTTTATGAGGTCACCTCAATCTCCACTCTCATCAAATGGTGCCCCAAGCTGCAATAAGCAGTGGATTAGTGTGGGAGGATTATGGCTTTATTGTGAGTCTGGGTGACTGCATGAATGTGAATTATAGTCATGGCTTTCAGTTCTTCAGGGGGATAAACAGTGGTGCCAAGTAATCCTAAACTTGCTTTCTAACTCTTGCTTTACTCTACAGAATAGAAAGTGGGGAAACAGTCAATTAATCAAAACTAGCTCAATAAAAGTTAGTCATAAAATTTTTCCGTTTATTGAAAATGGTCTCCCCATGGGGAGAGTGGGAGATGTGCAAATGATGCTGTCAGGCACTATATGCTGTCTTGCTGCAAAGAGCCTTGATTTCAGTCTTTTATCTAAATGACTGTATGAGATAGAAGAGGAATGTTAATTGTTTCGCAGGGCGGTGTCTTTACATAAAAAAATGCCAACATGTGCAGAATTGCTTGAAATGTTCTTCCTATTGCTGCTGGCTGAGCTGGTCGACAATCTACAGTGAAAAGGCCAGCCCTAGCCCAGTTTCAAGTCTTGATTTTTTTTTTTCCCACCATCTCTTCCTGTTACCTTGTTAACTCTTTTCTCCTAATTCCTTTTACCTTATCTCTTTTCTCCTAATCCTTCCGTCCCTGCATCCCTCATTCTCCGAATGCACTGGCATTGCTTTTCTGTCAAATACCTGTTTTCTCTTTCCCTTTGAATAAGTCATTTTTCTTTCACAAAATATTGACACACAAGCTACAGGCAAACTCCATTGCTAAAGGTGCTGAGTTACAAACTGAGATTGCTCTAAATTCAGGAGCTCTTAAGAATGAGGGAAGACTGTAATGAAACACCTGTTTGCTGACTTAGAAATTACAGGTGTTTTGAATTCTTGTGATTCCTGACACTTTAAAGTGGATGACACAGGAGTGCTGGAGCTTCTTCTACCTGTCCCTCTTCCCTTTGCCTGGGATGTGCAGGTATGGAGGCTCACAGGTTGGATCACCAGCTCTGGATGCTTCCTAGGATTTGTGAAATGCCACCTGAAAGCAAAACTGGAATAGAAGCCATGTGATCATAGCTTCAATAGAAGCTCTGATGGCTGCTGAGAGATGTGTTGCTTTCTTACAAGTCTCAGACCAGATCTTTTACTCTGTGATTTTTATTTCTTTCTTTCCACATAGGTTGTGTATCTTTGTGAGCAATGGCCCCCTTTTTACGGATATCTTTCAACTCGTTTGAGCTGGGACCTGTGCAGAACCAAGGAGAACAACTACAGCCTTTCTGTGCTATCAAGATGAAGGAGGCTTTGACTACAGGTGAGGTTACAAATGGGGATGCTTTCCTCAATAAGTTTTTGAGAAATACTATAATCCTCCTTAATCTGTGAATGGCAGCGAGTCCTGCTCTTCCTGTCATGCCAGGCACTTCAATCTGAGCTTTTCTTTTGGATTTGGAGAAATAACAATGGCTGTTGTCTCTACCCCCATCTTAAAGCGAGGCTTCTTTATTAGTACACAGGAGAGAGGTGTAGTAGGGGTGCCATGAAGAGGGAGCTGCACTGCAGCAGGTTTGAGAGAACTGTCCTCAAGCACAGAGCAGCGAATGCTCTTTACTGGCTTGGAGGATAGGTAGGGATGAGGTGCAGTTTGTTATTGTTGTAGTAACTGAGGCACTTTGGCAGAATTGTTTGCTAGAAATGACTTGCACCCAAGGTCCTTTTAGCACAGAAACATAGAATAAGCTGTGCTGGAAGGGACTCTCAACAATCATTGAGTCCAACTCCTGGCCCTGCACAGGACCACCCCCAAAAGTCTGACACTGTGCCTGAGAGCACTGTCCAAATGTTCCTTGAGCTCTGTCAGCCTTGGGGACGTGCCCATTCCCTGGGGAGCCTGTTCAGTGCCCCACCACCCTTTGGGGGAAGAACCTTTTTCTAAAGGTTCTAAACCTTTTCTAAAGTTTTTTTCTAAAATATCCAACCTAAACCTGCCCTGACACAGCTTCGGGCCATTCCCTCAGGTCCTGTCACTGGGCCCCAGTGAGCAGAGATCAGTGCCTGCCTGCTCTTCCCATCAAGAGGAAGTTGTAACTGCAGTGAGGTTTCCCCTCAGTTTTCTCCTCTCCAGCTGAACAGACCAAGTGACTCACCAGGCCCTCAGCCTTCAAAGACCTCATCTTTACAGAAACTGGTCCAAAGGTTTATAGTATTTTGTGACATTTGGCTAGAATACTCCACTGTAGCCAAACAGGATGAGAGGGAATTGCTGTATTGGGCTAGACTGCAGCTCTCTAATCCTGCATTATGGCTCTAGGGATTCCCAAAACATCAAAGAATGCAGAAAAGGGTGAATTTTCTTCTTCCTCACAATGTGATTGGTCTTTTCCCTTATTGCTGCGGGTAAAAGCTGCATTTAAACTCTAAATACAAGGCATGGTGCCTTTTCCAGAAAGTGTTGTCATCCAGCAAATGTACTAAGCTCCAAAGTCTGCTCGGAGAACATCTGAAGAAATGGTGTTGAGGGTGTTGCAGCTGCCAGAATATGTGGAGAAATTAAAGTAATCTAAATAAATCCACTGGGTTTTTTCCAGCCACTTGCTTTTGAAAAGCAGAAATGTCCCAATATTTCCCAGTCTTTGCTTTCATCTGTCTTTGACGTACTAAAAAAAGGGGGAGGAGAGGCACTGGTTGGAGACCTGAGTGATTGGAGTATTCAGGAAAAGAATCTGATGCTCCTGTTGTCAGTTTGACGAGATCTGGAACAGCTTTTTGTTGGATTTGAATGCTGAAAACATGATCAAGGAAAAGTTTATTGAATAGGAAGAAGAAAATCCTAGTGTTTAATGATTAGGAATTGAGCCAATTTGCAAACACGTGACATGTTTTGAAGTCAGGAGTGTGAGCAGAGAAGCCAAGGAGGCCTGAACACAGCAGAGGCAGGAGCAGTGTTCTTGAAGGCTGTTCTTTGCTGACACTTAGGTGTTCATTTGCAGACAGGGATTGTGATCCATGACAAGTCTTGATTAGTATGATTTTAATTACAAAAGCAGCATGGCCAGGCTGGAAGCTGTTGCCAGTAATTCAGACACCTTCTTTGTTTTATGTAGGGTAAAAATGTGTATAGAGTCTAATCAAAGCAGATATTAATTGGGACATGGAAATAGGGAGGGGAGAGTCCTGTGGACAGACTGAAATCATTCCTTCTTCCTCTAAGAATCTTACAAAGAATATTACCAACTCTTCTACAAACTGCTGCTGTTTCTGCAACCCCTAAATTACTGTCAAAGGTTCTGCAAATATGCAGTTTCTCCTATTGCCAAGGATGCCTCCTGAACTGTGCTCTTTTGATGAAGGGGTCTGCCTTTAGCAATCCAAAAAGCAGGCCAGTGGAAAAACCTTGCTGTGCAGACAGCCTGCTTTATCCCCCTCCTCGCCTTTATTGTCTGTCCTAGTAATCTCTAGATAAGTGTGTGGATGTGGCACTTGGGGATATGGTTTAATGGTGGCCTTGGCAGTTGCTGGGTTAATGGTTGGACTTGATGATCTTAAAGGTCTTTTTCAACCTAAGCAATTCTGTGATTCTGTGACAACATTTTCAAAGTTTTTTCATAGAACAGGGTTCTGGAAGTAGGTTTGCACTGTGAAGGGCTTGAGTTTTCTGTCTGCAGAGTTCCCCAAGTTCAAGAGAAAAGCTGTTGACTGAGTAGAAGAGGAAAGCTCAAGTTTGGTTTGCAGTGGAGAGGTCCTCAGGTACCATTTCTGAGCATTTTGGAATGTCCTTTGGCAAGTGGCTCAGGGCTGTGTCCGAGCTGCAACTCCCAGTGCTGCTGTTGGCAGGCATTCCCTAATAAAGCAGTGCAAGGACACCTTTCCCTGGGCTGTTTGCAGAGCTCAGCACAGCTGAGTGGAGTGCATCCAGCAAGCTCTTAATGAATGAACACTGACTTTGCCTTGAGTTTCCAGGAAGATTTTAAAATATTAAGTATCTAACAGACCACATTGCAGCTTCCTGGGGAAGGGTCCAACTATTTAATCTGCTTTTCTACTGCCTTGATATCATAACAGCAAATGGATCATTCAGAGCTGGAGAGGCACTTAGAAAGCACTTCTATTGCAAAAAAAAAATTGTCTTGATAAATAGCAGAAATTGTGTAGAATGTAGAAAATTACATTCAGTTACCTGGGCACAAATGAAGAATAATTGGCTTGGCAGCACATCAGAGGAAAACTGGGAGGTGGCACTGTGTGCCAGAGTCCCAGGGAAGAGCTGGATGTGGTTTCTTAGGAGGCACCATCATTTTGGATGTATTGATGGGACTTAGAGACCCAGATCTAGAAATGTGCCAAAGCTTGTCATAGCCTGTGCAGTCAGTGGCTGTTTTCTGTGCCCGAGAGATGGACAGGAAGAAATCAGTTTAATGGGTAGCAAGACAGACTGAAGTTGTGGATTAGAATCATAGAATACCAGGCTGGAAGGGACTTCAAGGATCATCCAGCCTTTCTTGGCAAAAAGGAAAAAATCCATCTACTGAGAATAGTGAAGCACTGTAAAACTCCTAACAAAGGAGTCTGCTGAGATGCTCTAAAACGAAACTGAAGGGAAAAAAAGAAGGAGAAGGAAAAAAAAAGACAATTTTGGAAGTCATTGTAGCTTTTTTCTTATTCCTTAACTACACAAGGTCTGCATGTACTACAGAGGACAGATAAGGCCCTGAAATACCCTTTAAAAAGTAGCAATCATGGTAGAGTACAATGCCAAGGAGAGTGACTTGTGAATACAAGTGCAATGTGGGGGCACCTTGGAAGTAGATTAATGAAATGTGAAGCCTTTCATCTCTCAGACACTGGTTTCAATTTAAACTGGGTCAGTGTAAGGTTTATCTTGATTTCTCTTATAGCAGTAGGTATTCACTATGATCAGATGGCACTTCATGGAGATTGTACCAGAATGGAGCCATGCAAGTTTTCCCTATCAAGTTGGGACTGACTAAACCAGCTTATGAATTCCACATGGGGCTTTGTCCCTCCTGCTCTCTGGCTCCATTTTAACACCTTCACTGCCTTTCCATGTTCATCACGGTGGGCTTTGCCTTCCATGTCGTGAATGTTTGAACTGAGTATTTAAACCTCGTTCCAACAACAGTAAAAGAAGCAGCAAAAGTCTGCTTTTAGTTTCAGTACAAGTATTCCTTCTTTTATTTGGTTGAATTTAAATATTAGATCAATATTCATTTTACAGTTTCTGTCCCTTTTTTTGTGGCTTTCAGAGAGAGGAAAAACTCTGGTTCAGAAGAAACCCACCATGTATCCCGAATGGAAATCGACTTTTGATGCCCACATTTACGAGGGCCGGGTGATCCAGATTGTGCTGATGAAAGCAGCAGAAGAGCCCCTGTCTGAAGTGACTGTGGGTGTGTCACTGCTGGCAGAACGGTGCAAGAAAGGCAATGGCAAAGCAGAGTTCTGGGTAAGGAAAAAGAGTCATTCCTCAAAATTGCTGGCCTAGTTATGTTTCTTTCAGCTGAATGAATGCCTTGTGCCTTGTAGGCTTGCAGATTTTCCTAGGTCAGTAGAATCTCTCTAGTTTGTGTTCACCTGTTACACTTGGGGTTTTTTTCACACCTTAACTTGATTTCTAAGACAGGAACAATTATTCAGAAGAGTAAATGCTAAGTGTGATCAGTTTTAGCCAGTTCAGTGGTCTGAAATCCTCTGCTTATTATCCATAGAACAGGTACCACTTTGACATCATCAGTGTTAAACTGTCTCTGTACAACCTGTCATGACTTGGACAGAGCATCATGGCCAGCAAAGAGACCACAGAGCATAACCTATAAGGTTATTTTTGTGTGTGGAGAGACAGCCTGGCATTAGTAGCTGTAACTGAGGTCTTGGCCTTCTGTAGACTTTGTTGGGCAAATGTTCTGAGTGCCAGACATTGCCTTAGAGATGAACTCACTCATTATCCCAGTAGGATGATGGGATTTGTTGGGTTATGTTCATGGGTGTATCTAATGTAACTGTGGTTTGGTTTTGTTTGGGGATTGGATTTTCCATCCCAAGTTGTATTTAGTGCAACCCAGGGGTACTTTGCTCTGTGCTGAAGTGAAGATTGAGTCACTCTTAGGTGGTTAAAAGTTTCTTATCTTTTATGAAGGCAGCAGTTTAAGAATTAGTGGCTGTCTTCTGAGCACAGGAACTGACCTCAGCTGTTGGCTTAAAAAGCACTTCTTTTTTTGCTGGTCTGTAGAATTTGCCACAGAAACCATGTGTAATGGTTTTGAGGAGGAAAGGAAAATAAATTTTGATTATACCAATTTTTTTTCATTGCCAGCAACAGCATTTGATATCACTATGGTTTGTACTCTCAATAAACATATAAAGGATTGTATAGAGTTTTTCTTTTAAAACTGGGTTCCTGTGTAGATTGAGTTTATGAACAGTAAAAACAGAAGCCAACAAACTGCTTTGCAGAAACGGGAAAGGGACGTGGACAAACAATGTGAACTCTGACCGTGCTGAACTCCTGGGGACACATCAAAGCCATGCAGCACACGAGTAAAAGCAAGAGAATAAAAGCCCCTGACTCAGCTGCAATAGTGAGATATGAAGGGATTGTAATCAAATAGTTATTGAATAGTCTACTTTGATACCCTAGAAAGAGCTGTTTAAATTCCTGAGAGATGCAGTCAGCCACACACTTCACTGTTGCTATCTTTCTTTCCACAGCTTGACCTTCAACCTCAGGGAAAGGTGCTGATGGCTGTGCAGTATTTTTTGGAAGATGCAGGTAATGTCAACAGTTTATTTTCAGTCAGTTATGTGAAAAAAGGTTTTTTGCAGAACATGGGATGTAGCTTACAAAAAAATACCACCTGGTGTACTGAGTAGAATGTTATTAATTCATTTTATTAATTTGCTTTCTAGGTTTTTTAAATTTTGTCATGTGGACTCATGGCTGGATTTGTTCATTTCTAAATGCTGTTGCATTTAGGTACTTTTGTATCTTTAATATGTCTGTCCTCATGTTTTGATGTGATAGAAAATGTATTATCTGTTCCTCTTAGGTGCAAAGAAGTTGAATCTCTTGCTCTAGCTTTTGTGGGAAACTTTTTTTGTGGATTGGAGAAGTGAGTCTGAGTTTCCTGGGATTCAGACATCCTATTCACTAATCACAGAAACTGATTGTAGGAATGAGTGAATGGTTTAGTGTTAAAATGCAAATCTGGTCAATGATCTGATGTACCAGTTTAAAAAGTGAACAGCCTGTCTGTGTCAGAAATCTACACAGGCTATTTGGAAATGAGTTAGGAGGGAAGCTTCAAATACAATGATAAAACCAAGAATTTTCACATGGATTTGTGTGTCAGGGGAGTCCTTTCCTGAAGGAAATGCTGTAAACCTCACAACTTGCTTAGCTTGTAGATAGGACTATCCCATGAAAAGTCTTGAAAAGTTTCATGAGAAGTCATGAAACCATTATTTCTTGGGAATAATATTGAAATGATAACTGATCTCCCAGAGTAGCCTATCTGCCTTATAAGGCTTAATAGAATGTGTTTATAAATAACTGAAAAGGGCAAGCAGGAAGTTTTGAAGCATGGGTAGGGTTTTTTCCCCCCCAGACATTTATAGAGGGAGCACAGTTCTGCTCTCTAGAACAAGTTCATTGTGAAGGTGCCCTACATTTTTGTACTGAATATGGAATGGGATGTGCATAGGTTACATTTCAGAGGTGATGTTTCATCTTTGTGATAGCAAAACACACAGCCTATATGTTTGTTATTTTGGTCCCTATGAAAAGTTAACTCTTTAAAGCAAAATTTTTAAAAATACTGTCATTTTAAAGAGTCTATAAGTGAGAGCTTTCCTCAGGTTTGCATTTAAACTGGTGTGAGCCATTATATTAGAAAATATTTCTCTTGGTCTTTGTCATAGTTTCCTGTGCAAGGCTATTTGGGGCAGTGGTATTATGATCATATCTATTTAATGAGATATACAGAAATCCATTTCACCTGGACACCCAGAATTTTCTCAAACAAACCTGTATAAACCCAATTTCTGTATTTTCAGTTGTTTATTTAATGAGGCTGAAGCATATTTCCTCCTCTCCACACTGACATGTGGAAAAGTAGAGATGGCAAAAGTGAAAACTTTCCATAATTTATTATTAGCTGTTAGTAGGAAGGTAATATACTTGTGTGCTGAAAGTACTAAATTAATTTTATTTAGTAATCAAAATAATTTAAAAATAGATGCTGTGTTCTTGCAGTTCTTTTCATTGCCTTTATTAGAGATTGCAGATGGTGGTGGATGAAGCCTAAATACCAAACGGATCATTAAGTCATGCATTTATATTCTAATTGGCAAGTTAATATTCACATCTTAATGGACTTTTTTGACCTTCTACTTCGCAATGACTTCCTATTTACCTTCTGCTTTGTATGAAATTAGTCACTGATACATTTTTGGTAACTAAACCACAGAGGTGGTGGAAACTGACTTTCCTTCACAAAGTGTAGATGTATAAATGTCTTGAAAGGCAATCTGATATTTTAATGTGAACGCTGCAAATATCAATCCATTTTAACAAACTACTCCTCCTCAAGGTTGTAAACCTCCCTTATGTCAGTGTGTGATACTGCTAAATAGGCAAACACTGACTTTTGGCTCATCCTTGCACTGCTGTAAATGTTCTCTCTGGTTAAACCAGCACTTACCAGTGTGAGAGCAGAGAGGTTTGCTGGTGCACTGCAGGGATGTTTGCATTACCCTCCATTCCCCACACTGCTGAAACCCTCAGTTAACAGCTGAAAGCTCAGAGACTCTTCACATGCCTTCCTATGCACTTGTCATTTTGTTCTCCCTCTGACCTGCCTCTCCCTGCAGAACTCTATGGTAGCTGTGTTTCTAAAATACTAAAAAAGGCCTGTTCTGAAACTGGTATTTCAGTTGTTCCCTGGTTTATTCAAAGGTATTGCTGCCATTTGTATCTTTGAGTTATGGGTGCTACCTTTTGTTTGAAAATCTCCAAGCACATCACAAAAGTGACTAATTCTTTCTTTGGCTTGTTTTGCAAACTGAAGCTGGTGTTTTTCAAACCTTTCTTCTGAGTAGCAAACATTCTGCCACCTTTAGAGAAAACTGCTTTCCTCTGCTTTGGTGGTGCAGAGCAGTATTGGGAAATGAGAATGTTATTGCTCCATTAACAGGTATATTCTTGGAGAAAAAAAAAATCACAGAATAAGCTGGTATTTAAGGTTTTTCTGTGGTAAACTACACTGAGACTTTTCATTTAAATATTCTTGTTCCAGATTGAGGCCTGGCCAGTTAATTTAGGGCTACATATGTAAAGTCTTTCCAATCTTAGAGAGTTTTTTCTTTCTGGACCCTGTAAAATGGGGACTACAGAGCCCTTAGAGCTGTCAAAGAACATTTTTGTCTTCAGTCCTGTGATTTGGATATGAGCTTGTGCTGGAAATTCAAAAGCTTTTCTCTTGGTGTGTGAAACGTGAGAACAGGGTGTTAACCCCAATTTTCATTTTGAAATTGTTTTCCTTCTATCCTTCCTTCTCTCGTTGTAGTATTGAAACTAGGTTATAATTCTGTAAAGCAGCTTTAGTTTTAATAGGTGGGAGTTGCAATACGTTTAATGCTTCGCTTGATCTTTGTTTATTCAAATGTAGTTAATGACCTCCTGGAGTAAGAAAAGACAGAACCTCGCTCTCCTGAGTGTCTTGTGCAGTGTTAGCAGCTTTGGGAGTGTGCTTGTCTCTTGGGTTTGAATTCTGAATTGTTGGTTTGCTGGCTACAGCTTCCTGAGAAAGGGATAGTGAATTTTTTCCTTAAAATGCCATTAGAAGTACCAGAAGGTGAGTCAGTTGCATGTGAACTTTTGATATCTCAAGTGTCTGACTTCTGGGAGAGGGACATGAACCAGAGAGCTGCATATATTTTGACTAGGATGTTCTGTGTGTTGAGATGAGCATTGGGGAAGCATGAGACTTGAGCATTTTTCTGAGTTATCTGTGAAAAATAATAGGGTAAATAAGATTTGCCTTTTTAATCTGTGTATTGTATGGGCCTAAAGTGGGATTTGAAGAAAGTATCACTATGGATGAGGTGTGTTGTGGAAGGATGGTCACAGTTTTATTAAATAACTGTGATGAGGGGTGAAAAGCCTGAACTGGGCCTTATAATTGTGCATGGGAATGTTGGTATGATTTAATCATTGAACTGAGAAAATGCTGTTTCTAGAAATGTGGCAAATTTGGAGATTATTCAGAGTGGCACCTCATATCTGCTGTAATCTGATTAATAGAAGTGCGATTGCATGAATTTAATAAAAACATCTTCTAGGCAGCCTTTATCTTCTGATTTTCACTAGGAAAGTCAGGCAGTTGCAGATGTAGTGATTTCACAGACACCAGGTTGGTCTGTGGTTCCCAAGGCAGCTAACATGTGTGGAGCAGAGAAAATCTGACACTCAGTTCAGTAGAAGTTTGATTCAGATGCTGTATCTTTAAAGGTTGGTTTTACTGTGTAATTTGAAAAAGAAAGAAAACCCATTTTCCAGTTTATTCCTGGTTTTATCAGCACAAATGAGATACCAGAGGTCTCTGCAGAAGCATTTACCAAACACTGAGCTGTAAAACAAGAGCTCTGTAGGCTGAGCACAGGCCCTGTTCACACTGCAGCTCTGGGTGGGTGGGAGCACTACAAAGGCTGGAGTGTGTTTGGGTTTGGGTTTTTTTAATCCTGGATTGAAAAGCAGGGCTTGTTAAAGCTGGTGTTTTGTTTCCCACCTCTGTACAAGAGCCCTGGTGTCAGTGGTGCCTGGGAAAGGTTAGCTCAGTGCACACTGAAGAAGCTGCAGAGCAGCCCCTCGGTGTCAGAGCAGCAGCAGGTGCTGGCTCAGGGGCCAGGGCAGGACTTCATCCGGGATTTGTTCAAGGCCGGGCTGGACAGGGCTCTGAGCAGCCTGGTCTAGTGGAACTTACCCCTGCCTGTGGCAGGACAGTGGAACTAAATGCTCCAACCCAAACCTGTGATCCTCCTCAGAGGGGCAGCATGAAGGCCAAAATGATTTAACATAGCAAGTTCATGTCACAGAACTGTAGGCTTTTGGGAAACTTCTGTTTCTTGGGTTTGGTTTGGGTTTTTTTAACAGATGATCTTTAAAGCAATCTTCTCCAGGACCAGGTTAAAAAGCAGTTTGCCTCTTAGACAGTTGATGCTGGGAAAATCTCCTTTGTAAGGAACAAGCTTTCCCTTTTAATGATTGCTCTGAGAGATTAATATTTTTCTTGACCTGAAGGTGCACTTAACTTTCAAACAAAGCCAAGTGCAAGCCTGCAGAACAGCAGAAGGAGACAGACACTGAACAGAAATGTTGGTGGGGTTTGTAATTTATAATAAAGTGTCAGGCAAATGTCAGCCTGAGCAACGAGCTCAGAAAATTCCTTTCCTGTCCCTGTTTGAAGTGAAGTCCTGGTTCCCAGTCTCTGACAGTAGCACTGTTACCTCTCCTCTGTTCACAAACAGCACCATGAAATGAGCAGGTTAAAATGAAAAATGGACTCTGAAGATGGTAAATATTTTTTCAATTCTTTGTTTTAAAAAAACTAGTAGGATTATCCTGAGGTTGTTTTCTGTTGTGCTTGGACTTTTGAGGTTCAGTTGAGACCATGTTACATCTCACCTTGAGGTTTATTACAGCTCAGCAGAGCCCTGGCAGTATTATTTTAGTAAATGTTTTGCAGAGGATGGGTTGGGTGGTGCTGGTCACTTGGAGACTGTGGAACGCTCAGCAGGACGGGCACTGCAGCTGAACCCTGAATGCAGGGGGTGTTCAGAGCAGCCTGGAGAGCTGCACTGGCACTCCACAGCCCTAATTAATGGTTTCTTCATTAATGGACAGCACAGAGGAGTTCTGGGGGCTTGTGTCAGGTCAGCTGCAAGTTCTGAGAAGGGACCTTGAAATACATGAATGTGTCAGTGACAAATATTAACCACAGCTCTCACTAGAGGAAATGGATTATGGTTAATGGTGTGTGCTGGGTCCAAAATGATTAAGGTCAAGTCCAGGCCACAGAGGTCACCTGGATTCTGATTGCTGATTCAGCTGTTTTGTACATGCTCTTTCTGACCATGTGCTGGTTCATGACAGGTATTTCATTTATGGGAATCCTGGCCTGCTTGGAGGGGGGAGCAAAGTTTTTTGTGTTTCTCCCTTCCCCCCATCTCCACCCTGCATCCATACAGTTGAGGTGAAAGTTAGTTCCCTGCAATTGTTGATTTCTCTAAATCTTTGAAATTAAGCCTTTATTCTCCAGCTAACTCCAGGGTTGGCTGAGCTGCTTAAAACTTTTCTGGAGCAGTACACATTTAAAGGTAATTTACACATTAAAGATAACTTGGTAAACATGCCCATAGTAAATTGAAATTATGCTATAATTTCAGAGCCACCTCAGCTCCAGATGAACTTGACTCACAGCTGCTCTCCAAACCTGTCAGCTGTTTCTGAACCGGACAAAAATGTTTTCAGCTGTACTTTGTTATATTGGTTGGTTTTGGCAAAGGCATCTAACACAGCAGCTGGTTGTAAAGACTCCGTGTCCTCACATGCAGATTTTGAGGGTTTGCTGTGCTCGAGGATTCTTCCCCATTAAAGTATACTTAAGGAAAATGTGCAAAGAAAAAAAAGAGGAAAAAACCCAAAGCCGTTCGTTTATATAATTACCCTCTCAAAGAACTAAATGCCAGGCTCACACATTTCGCTTAAGTTTGATATCAGGGCTTCAGACAGGGAGGAAACACCGGTGTTTGCCATATCTTGATCAAGTTTTTTCAGAGGCTCCTGCACACAGTATCAGCAATACTAAATTTCTCCAAGTAGTTCAGTATGAGGTGTCCTCTTCACCCGTTTGTTCCTCACTAAAGACTTGGTTTGCTTGTGTTACAAACTTCAGAAAGGCTTTTGTCTGTTAGTTTGCTTCATCACAGGTGATCTCCTAAGAATACTGCCGTAAAACAAAAGGCCTTTCTCTGCTTTGTTGCTGTTTCTGATTAAATCTCCCTTACAAAGACATCCTTTCCATGCAGCAAGCAATATGAAGTATTGCTACCTCTCAACCACCTCGTTTCCCTTGCACCACACAAGTGTGGTTTCCCTGCAGCATTTGGGGAGCAGTGGGTGAGGTCTGTGTATTTGCCCAGGAGGACTGAACAGAGATAGTGCTGTTTGCAGACTGCCACGAGCTGAAGTGCAGCAGCTGATGAGTTTGTGTTGGGGGAACTCAGCAGCCTGTTTGAACAATGAAAGCGAATCCTGTTCCTGGAGGGCAGAGGTAACTCAGGGACTCTCACAGTGCACACTGGGAGGTCTTTCCAGGGGCTGTCAGGATGGGTTTTTCTCTGAACCAGGTGGCAGATTTCTCAGAAAAGTACATTAATACCTAGTGGCAGAACCCAGGGACCTTTTAAAACTTTCTTTTCACTCATATGCTTAATCTTTCCTTACCCTCTGAGCTGATGATGTCGTTTCTTTTTTGGGAGTACATGCTGCTGCAGTGTGGCTGCTGGTGGCTGTGACAGATAAATTAGTTTAGGACACTCAGGATGGTGTCACATGACAGATTGTATTCCAGGTTCAGCAGTCTGTTGGAATAGCAGTGGTGGCAGCCAGATTTAAAAAAATGACAGGAACCAAGTGCATCCAGAAGCCAGAAAACCAGAGCTCTTGGGTAACTTTGTAGTAAGCTCAGGCATTGCACCGAGTGTGACTTGGCAGAGGAAACAAATCTGCTTCTCTCAGTGCTAAAATCAAGGTTCCCACTGATAATGATAAAAGGCAGCAATGCAACGGAGCAAATTTTAAAAAGCTGTTATACTGACAATGGGAAAAATGCTCTTCTGACTTTTTCCTTACTCCATTGCTGTGGAAATTCCCAGCCTGCAAACAGCAAGCTCCCATTGCCCTAAGATTTACAGCACTTTGGACATGTGAACCATGTCCACATTTCTTCCAGGCTGGGACCCACAAGCTGCTGGCCACAGCTAATGGAGTTAGTGGCTGATCAGCTCCTTGTTGCCAGCTCAAGCCTTTATCTCTTCATGCTGGATGGGATTGTCCCTCAAGAGCTCCTTTCAGGTGACCAGAAATGTGTTCTAGGGTTAAATCACCAGTTACCCAGTCTCTTGATACGCCTGCATTGGGTTACCTCTGCTACAAACCCCTGTGACTTTAAAAATGCCTAACTAAGACTAAATAGTCTGAGTTTGTCTCTCAGTTTTAGAGCCACAAATACTCATGTAAAAGAAACTCAGAAGCCTCCTTGGAAACGAGTGAAAATAACCTCTATTGAGGCCCTGTATGAGCCACTTGGACTTGGAGCCTGAGAATTTGTTGTTTTATTTCTTGGCTTAATGCTAGATGTAGTTTCTGTGTGATCCAGTATTAGATGCTACAGTAGATGGGAGCAGGTAGCATTATTATAATACTAAATAATCTGACTCCGTGGGGGCTAGAAGGGGAGAGGAATGAGATTGAGACTCGTGGACAGATAAAACACAAATGTTACAAGACAGCAAAATGGAAATGTCTAATTGAAAATCTCATTTGTCCCTGCTGCTTAATGATCCTGGAGGCTGGAAGAAAGCCATCTTCCAGCAGGATGGTCCTGTGTCACCCAGGTCCTGCATCAGTTCATCGGAATTTCTGCTGTAGTCCTGGTTCAGGAGGGCAGGTGGAGCAGAAGCATGGGAAGGCTTCTGCTGACCCTCCTGCTTCCAGTAAAATGTTTATCTTAAACATAAATCACATATGATAAATTGTAGGGGTTTTTTTCAAGAAACAGCATAGGTTGTCGTTCCTCTATCAAAACTGTGCTCCATCCCTGCTCTTTGCTCCCAGTTCATCAGCTGAAGGCTTTTTCTGCATGGGCAGGAGTGGGAAGTGCTTGCACAGGGACACCTTGGGAAGCAGTGTGTGCACCTGTCCTGCCCCTGCTGGACTGAAAGTCTGCCAAGGGCAGGTGTAAAATGAACAGAAACACGAGTCTGAAACAGCAAAACAAGCCGAACATTTGGGACGAGCAACTGTTAACCTTTGTAATACCTGGAAATATTAAAAGTGTGTCTTCTTGTCTCCCCCTCAGACTGCAGACAGTCGATGAAGGAAGAGGAGGGGACAGTAACTATCAACAGGAGAGGAGCTATCAAGCAAGCCAAAATCCACTACATCAAAAATCATGAATTTATTGCCACCTTCTTTGGACAACCTACGTTTTGCTCTGTCTGCAGAGACTTTGTATGGTAAGAAGGAAAATCTAAGCTTCCCCCATCTTCAAGGGCCAAATAACTGCAAAATTTGCTTTGGGTGCACTCAGACAAAACATGACAAATAAATTTGTGTATGTTGGGGAATTGAAGTTATATACTCACTAAGAGCATTTTAATGCCTAAGAATTACAGTTGTCTTTCACATTGAAAAATAGATGAAAAATGAAAATTAAAAATACAGTTTGGACATTTTTGCCACTGAAATAATAGACAGAAATTCCATCAGCCTCAAGTGATCTCTGGCTGTGACCATCAGCAGCTCTGTCACAGGAGAACGAGATGGGTGGGTCTGAGAAAATAAATCTCACGCTTTGAGATGTGGAGGGCAGAGTCAAGACCCACAGAGAGCCAGAAGTTGGATCCCTTTCATAGTTAGGTTCTATTTGTCTCTAAGTCAGGTTGGGAGGATTTCCCATGTGATTGAAACCTTGTTGTTTCTGGGTTTTCCTCCTAATTTGCTGGTCTATCAAAATACAAGACCTTATCTTCTAAACCCTGCTTTCCTAAGACAGAGGATTCTGATTACCAGAATTTAGACCAGCTTATTAATTGGTTGGTTGACATGACAAAATAAAGTAAAACTAGCCACCTTTTATTCCAGAAAATGTATTGATTTTGTTTTTTATAATTTGTTTTTCAGGGGACTCAACAAGCAGGGATACAAATGTAGACGTAAGTTGATTTTCTTTTTTTTTTTCCTTTCTTCTTATGCTGCTTTCCACAGGAATCTGGAGATCTAATAATTACTCTTGAAAAAAATCCGTAAATATGCATGGCACAATGCATCATCACTATAGGTAGTAGTAGATGTTAAATATCAATTTTGCACAACAACCAAAGGAATCTGATCATGATTCCTGCCTTGGGGTTTTAACACTAAGATTTAGACTTGGCTCTTCTTCTCAGAAGTGTGTAATGCTATTGAAAAGTTGAACTCATTTATGACAGCAGTTTTTTGTGAAACATTTTCTAAAATGAATTACAACTACTGAGGGTTTTTACAGCTGAACTGAAAATCACTTTTGACTTAGCATAGATCTGTGCATTGTTCCAAGCAGGGAGGGGCTACCAAAGGGTAAAACTCAAAAGTGTAATATTGTCCTGTTATCAAATGCTGGGAGCATTGTTCAATGGAAGCTGATTTAGTTTAGAAATAAAGTTTATGGTAAAAGAAAAGGGGTGGGGGAATCAGCTTTAAAAAGATTATTATCTTGATAGAAAATAAGTTTTTGCTGTATATAGTATAATGCAAAAGGAGTATGACTTTCACATTCTGCTGTTAAATGCAAACACCTCATCCCATGTGTTTATTATCTGAAGGAATCCTTTTTTTTCTTGTGCATGTCTTGAAGAATGCAATGCTGCTATTCATAAGAAATGCATCGATAAAATCATTGGGAGGTGTACTGGTACTGCAGCCAACAGCAGGGACACAATGGTAAGAGCTGGAACAATATATTTGGAGTGTAATTATGTAATTAAACATTGCTGAACTAACACAACCTCGTACAGAAGCTGCCAACTCCATTTGGGAGCTGCTTGGCCGGACAGCCCAGGGTCCTGCCTTTGCCCTGGGTAAGCTGTGCCAAGCAGTGGGCCCAGCTCTCAGGGAAGGGACGCAGCTGGGAGCTCTGTGAGGGTGGGGGTGTGGGGGGCAGATCCATCCCTGCCGCAGGAGGGAGCTGCGGCTGAGCCGGAGTTGCCTGAGGTTGTTGTGGCTGTGCTCAGTTCCAGAAGGAGCGCTTCAACATCGACATGCCCCACCGCTTCCGCGTCTACAACTACATGAGCCCCACCTTCTGCGACCACTGCGGCAGCCTGCTCTGGGGGCTGGTCCGGCAGGGGCTCAAGTGTGAAGGTGAGGAGGAGGAGGGAGCTGGCAGCTCTCCGTGCTTTTCCAGTGTCCCCCGCTGGAGACGGCTGCGGCTGCACTGTGCCTTTCCGTGTGTCCGGTGTAGGGTGGGATGCATCTCGTCCGTACGGGGTGGAAAAGCTTTTGTGCTAAAGAGAGACAGAGGCACTGGGCTCATGGGACAGCTCAGCCAAGGGGAGCTGCTAAAGGAGTCAGGAAACACTGCAGAGCTGTAATCTTGAGCATTGTCAAAATTACTATTCTGGGAATAGCTGAAATTTGGAGACTGACTCAACGTAGCACCTAAAAGTGTGTTCAAAGCATTTATTGTAAACATTGCTTTTATAATTCTCCCACAAAAAGGCAAGATGGGCCTTATTGTCACAGATTTTGAGAATAGAGTAGTGATGATTGGAGGTTTTTTCCTTTTGAAACATTTTTTAGGCTTCATTGTGTTAAAGGATAAAAACTGCAATTTTGGTAGCAATGGCAGGTCCATGTCCAGTCTGGCCTTAAAAAAAAAAACAACCAGAAAACAGCTGTGTTTGTTGTAATGTCAGTATTTTCCTGATGCTTGTATAACAATCCTTGCATTTCTTTTAGAATGTGGGATGAATGTGCATCATAAATGCCAGAAGAAGGTGGCAAACTTATGTGGAATAAACCAGAAGTTGCTAGCTGAAGCTTTAAATCAAGTTAGCCAGGTAAGCTTTATTGCCATGTGTCAGGTAATTACTTGTTTTCAGAGCACTTCATCTTTCCTGGATCACTTTTTTGGGGAACTGTGTTTGGAAAAGAGAAAGGCAAACAGCTTTGTCTTTTTTAATTTGACACTTACAGAGACTGACAAACTATCAGTAGCCTGAAACTGAAATAGGGGAGGGTGTATATCACTTACAGAATTTTTTAAAAGGTGTGTGGTTTCCTGAAATCCAATTCTGTTCCTCTGTGGTGCCAAGATTATTCTGTCTCTTTCTGTGTAATGGATTCATCAGTGGCATCATAATGCTGAAATCTGTTTTTACATGCTTCAACTTTTAAATTCCACTTGAATGATAAAATTAAGTGAATAAGGAGAAATATACCACATTTTCGCCGTTTTTATTCATCTGATATAAATATATATACCCACAGAAAACCCTCTGGAGTTAATCCTGGTCCCATAGCTTGCCTTGTTCATCTCCTGATGCAGCATGATTCTTTTGTGGTCAGCTTCTGCAAATAAAGATTCAGACACAGGCTCTGAAATAAAACAGGAAAATATCTCACAAAAGCCAACAGTGCTTCCTCTGAGATGTGTATTCCTGAGCTTTCACAGGATATTTACTTTGAAAACAGTAAGAGCTGTTGTGCCAGATCTTTCATGACACTGGAGCTCAATCTTTTCCTTACTGAAATTTGATCTCAGGGATCTTCCATATATAAAAGTGTTTCCCTGTGCTAAAGACAGATGTCACATCCAGATATGACTTCAGCATGTCCAGTACAACAGTGGTTCCCATCTCCTCTTTCACATGAACACACATCCAAGGGGACATTTTCCCACAGGTCAAATTCTTCCCACTGTAGATTCAAACCATTATCCCTTTAATAATTTTGCAATGAACAATACAACATAGACCGCTCAGGAATTTCAGTGACTTATTTTCTTGCAGTGAAGGAAGTAAAGCAAATGGCTGATGTGAAGCTGTGAAGAAGGTGACTAGTCTGTGAACCAGACTTCTTGAGAAAAGATTATTTACTGGGAGTCAACAACTAAAAGTTTATGTTGCCATCATGTTACATTTAAAGCTATTACTCTATTTCTAAAGTAACAGTGCTAATATAATTTCAAATGTTCCCCCTCTCCTCAGAAATCTACACGAAGATCTGATTCTGGATCTGTAGAAAGCGTTGGTATTTATCAGGATTTTGATAAGAAACATAAAGCTCCAGGAGGAGACAGAACAGGTGAGAAAACAGAAAATGTTTCAGTACAGCCACTTAACTACCAGACAATTTAAGTAGTTATTCATTCTTGCCTTGTGTTAGACAATTTTTTTAGTAAGTGCTCTTAAAAAAGCAGCATGTATTCCTTTTTACTATCTCCTGGCCACACAAAAAGCTTACACAGGAGTTGCCCCTTATGTTTAGGTTCACCAGTAATTCCAGCAGCAGAAGCACCGAAATACTGTGTTAGTACCTAATTCTTACCCAGGGCTCTGCAGTGTTCCTGCACCCACTGAACATTCCCCTCCCTGTTTTGATCAGCAGATAACAGTGAGTACGATAAGATCTGGGAGGGAGGCACAGCCGAGACAGTGTCGAGAATTGCAAGGAGAAAATTCAACATAGACAGCTTTGTCTTCCACAAAGTGCTGGGGAAAGGAAGCTTTGGAAAGGTATGTGACAAACGGGGAGCTTAAGGTGTCTGCCTCGCTTGGTCTCTGCAATGTGATGGGCTATTTCCTTTAACCAGAAAGGTCTCACAGCTCCTTAGGTCAGTAATCATCTGACAGAATTGTATATTGACATCTTTGTCAGAGACACTAGAAATTCATCAGCTGGATCTTGTCTAAACCCAGAGGTGATTCAGCATGCACAGCAGTTTGCCAGTGCTTATGCACACAGATAAATGGGTATTTCAGTTCTGATGCACACAGATAAATGGGTATTTCAGTTCTGTTCCCTCCAAACAGGAGCAGCCTCACAGTGCCCCAGTGCAGTGGCAGGGGGTGTTTGGGAGAGCAGTGAGACCTCCCCAGGCTCTGTCCACTGCTGTCTCTGGAACTACAGCTCCAGTGACAGAACAGGCTTTACAAGGCTGCTGTTCAACACTCACAAGACATTGACAGAAAAACTGCTGAGCCTGTGGTACGTGGTCCTCGAGCTCCAGCTCCTCATTTTAATGTCCAGCAGCTTCACCTTCACAAACCTCCCTCATCTTTCCCATTTCAGTGTGGTTTTTTGAATTGCCAGTGCACCTGCTGTGAACACCTTTGGCTTTCCCTCACTGATACATCAGCTCCAGTCTTTCCTACACGTGCTGTACTCTCACCTTTTATTTTTTGGAGGTTCTGCTTGCCGAGCTGAAAGGGAAGAACGAATTCTTTGCTATCAAAGCTCTGAAAAAGGACGTGGTGCTAATTGATGATGATGTGGAATGTACCATGGTGGAAAAGAGGGTCCTCGCTCTTGCCTGGGAAAATCCATTTCTGACACATCTTTACTGCACCTTTCAGACAAAGGTAAGAAAAAGTCAGATGGTGACAGCAACACAACAGACTGAGCCTTTTAATGGATGCTGATACCACCAGTCAAATGAAAGTAATTTAGTGATGCAAGAATTAAATGTCCTTTTCCTGTGCTCTGTGCAATTATTCACAGGCCTTGTGGAAAGTCAATATGAGTATGACCAAACATATCTTGGTAAGGACAGAATAAAATCAGAAAAACATCTATGCAGTCTGGAATAAGAAAGAGCTTATTTTAAGTCCTCGATCTGAGCTTTACCCTCGGTGAGGGGAAGAAGGATGACTGTCACAGGTAGAAATTAGTAAGTCTTATTTAAGTGTGTATTAAGTCTAGAAACCCACAGAATACAAGATCAGATATTTATATTTACAAGACCAAGCCACTCAACTCTGTAGGAGCCTCGCAGGGGTGCATGAAACAGAGAAATCCTTCAGGAGAAGAGGGAAGTAGGTGCTTGGTCCCTTGGAGGCACATTGCTACTTCCTTTATGGTTGGAATATCGTCAGTAATTGTTCCATTCCCTGGTTGTGTGCTAAAGGATCATTTGTTCTTCGTGATGGAGTTCCTGAACGGGGGAGACCTGATGTTCCACATCCAGGACAAGGGGCGCTTCGACCTCTACAGAGCAACGTGAGTGCTCAGCCCTCCACTCCCCACCTCCATGCATGACTCTGGTCTCTGGGTTTATGGCTTCCAGTTCTGTGCCCCTCCTTATCTGCAGTCACATTTCAGTGGCTGATAATTGAAGGATGTTTCTAGGCACTGGCTGAATACAATGAAGTTCACTTAATGATGTGTGGAGTTGGGCTTTCTTAATTTACATAGCAGTGGGATGTTTTACTTTATGGGATGCTTGTACCTAGAGATGCAAAATAAATTGTAACATGAGCCAGCACTGAAAAGCAAAAGGTACAAGCCTTAGTGTACTTTAGGACAGTATTTTGATGGAAAAAATTGGAAAACAGCATGGGGGGGAAAATTCAACACTTATTTACTACTATTGCTAAATTGACATGATAGTACAAAAACCTTGTACATTCCATGAGATGCTAATTACATGGGTAAGGACTTTGTTTGGCAAGTGAACTTGTGTCAGTTATCTCTGACTTGAGTTTTCAGCTCCAGTGATCTTTAAAGGATAAAAAATATTGTATTATTGTTACTTTAGCTATCATTTTTAGTTTGAGGTCAGTTTCTACTTCTCCCACCCAAATGCACAGCAGTTTTAATGGGATCATTGAAGGGGTGGCATGTAAACCTTAAAAAGTAACAGTGCAGGGTACTGGACCTACCTGCAAACCCCAGGAAAATTGCTTCTTTTACTGGCACTGCACTAAGGGATGCTGACTGTACAGGATCAGAACAAGGCTGGCATCAACAGCAGCCAGTTGTACAGGTCAGCTCCCTTTCCACTCTCCCCAGAACAAATCTGCAAAAAGCCCCTCCAGTTTACCTGCATCCCAGCAAGCATCTGTGCATCTGGCATCTTCTCCTGGTATATTCTGTGCCTGTTTGTTTTGGGTCAACATTCATCTGCTATAAATAGAAATAGTTTTGTATTTTTCCAATTAAAAGTAATACCTTTTGGGGCAGAGGGAAGCATTCTTTTAGATTTCCTTTATGTCCCCTAGATTATCACCTCTTTCTTTTGAGGAGAGTGTCCCTGAAGTGATGCCACTTTTCAGTCAGTCTGTTGTGACCAGGCAGGTGCAGAGGGAGACAGGTGAGGCCCAATTCTAACCTCACCATTGGTGCCCAGCCCCTCCTGCAGCAATCCTTGAGGGCTGAGCTCCCAGTAGCTCTTTCAAAAGGCACGTGCATATCACTAAAACCCCCCTGAGGCTGTTACTAAAGAGGAGGAAAGGGATGGTGTTCCCTGAGGGCAGTGGATGAAGCCTCACAGCAATTGCTGCCCTGTCCCCTCTGCTGTTTGGTGTTGGACACTGCCGATGTGTGGTGAAGGGATTAACCTGCAGGTTGCAGCATCTGGCTGCAGAAACACGGGCATGTTGGGATTTAAAGATGTGTACAGTGCTTCTCACTCTGTGCAAAGATGCCCACAGCATTACTTTGGCTACCTGCATTGACTGTGTTGTAACTGAGTTAAGATTAAAAAATGTTTGGTCTTTTCAGGTTTTACGGAGCTGAAATTTTATGTGGGCTCCAGTTTCTTCACAGCAAAGGCATTATTTATAGGTGAGTACCAGCTAGCTCCAGGCTGGGACCTGGGAATTGTCTTAGCACTTCATGCATCTTTGAATTCCTGATTGATGCAACAAGCACAAGCTGTCTGTCAGAGATCTGATGTAGTTCCAAGGCCATTAACATGCCTGGGATGGATCTCTATTTGTGTGGTTTTTCCTTGGCAACTGGAATGATGGAATGGTATTTGTGTTACACAAAAGCAGTTTTGTTTCAGTTATTTTCAAACACTGCCTTCAACTCATGAGCCTGTTCAGTTTGGAGGTGAGGGAGAGGGTCCTTGAGGGTATCAGTTCCACCAAGGTGAAAGGTGCCTGCCTTTGCCCTCTGGTCAAAGCACAATATTGATGCTTCTCTCTGAAGCATCAAGGGCCAGACCCTGATCCACTGCTGGTACTGGGAACTTCAGCTCCCCAGCAGGAAAGACTGCCCTGCTCTTATGTGAAATTCTCTGCTCTATTTCAGTCCTTCTTGGTAAGCAGAGGGCTGTTCAGTTTCTCTGCAGCCTGCCCTCCTTGGTATGTGCATCTGCAGCCAGATGGACAAAAAATGTATCACAGTCAAAGGGAGGGAATGTAGCTTTGGGAAACTGCTAGGACAAAAGCTCTTACCTGGTTGAATAGTGTTGTTCTGAGAAAAGACATCAACAGGACACTTCACAGGCCATGCCACAGCACATGAACTTGTGCTGTAACCAGGATCAAGTCACAGGTAGTGTTAAGAGTTGGGCAGGTTTCAAACTATCAAATTCCTGCCAAAGGCTCTCAGCATCCAACACAATCCTTCTTTTGAGCCCTGGAGCTGGTGCAGCACTGCTGTGTCAGCTGCTGGGGCATTAACTCAGGCCCCCTTCCAACAGCAACAAGCTCTGGCTGTGCTTTTGGATCTGAAAGCAAATGTGGAGGATTATAAGGTGACATTCTATATATGCACCTCAGCCTCTTATTTTCTCTGACAAGAGAGAATTCTTCCCTTGTGCCTCATGCCTTCAAAGCACGAAAGTACCGTTTTGGATGGATTGTGGTGATGGATGATTAGTTTCTTGAAAAGCCTCTGTGTGTGCAGCTGGGGAGGTGTTTATCAGTGAAGAAACTGTGTGCCTCTGAGAACAAAAATGACTCACTTAAAACACAACATTTTTAAAATACCTTTTGCAGAGACCTGAAACTGGACAACGTGATGCTTGATAAAGAAGGCCACATCAAAATAGCTGATTTTGGAATGTGCAAGGAAAATGTTGTTGGTGACAACAAGGCGAGCACTTTCTGTGGGACCCCCGACTACATCGCTCCCGAGGTCAGTGTGGCACAGACAGACACTGCTGGCACAGATCTGGTGCCCTGCTGAGATTCATCACCTCCTTTAGATCAATGGTTCCAAAAAGTCCAAGTCTCATTAGAAGTAAAAGTCAGGGGAAAAAATGTATCTGTGTTCTTTATAGAAAGTACTTGAGATTTTTAAGTATTTTGTAGCTTGAAGTTTAAAAAAATGTGGGTTTGGAAAGTTAAAATGCTCCGTTTTTTAAGAGCTGGGGGTTAGTTGTAGCCAGCACACACATGGGGCTCCTGCAGAATGAATCTGTGTATGTGCACTGCAGATGGAGAAGAGACTTGTGCCTGTGCAAACAACCAGAATTTTTATAAAAGGGGCTTCTAAGGGGAATCTCAGAGTGAAATTCCCTGCACTAGTTATTTTTTTTTAAATCTCATTTGCAAAGCAGCTCAGCTAAGGTATTTAGCTTTTAAAGCTATAAATTATGTCAAAGCCTTCCATAGAAATCTACTTCACATCACTACTTGTTTCTCCCTTCACCTTCTAAAGAAATTAGAGAGGATGCTTTCTAAGTCTATGGTTTTCTACGTCTGCTTAAAGTTAAGGGAGAAAATTTCTGAATGAGAGCAAAGACCTGTCCATGGAGCTGGCCACACTCCCACAAACAGCAGCCTAGGGTGAAACCACAGCTGTGCATCAGTGTCTGCAATTTCCCAGAGAGATGGATCTTTATTTTCCCCTAAATGCTGTAGTTATTAAAGATTCTCCCTTGAAATGCCTCTGCTGGCTTTGGGGGTGTATTGCTGCTTCTCACCAGTTCCTTGTGCTCCCTCCCCACGGCCAAGATCCTGCAGGGCCTGCGGTACACGTTCTCTGTGGACTGGTGGTCCTTCGGGGTCCTGCTGTATGAGATGCTGATTGGCCAGTCCCCCTTCCACGGGGATGATGAAGATGAACTGTTTGAGTCAATCCGAGTGGACACCCCTCACTACCCACGCTGGATTACCAAGGAGTCAAAGGATATATTGGAAAAGGTAGGACTGGTGATCAGCTGGGGGTCCTGGTACTGTCTCTGCTCAGGGAGAGACAAATCTCCAGTAAAGGAGCTGCTTACCAGGAAATTGCTCTTACAAAGGGAAAGCCAGGTCAGACTAATTATTTATGCTCTGTTTGCTTATCAGCACCCTTAGTTGTTTTAGCACCATACCTGTGAATCCACTGCTGTGCACCTTTGGAGCAGCTCTGACACTTTACTGGGTGTCTTCTCTTGCAGCTCTTTGAAAGGGATCCAGCTAAGCGACTTGGGGTCACTGGGAATATCAGAGACCATCCTTTCTTCAAAACAATCAACTGGACAGCACTAGAGAAAAGGGAGGTGGACCCTCCCTTCAGGCCAAAAGTGGTACGTGGGTTGTTCTTTGTTCTCAGTAAACAGCAGCCATGGGGTCAGGGGTGAATTCTGTACCTGCACAAAGTATCCTGCTGCCACTTTCTCCTCCCATTTTACAAATGAGGAAGGTGTGTACCTGTAAGCCCATTGCTCTTGGATGGCTCAGTTACACACAGGTGCACTGCACTCCTGTGACTGCCCTAAGATCTTCCTGTTAAGACTGTCTTCCTATTGCTCTCAAGAAGCTTCTTTATGAATAAAATGTTCAGGAAAACCAACAGATCGCTTTGACCCCCATTCCCCTCTGTGTTAGAAATGTTCACAGTTCCTTGCAGTTTGCTTTTCTGAAATGGCACATGGGAGGAGCAGCAATAGCTCGAGGCTGCTCAGCTGGTACCTGACTGCAGGCACTCTGTGCAAACATTGAACCTCTGCTGCTTCAAACTCACCCGGGGGTCTCCAAGGGGGCAAGAAGCAGCATTCTCTAAGCTACTGAACTTAGAATTAATGTACATGCCTGATGTTACCTGAGAAAAAGTCTAAAGAACAGACTGTAACTCAGTCTGTAACTCAGTCTGTATCACAGTGGGATGCTGCTGCTTCAGCTCACCTGGTTAAAAATCCAAACCCGTGCTTCTCCAGCCTGTTACTGGAACAGGTGAAATGAGCTGGAGGCAGCAGTCTCTTTAAAATGTACTCGATGGAGTAGAGCTGTCCCCTTCAAACAAACAGGGTTTTGTGTTGCTTGTTCCCAGAGAAGTAGGAAATCTGGAATGTAAGGATCCTACAAACAGTAATCATGGTGGTTCAGAGTGTAAAACAGTTTTTAGTTACATGAATATTTACGAAACACAAAGCAGCTGCTATAAGGCATTGCTTTTCTCTCTGAACAAGTACAGCCTGTAAAATGCTTTCAGGAATTTTAACATTTTGATTAATGGCAAGAAATCCTGGCCATACATCTAAGTAAATGCTGCACTACTTTTGTCAATAGATAATCTTTGGGTAATAACCCAGTGTTATCACAAATCCAAGTGGTTCTTCTCCAAAGCAACCTGGGTTTGGTTTTTCTGTTCATTTCCAACTAACAATAAGAAATTGCCCACTTATAAACTTATATAAGTCTTGCTAAAAGAGGTTAAAATGGGATTTTTTTTCCTCTCTAAAGTAGGGGAAGGAGGGAGGGAGCTCAAAGACTAACTTCCCAACATACTGTATTTATGTAACTTGTTCTAGAAGAAAATTACAAAGTTGGTCTCAAACTGTCTTCCCTCTCCAACACAGAAATCAGCAAGTGACTACAACAACTTTGACAGAGAATTTCTGAGCGAGAAGCCAAAATTGTCTTACAGCGACAAAAACCTGATTGAGTCCATGGATCAGTCTGCATTTAATGGATTTTCTTTTATTAACCCTAAATTTGAACAGATCTTGAACAAGTAAGTCTGTGATCAGCTGGACTTTGCAGCAGGGTTACACGTTACAAACCCACACTCCCAAGTGTTAATGCATTCCAACGATGTCGATACTTCAGAATAATACACAGTAGTGTGATCAATTATGTTCAACTCCTGATTTATTGGCAGTGTTTTTATGCATGGTTGGGTTTAAGGTATGTGAATCATGTGCATTATTCTCTCTGTTGGGGAAAATGTAAATTCTGTTTGGTACTTGAATGTAGTTATGTTATATATATATATATGTGCTGTATATTTTGCTCGAGAGAAGACATTGGGGAACAGAAGATGTCTTTTTAAAATGCGTTTGAGCCCTTGGTTCTTTTATTTGTCTTCAATTAAAAGAAAGTTTAATGTAACTTTCGTTCATGGCTCTATGTTTTTAACAATATACAATTTAACTCCAGTTATCTTTAAACTACAGTGAAAAAATAATGCTTGGTCAGCCCTGATCCTTTTCTTAAAATATTTGTTGTTTTTGTGAATTAACCAAAAGGAAGAATCAGGCAAAAGCAGAGATTCCTAGTGTAACACCAGCTGCTGTGGCAAACAGCTCAGTGGTGCTTTTGCTGAATAAATGTTACATCTTCATTCCAAGACAGTCCAAGCTTGAGACAAAAAGGCCTGAGCATCCCAGAGCAGCCCCATCCTGGCGAGGAATGTGGGGTTCTGCCACTCAATGCCACGTCCTGCTAACAGACACAACAATCACAGCAGGACACAACCCAGGTAATGACTGTAGAGTTCCTTGCCTGCTCTGCCTGAGGAATTATTCTGTTTAACTGCCAAACACAAAATCCTTCTTCCAGTTTTATTTGCTTGTTTGTAACACAGCAGCTGTGGCTCCTTCTGCTTGCTGTTAGAAGGGCAGAAAACCAGATCCTGCTTTGCTGCAACACCTACTTCTGAATTTTGATTTTTTAACCATTAATGAGAAAGAAAAACTAATGTAATTACTGCAGAGCTCCTTCCAAAACCTTCTCCTTGCAGTCAACTCAGAAAATTCAGGTTGAAGCAAGGTTTCCTTGCTTCTCAGGAACTTTCTGTAACACTACTGCACATTATTTTATTTTCTCAACACTGAGCAGGCAGAAAAAATGTACATATGTCAGTTCATCCAAGAGTTATGAAATGCTACAGAACTCTTAGGAGCACCCTGGAGCTTCTGGGTCGTTTCAGACTGTTAATCCTGCTGAAAAAGCAGCAGAAAGCTGTAATACTTTGTAGAGACTCAAAGAAATACAGTGCTGCCTTTGTTCTGCTCCTAAAGAGCAGCTCTAGCTTATTGTTATAGCTCAAGTAATGCCAGCATGACTCGGATGCCATCTGAGGCTGCAGCAGATTGAGGTGGGAAGGGGCAGAACACAGCTGGCATTTCCAAACAGCCAGGGCTGGCCTGGTTTACCAACCCCAGTCCAAGGGGAACAAGCAGTGCCCTGCAAGGTGCTGCAGGGAGAGCAGGAACCTGGGCTTTTCCTTTTCACAGAACTACAGAGTCAGTTCTGGTTTGCCATTTCTCACCAGAAAGTGATTCTGCTTTCCACCGTGAGTGCTGGGCCCTTGCACTGGAGCAGAAACACATTTCAAGGCAAGAAGTTACAAATGTGAGGGCCAGCAGCAGTGGGTATTTGCATGGCCAGAAGCTGTACTCAATTACAAGTAGTAGTAATTGTTCCTTGTGGGAATACTGGCTCCCTGCCCTCACCTGCTTTGCTCTGGAGTAACAAGTGCCAGACCTGCTCCAGAGGTTCACACAGCCACTCTTTCAGCTGGCATCCGACTGCTGCACCAGGAGCATCTCCTGCTGCCACAGCAGTGCCCGGCTGCACTCAGGGCACAGGGGCACAGACCCCTTTGCTCTGCAGAGCAGCTGCCCCCCCCTCCTCGGCAGCACTGCCCTGTTCAGCCCCTGCACAGGGCCCTGCCCTGCACCACTGGTACCTCCTGGCAGCACAGGCACAAAGCTCCACAGCCTGCTGAGCTCCCCCCACCTCCTCCTCTGCTGAACTGCTGCACTCCAGGGCCACCTGCACGCACCACATGTCCCAATGTTCACTCACCCTTCGGCTCTGGGCCAACCCCCCTGCTAGAGGAAGTTTCAGCAATTAAACGATTTTGTCCAGAAAGCAGCCTAAAAGCTCTGAAGCAAAGCAAGCAGTTACCTCCCCCTCAAACAGAAATACAGAGTGGAGTTAAAAACCAATTAAAACATTCCTCCCAGCAAGCAGAGAAGACACAAGTGGTTACCACCTGGGGGGCTGCAGTCATCAAGACATAAAAATTTGAGTACATAATTCTAAAACCACAAAGCAGTAATTAATTTTGTCCTTATCCTTCAGAATGACAAGTAGCCCTGCAAATTCAGTGCCTTCCACCTCCCCTCTGCATACAAACTTGTACTGACAGGCAGCATTTGTCTGTTGGTTTTCAGCTTTCTCAAAATACCAGCAGCATGTTCAAGACAATGTAAGAACAGTGTAGCTCTGAGAGGGTGGATCAGATCTTAATCCCAGTGACCAGGTAAAACTAATAAAGTCTTTACCTTTCTCCTCCACTGTGTGCAAATCCTGGCGTGCATTTATTTAATCAGTTCTTCCTTCTCCCTCCATTACTGAGTTTCTTACTTGAATCAGTTATTTGCAGAGTAAAGCAACCACAGGGTGAATTAATTTCATTCTTACACCTCTGTATGAGCTCCCTACACCCAGCTGGTGGAAGCTGTGGAACCCTGCTGAGGCTTGGGAACACTCACCTGGCACTTCAGCCACTGGCAATGGACAAGGAAAGAAACACACATCAGTGCACCTTGTAGCATTTGATCTTTATTACGTGGATCAAAGGTCAAATGATTACATTTGTCTGAAAGATCACAACGAAGGCCAACGATGTAAGAAAGGACAGTTTAATCCCATTTGAGACTGCATCTGAGCCAGGCACACACAGAACAGAGGCAGTGAAATGGTACAAACAGAAGGTCAGGACAAGGGTTTTCCCCTCCCCTGTCAGTGACTATTCTGTCAGGAGTAGGAGGACACACTTTTAGAGAGTGACAATGATCTGTAATTCTTAACTGTGCCTTCTCAGAACAGCAGTTATGGATGCACCTTGGGAGAACCCATCACTCCAAATCTACATTCACCTCAAGTCTACATTCATCATCTACTCCTGCTCTCTCCAGCCAGGGTCAGATGCAGTCACTGATTTAGTACCTTCCTACCGTAGAACCAACAACTTCATTTTTGTTTTCTCTTCAAGTATCAGCACAATAGTTTATTTACACTTGTGTACAACTCTTTTACTGAACACCCATTGTAGTAAAACACTCATCACAGTATATTTGAAAGCAGGCTATAAAAATACCTACTGTACATAGAACATGTAGCCTCGAGGATGTTACAGCACCTCTGACAGGTCAGAGAGGTAAAACAAAGGGAGAGAGGAGACACCTCAAGCTGTGCTCGCCAGCAAAGAGAAGCAGCCCCTGGGCTCAGCTCTCACTGGGGCAAACGGTTTTTTCCCACATTTCTTCAGCCGGGTCTGAGCTCACAATCTGCCAGTAAAATCCCACTTTTCTAATGCAGCCTCCTGGGATTTTTACAGATAAAGCCTGACATTCTCAGTGTAAAAACCGTTTAACCACCCCCCCTGTCCCGGCAGAGGAGCCAGGGCTGCCTGGGGCGCAGCCCGGCTTTCCCACGCCGAAGTGGGAGGGGAAATTGCTCCTTCAGTTGTGCCACAGCTTAACAAAGGTGGCCTTGTTAACGACACATCAGTAAATTCACTCCTCTGAGCAGTGCCAGGCAGGCTCTCTCCTCACCCCACAACTATGGGCACAGCTGAATTAATAAAGGTCTGAAATGGCATTACCATAACACACACACACACACAAAGCTTTAGACAGCAGCGCTTGAAGCAAGTGTTCCTGGTCATTCTGCACCCTACACACTCCTCCTCTGAAACAGAACCCAGCAATGCACTATGGCTTACTTCCAGAGCTGAATATATTGCTGAATTTAGCTTATTAAAAAAAAAAAAAAAATCACAACAGCAGCACATTATTTTATAAACCCTGCACAAACAAAAGACAATTTAGCCCTTGCCTGCAAAACTATGTTACCAGGGCCTGGTATTTCACACAGGAATTCAGAAAGAAAAAAACCCAAAACAACCCCAACAACTCACATGGTAAAAGCTCAGTTAATTGGAGGGAATCCTTAGAAAAAACACAGTCCAACTACCAAAGAATAGTTCTCCTCATTTCAGAGCTAGAGCCAGCAGCAGTGCTGGCAGCTCTCTTCAGTTGTCTGGTAACACACATACAAAATACACTTTGATTTAGTACAGTTAAAAGGTTGTGACCTCAACAGACACAGAAAATTCCATTTTTAGCACTGGAGTTTCACTAGGCATAAAAGACCAATGAAGAATTGGGACGATGGAAGGTGCTTAAAAACGATACAAAAAAGGCAGGTGTGCCACGTTAAAAATTATTTCAGAATTTACCTGGTGTTTTTGTTGCATGAGCTGTTAGAATGGTTAAACTCACCTAACCTTTCTGTACTGTTTCCTGATGTACGTATTAAATGTGGCTATAAAAGAGAAACATATACTTTTATGTTGAAATTCATTCCAAAAATTCCCTAAAAATACAATGACAATACTAACAAGACAAGCAGCTTTTCCAGCCCTTGACAGGCTGAATCCTTTTCCCCTCCCTTCCAGACTCAGAACAGCTGCTCATCCCCTCCCATAACTGCAGCAGAAAGGACGTGTCTCTCTCCATCTCTCTCGATTCATTCCCCAGCTGTCACTCACACTCATGTCCCCACTGCCCTCCAAAATACACCTGGGCTCTGGAAAATGTTAAAATCTTGCTAAAACAGCAGAATCTTCCAGGTACCAAACCCAGTTTTAATGCTTTGATTTTCCAAAGGGAACATCTCCCTTGGGAATTTCAGAAAAAATTTTAAAATTTAAGTTGTGGTTGGCAAACCAAAGTTCAGTTTAAAACACAGGACAATTAACAGAGCTGATGGGCTTCCCCATTTAAAGCAGCTTTGCAACATAAAGCCTCCAATGCTCAAAATGTAGAATTCTGCCCATGGTAAATATGCCATCAAAAAAACTCCGTGTAATTCTAGGCAATCATTCACAGTAAAAATAAGAGAACTCTTAGAAAAAACACTTACAAAAGAAAATAAAATCTAGTTAAAATCTGACAGTAAAATTAACACGGGCAATTAACCACCTTGCATAATCCACAGATGAACAGTAAAAACCCACTGAAACTGCACAAATTTACATAAGAGAAGTCTAAAACCAACTCTGCTCTGCTTCCCACAATCTTTTCACTGCTACCTTTCGGCACCGGGAGCTCTCCACGGGCACAGGTGTTCTCCAGAGAAGCGGAATCCCACGGGAAATGTCTGGAGGGGAAGGGGAGGCGCGTCCATCCCCAGCCGCTCCCGCACCGCCGGGCCCTGAGCTCTGGAGGAAGGGCTGCCGCCCCGGGAGCTGCAGCTATAGGTGGGTGGGGACTGTCCTCAAAGCTTCTTCTCTCGACCGATTCACACCTACATTCTGCAAATTTAAAGACAAAAAAAAAAAATTAAGTTTTAAAGCAAAGGTCTCACAGGCAGCCACGGTTTTTGCTCAGCACGCAGCTGTTACGTGACACAAAAGGTGAGTAAATTGTAATGCCTGTTTCTTCAAAATACACCGTAAAACACAAGGAAAGGTCCCAGCCCTGAGCAGGAGTCCGAACCAGGCTTGGACCTCGTCCGGGTGCCAGGAGCTTACTAGAGCCCCTGAATTACTGGATCTCTGCTGCCAGTGAAAAGCATCCCTGAGACCTGTCTGTGTCTCACCAGGTCTGGCAGGACAATCAGTCCCTGTACACCATATACAGGTCACAATGTTACAGCTTTCACCCCTTTTTTCTAATCCACCGTCTCTCCCGGTCTTTATGCATGTGGTGTAAGGAAAAACAGAACCCTGCAAAGGTTATAAACCACACAGGAATCAACAAAATTTGAGGAAGGGAAGCCCACCTCTCCTTGTTCCAAGCACACTCCAGGAAATGACTCCTTAACACCAACAGCCATAAAGCCAATCCTGATCCTATCTGTGAGCAGCCAAGGCACTGGAAGAACTCTGAATAACTCCCTGAAGAGCTGGTAACATGAAGTGTTCCCTAAAGAGCTGCTAACATTAAGTTTAAATGCACTTTGGGATACACAGGCATGTGGCAGATGTCACACTGACATCAAGGAATGCTCCAGTGGTTTTATAACCACATTTATTAGAGTTTACATTCAAAACAAGTCTCTCCAGTCCAACTCTGAGGAAAGGAGAGCCCCACGAGCACACAGTGAGGGGCCCTCTCAGCACATGCAGACACACAACTCCATCAGCCAAATCTCATCAATTCACAAAGCAATTAAATCCCCTCCCCAAGCCCACTTCCTAGATTTTCAGCCATTTCTTATGAAAGCAGGATATAAACAAGCAGCACCAGATTCTCTTTGGAGGTTGAATTCTGCCAACATTGCTCTGCTGTTACCAGTTCTCCTACATCCACATCAGCCCTTTCCTTTGTCATCAGCCTTCAACCCTTGGGTAAATCCCTGTTTTCCTCCATAAACACCATGCCAAGGTTTCTGGGAACACACACACAGAGCAAATGCTGCTGGACAGAACTGTCCAAGTACTGGAAATCTCTGCACCCACCAGCACATGGCCAGACCCACTCTCACAACTCTTCGAAGGAAGGCAAAGCAACAACCCTATTTGAAAAGTAAGTTTCTACAAAAAGCATTTCTTCTGCAGCAAGGGGAAAGCATCAGAAAGCATCAGTATCTACTAAGAACACGAGGAGTTGGCAAAACAAGTCATATTCTGCATGGTTATAGGGGAAAAAAAAAAAACCAACAAACCAACAGAACATGCTGGCATTTGGTGTGTTTGTTTGTGTTTTTCTTAGCAACTGATGCAACAAACCCAGAAATTCCCTGGGACTTCAGAGAGGTCTCCACAGGCACTCCCAGAATACTGCTGAAATCTTTTAAGCTGAACATCTGATGTTGATTCAAAGAAAATTAAATGGAGCATGAAATGGAGCATCAAAATGCAGGAATCCAGAGGTACTGGAAATTAGTCCACAAGCAGCAAGAACTAGAGAGCTCAAACATGAAGCTAAAAGGAAATGAGGTGATTAAGGCAAGGCAGAAGATACAGCTTATTTCAGTCAATGAGAGGTATCGGATAAAAGCAGCATTTTAAAAACTAAGACAGACCCAAAGGGAATATTGATAAGCAGGCAAGAAAGCTGAAAGCAAAAAAACCCTTGAATTTGAGTAAACATGAAAAGGCTGTGGAAGCAAAGTGTGCTGAACTGTCACACAGAAGGAAGAAAACTGGGATAAACCCTGATAAACACCCCCAAGGGCTTATTAAACACAGCAGCCAGCAGCAAGACCAGATGAACAGGGGCTTAGAAAGGGACCAATATCCTCATTAACAGTAAGTGGATTCCTACTCACAGGAATCCCATTAGATGAGATGAGGGTAGCTGGGATTGTACCCACTTCCAGAACAGCCACGGGCACTGAGAGGGAAAAGCCACTGCAACAAGGACAGTGCTGCTGCTTAGAAAGGTGATTGAGGTTTCAGCCTTACTTTTGGGACCAAAAGGTGCCCCTGCAACTGCTCTACACCAAGGCACACCTGGCAAACAACCATCCTGGCAACATCCACACACCAGCAGCAACCCGGCCTGGAGAGCCCAGGAAACACAGGAGGAGGAACAAAACCACACACATTTTCTAAATACTGTTTTCACCAAGCCATACACCCCCTTCCTTGGCCAGCCCCAGGAGGAGCTTGCTGCTCCCAGAGCCCACCCCCCGAGGCAGGAGCAGTCTGCCCCTGCCTTGCTCAAGAGTCCATCTCACCCAGTCCTTCCTGGAAAGACTCAAAGTACACAGATTGAGTAACTCAAATACCCTCCTGTACCAGTGTTGCTGCTCTCATTATGCCCTGCCCTTTGTACATTTTTTTCCTACAGGACAGAGCCTCCCTCAGCAAAGTGCTGTGGGTCTCCAACAGGACAGGCCCCATTTTCAGCTTTACTTTGACTCAGCTACATGTGATCTTCACAGCAGAACAGGAAGATCTTGCAGAAAGGCTCCTGCAGGCAAAAGGAGGAACCTCTGGAGAGAAGAACCAGCACAGGCATAAACAGAGAAATAAACAGCACAATATAAACATCCAGCACTCTATCAGCCAGCTGCCCCTCGGCAAGTTGTGCCACGCTGCTGCCACTTCCCATCCAGCATCAGGCCTTTCTCCTACTGACAAAGCAAGGGCTGTCAAGCAGTCCTGCTCTAAGAGGAGACCCCTTAGAGCATTCTGCTTTTAAATATCCACTCCACTCTGTTGCACACATCAGCACAGTGAGAGCTGTGCTCAGCAGAGAACAACACGCAGACACGGCCCCAGGAGATCTGGCTGGCAGCAGCTGGCAGGAGTGGAGGGTCCTGCGTGCTCCTGCTGCTTTCCCTTCCCTCTGCAACCTCCACCAGCCAGATGCAGGCAAATTCTGCTTTCCTCTCTGGCCAAGTTCCTGTCCCTGTCATCCTCCCCCTCCACTTTCTCTGACAGCCCAAGCCACACTTTTCAAGCACCAAAACTCAGTTTTTCCACAGCAGATGCCTGCACAGATTTCGGCTCCACCAGAAATACAATGCATTTAATTTCATTTAGATGGTATTTCCTTAGCTGTGGCCTGTGGAGGTGACAGCACTCCAGGCTGTCTCTGTGTGTCAGTACCTGACTATGGCCAGCATCCCTGTGATCCCTCAGGAATGTCACCCCAGCTGTCACATAAGAGCAACCAGACTCATTGCTGTGTGCAAGGGGGTAGAGCAGGCTCAGGTGCTCCCTCTGGGGCACCTTTCACAGCAAAGCTCCAGGCCTGGAGCAATTAAACACAGAAAAGTGACCAAACACTCCTACATCACAGTCATGACAGCAACAGGAAAATGATCCAGGCTCTTCCAGTCTTAGCCCATCCTGGAACACTGGTTTAACTAAGTACCAAGCACCACAGCAGGAGGCTCACTGGTCAGGAGGTTATCTGATTATGGCAGATAACAATCTGCCAATCACATTCCCAATTGCTATAAACTTCTGAAAACTTCAGTGCAATTTTAGAAGTCCAGATATGTAACTTTTTTTTTTTCCAAAATCCTGGTTTTGGGTAAAACCTACCACCTGAGAAACCTAACGGATAAAAGCTGTCCACAACCTATGGTCCTGCTTTACTTTCACAACAGACCCCCTCAGAAAACATTTCCAAGGCTCAGTGTTTTTCTGCCCTTCCTTGCCTCAATGCTTCCCCCAGCCTCGTGCTGCCCAGGGAACACCACGAGAAAAGGCACCACATCTCCCACAGCCTGCAGTCTCCTCCCTCCTGCAAGAGGCTTTCCTGTCATACCCTGCTGGTCTGAGATCCTGTGACTACTGGAGCCACTACCCAGCTACAAAATCCTCTGGTTAACTCTGCTGCCCTGTTCTGGAATGGTCAGCACTGCTTCTTGGAGCCCACAGAAAATCCAGGTACACAGCAGCTGGGGCAGAGCTGTACATGCTCCATCACCCACACCCGTAAGAAGCAGGAAAAGAAGGAATTTAAAACCACTTCTGCCCACGGGCAAACCCTAAAGCCTGGTTAATGCAGAACAGCTGTTAACAAAAGTTGTTTATTAAAAACATTTCTATGCATTCCTGTTCTTTGAATAATTGTCCTGGAACTAAGTGAAAACTTGCTACCCCCTGCTCCAACAGCACATCATTAATTAGCACATGTAGAGCTCTAGTGCTGTGGATCAGTGGGATTAGGGATTTACAGTAATTATGGGTCGTTATTTTACACAACATGGCAGTCCAATCACTCCCAAGGGCCCTGAAACAGATAATACTGGTGCTCTGCTGGGCAAAACAAATTTTGACTTTCTTATCTCACACAGGATGTTGTGTTTCATGGTTTTCATAAATACATTGCAACTAACACTAAATGATCGCTGGCTCTTACAATAAAGCTTAATGCTGCAGGACATTTAAATTACAGCAATTTACAAAACCAGCATTCCAGTGAGAGCTGATCAAGGTTTGATAACTCATCCACAATAAATTAGCCAGTGCAACAGTTTTATTGTGATTTGATAAATTTTTTCAAGTCATGCGCTGTACAAACATTTGGTTTGGGTTATGAGTTTGGTTTGGGTGGGGCTTTTTTTTTATTTCAAAGTTATTGGAATGATTAGTTTCTCAATTTATTTTGAAGTAGCAGGACGAAAACAGCACCCCAAGTTCGATAGTTGGTCAGCACACAGGATTCACTGATGAGCAGGGACAGTTACAAGTGCATCCTCAGGAGCTCTGGAAATGTTTACATTCTGCATAATAATAAAAATACAGAGAATATTTATCATGCAGCAACAAGACCAACAAAAACCACCAATCAGATCCCTTCATAAGTATACAGCTGGGTTGATTGAGAAGCAGGTTATGTTTTTAGCCCCCCACACCCCGAGAGCAGCAGACTGAGAGCAGGTCACTGTCCCAGAACAAGACAGCAGGAAAATGTATTTACAGTAATCACCACTCCCTTGATGACAGCACTACCCAAAGCTCAAGTCAGTTACATTTAGGAGAAGTTTTTTACAGGCCCAAGCAGGAATCCACCTAATCATGTGCTTCAGCACCAACACATCTACTCACTGAGCAACTTTCAGTGTTTTGCTGAATATGCCACATGCTTCTGTACCATTTTTAACATGTGTTTGTGATATAGGCAACATACCACCTCTAACAAAATAAATAATACGTTCTCAGATGCCTTAACCATTGAAGGTTGATCACACCAACTAGATCTCACCTCCTTTTGCAGAGGCTGAAGAAAAACAATGACATTCAATGCAGCATTCAATTATTAAAAACCAAATGAAACCAAGACCCCAGTGCAGCCAAACATGTCAGGAATCACATCTGCTATGGCACCATCTCCTGCAAGTCCTAAAGCCTGTGCAATTGGTATTCTCCCTTCTACCAGGAGAGCAGACCATGATAAACTGCTCTGAAGTTCCTTTCAAGATCCATTTTAGGCCAAATCATTGCCAATTCTTCAAACTTCATGCTGATGGGTTTCATTAGTCTTACTTGTTCCACACTGTGGCAGGCCAGCTCACCTTGCACTAACATCTCCCTCCCCCATGGCCTCTCAACAAAACAAAAAAGGAGATCTGGCTATGAGTAATGCCCTCTCTGTCATTCACCAACCAAGCCAGATGTGCAAAGCAGACATTTCATCCCAGCACTTGTTTTCTGGCCCAAAGAAGCAACCCAACAACAGCTAAAGCAACTCCCCTGAATTATTTTCTGTAAAAGACTATAGACTCCTTCATTGGAAAAGGTCAGAACTTCAGCCACTACAATGCTGAAAAACACAAGGCTCCAATCTGCTCCACACAAATCACCATGGTACTCTGAGGTTCACACATAACACAAACAAACACTCCAGAGCTTTGCCTGCATTTCTGCCATGTGAAAAGAGATGTTTTCAGCTGAGCCCAAAAGGAGGGCACTGTTCTGGAGCACAGACTACAAGTGACTGGTGGGTCACAAAACAGCACACTGGGCAATTCTCAATCCAATAGTTTCATTGTTTAACAATGCTGTTGTGTGACACTGTATTTAATTAAATGGTTTGACTTCAATAGACTACTTGAAAACTTAATTTTACAGAAGTAATTAACATTTTCGTAGGTGATATAAATGAAAGCTTTTGAAATTTTCACAGTCCTCTGAGCAGCAATTAAATGCAGACAGGACCAACTTAGTCCTTCATTCAGACCCACTACCTGAACAGTGTAACACCATCCATATTCACCAGGCTGGGTTTCCTTAGGGGCAGGGGGAGAAGAGAATTTGAGGGGTTTTTATGAAAATGCCAGTACTCCTTTTTTCTTTTTATAAAATTCACTCACTCAATTTATTTCTGTTCAAATCAGTCTTGTGTCTTTGAGTCCACTGCAGTGCAAGTTTCCTCATGATCCTCCACATGCACCTGAACAGAGCCACCCCACACCAGTGCCAGCACAGCCACATCACTTGCTAGACACATGGAGAGTCACTTGGTGATTCAGGCAGAGCTTTCCTCCTTGAAATAAACCTCCTCAGTTAGAGGACTGGCATTTTCAGCAACATTTTAGCAAGCTGTAAATTCAGCACCAATATTTTGATCAGCCAAGCAAACTAAAGATGTTCATCTACATCATTTAACACAAATAACCTACTGCTCGACGAGGCCCTCATGGATTCTCACTACGCTTCTCCAGCTTTAGCTACTGCAAAAACACAGACTGGATGTCCTAAACATGACAAATCAAACTAAGATACAAAATGGCAAAGCAGAATGACAAAGCAGAAAAAGGAGAAGAAATATGCAATGCAGTTGTCAAAGAGAAAATGTCCAAATGTCAGTATTTTCAGAACTTGGAATACCTAGGTCACTAAAACTAAACTTTTTTCAGAAGAATTCAAGCAATGAACTCCAGCATGAATTCTGCACAGAAGTGAACCCCTCAGTTACGAAAGGCACTTTGTGTCACATGCCCTGTTACATACACACATAAAACCTCATTTCTCACTATATCCCTTTTCACCATGAACTGTTGCTCTGAAAACCACCAAACACAGCCCTTTTTTCTCATGTTATCACACTGACTTCCAATTCACCAATAGGCACTGCTCCTAACCTCAGCACTGAATCACTGCCATGCCTGGTGGCATTAGCATGAGGATCTGCAAGGGAACCAGAGATCTTTAATCATGACACATTTCACACAACTTTCATGATGCAGCGAAGGAAGAGCTTGGCACAGGCAGCAGAATCAGCCTGAGTTCAGGTGAACACTGAGGAGCAGAGAGAGCCACGTGCCTGACACAGACAGGGCACAGAGCTGCTGTGGGCTGACATCCTCTCTCCACTTACATTTTACAGACACACTCAATTTCCTTCCCCCTGCTGTCCTGCTGTTTCCTGAGATCTACTCTTCCTCTCAAGCTTTGGCTTAAAACACAGGTGACATCATCAATTCCTCTTTTTCATACAGCAACGACTGCAGTGGTGAAAAAGCTGATGATTTCTCTCCCCAGAATAAGCGTGGCATTCATAACACAACTGCTGACTACACCTACTGCTGCTGAGTGACAAAGCCTGGCACAACTTTATACAGTTTTTAGACTGACACCACATCTTCAAATTCTGATTTCTCAAAGATAAATTATTCCAGCTAGAACTCATATATAAATCTGGTCAACAAAAAATTTGCTCCCCCCTCACAGTAAATCAGTAGCAAAGCTTCATATGTAAAATAAAATGCACTCAAGCTGAGTTATCAAATCAGTTCTAGCCCCAAGGACAATGGAAATCAGCTCAGACAGTACATTACATCAAGTTCTCCAATTTGAAAAATATTCTTACCTCAGGTTTATCTCTGTGTGTGTTTACAGCTTCAACATTCAGAAATATAGATTCTACTTTACATCCTGTTGATAGAAAACACAATTTTAGATACATCTGCTTTGAAAGTGAAGTTATAATAAAGGTACAATCTAATTTTGAGTTGGTGAAGGTTAATCACTTTTCCCTTCTGATTTGTCCAGAACTTCCTGAATTCTGAAGAGCTAAAGCTACAGAAGTTAATCTGTTCCACCTGGATGAATATTATTGTCAATCTGATAGTCCATTTCCTCACCTTAGCTTTATCATTATTTTCTTTGAAAAAAAATCTTTTTTTTTTTTAATATACATGAATGTTCAGAGAGAAAATTTTTATTTGTAACTTTTGGTGTTTTAAACATCCTAAATTATGTATTACAGTGAAATTCTAAGAAGGTAAATGCTGCTCTCATTTTTTAAACATAAAAACAACTACGAAAATGTACAGTGTGTGTTGTCAGCAACCCCCATTCCTCTATACCGTGCAAAACGATTTTAACCACAAGCTAAGCAGAACTTCAAAGCTGACTCCTGAAAAGGAACTTCTGCTTTGCATTCAAAAATTCAAAACGCAAGTGAGGCAAGAAGAATTAAATAGTGAGAAGAAACAACTATTTCCCAGGTAATATAAACTGACCCATTAGAGAATGCAATAAATACTCAATACACCATGGCCACAGCACTTTAAGCAGTATCTGACTGCCAAACCCTGGCTTCTCTCACATGAACGTGACTTTTATAAACTACCACCGCTCTAGACAACATCCATTAACAGGCACTTCCTCAGACACATCAGAGCCCATCCTCTATCACAAGAATGTTTCCAGATTTTTCTCCTTATTCTCTAAAGTTGTAACACACTCCATAGAATTGCTACATGACAGAAAAAGGGGATTTCCTTAGAAAGCCACTGCACTTTAAGAAAAATAGAAATAAATTAGTAAGAGCAGGATTTGCCTTCCCTTAGGGAAGCCTGTTCTGAGATAGCCCATTTGTCAGGAAGACTGTGAGCAAACGCTGTGGGAGGGCCAGCACTCAGAGAAATAGTGAACCATAAAACAGATTTTAAGGAGAAAAAGCAGACATCTCCCACTGGAGCAGGATCCTTACTCATCCTTCTGTCCACAGATCCACTGTGACCCTTGAGCCCAAGCCAAGGCAAGCTGTGAGCCCTGCTGCTGGCCATTACTCAGGACTGTTACACAGCAGACACTGAGAGACCTCTCAGGCCTTGCCCCACGAGCTGAGTTTAGATCCAAAAGAGAGCATCCCACGGAAAGCTTTAATCACCATGTGCATACTCCCAGCTCGTGTTTAATTACTGATGAGAAAGTTCATACCTACAGCAAGCTGCAGTTTCTCTTTCCATAGACCACCACTGCCTGGGACTGCTGGGTGAAGGTCTCATCTATCCTAACCCAGCTGTCAGGCTGTAACAAATGTTCCCCTACTGCACAGCAGACTCTTAAGGTGGGAATGATGCTCCTCTCCAACACCAGGAAGAGCAAACCCCCAGGGGAGGCAATTTCCCAGAACAGGCCTAGCTGGGAGGTATCAAACCCCCAGGTCTGACCCTGCATTCTGCCTGGCTGGAGCCAAGTGACACGTCAGCCTGGAGCAGTGCCATCGACCAGTGCTGCAGAAATAATTTACACACTCCTTGTGTCTTCACATGGCTGAATTCCAAAAAGTAGGTGGGCTGAAATGTGCTCATCAGACATAGATGTCAAACACTTTAAAAAGGACAATGGCATTTCTTTCACTCAAGTCAAAAGGGCAAGGACAGTTTTTCATACCGCTTTGTTTCCTTCCTCAGTTAGTGCGTGAGCAAACACTGCAAACATCCAGGCCCTCTTAAAATTTATGAACTGTCACCCAACTTCCCTCCCCCCGCAAAAAAAAGAAAGAAAACCAGCAAGCAACAACAATAACAAAAAATTACCAGAGAACCCCCCCCCAGCAAAAACCAAAGAGAACCCCAAAACAAAACCCTGCTGTGGAAAACAGGCAGAGACTAGCAGGTCAGAAGAACCGAGTTTTAAAAAACCCAATTTTTAACTGCACTGAATCTTTCTTTTCAAAACCCCAGGTTGTCATGCAAGGCTGAGAACACCAGATGTCACCACAGCACAGGCTGTCGTTCCTGTAGGAGGACACTGCAATCAAACCACAAAAATTTCTTCAGCTTTCCCAGTGTGGCAGCTACTTTGTTTCATAATATTCTTTGTTTCAACTTGATTTGAAACTTAAAAGAAAACAAGGTACAGATCTAGACCGCTCTTTTTCAGAGCTGATAATCAAAGACAGCTTCCAATTAATGACTGAACCAACATTTCTCGGGCAATCCATTTTTCCTGATAAGCTGTGCAGATAATTCTCTGCCTAAAATGATCTTCTGACGAGGGATATCAGCAGATACAACTCAGCCATTGCTTAATGAAAACGAACAGCAGGCACACACTAAGCGGAGGTGGGAACACACACAAAACTCAATCAGCAATCAGCCTAAAGCCCAAGCAGGGCACCCTGTAACCCCCACCCCACACTGCCCACAGAGCCCAGGGAAAGCTCCTGAGCCAAGCACCAGGAACAGCTGCTGACAAACAAATGCCAACTTCAACAAACAAGGTGAGTTCATGTGGTACTGTGATGGTCCATGGAAAAAAATACTTCAGGGAAAGAGCAAAGTCATTTCAGGCTAAGGGAATACATTTTGTAAGATGATGAATCTACACAAATGTAAATTTGCCTGTCTTCTGAAAAGCAATACCCTCCAATGCATCGATAAAGTGTCAGATCTTGCTGTACCAGACATGTAAATGCGTGGGTTTGCCAGAAGAATTAGTGAAATAGAGTATGAACTGAGCACAGAACTGTCCCCTGCAGCAGTTACAGCCACTGGTGGTTTCAGGCCTTCAGCAACACATATGTGTTTCCTGGCACAAGGCAAAGCAAGCATAATCCAAAGGATTCATTTATTCTAACAAAGCTCTGTAGGCATACATGCAGTGTCAAACCTAACTATTTTAAAGCAAAACAAAATGTGTTTTAAATGCTTCACAACCTTTCCTGATGACAGAGACAGTATAGCCAGACTTATATATTAAATGTACTTGATAGCACTTACCATAAGCCACCGGGGTTAGCTTTAAGACAGTATGCAGTGGGCACTTCAGGTAGGGCAGTTGTTCTGAGAAATCAAACCACAAATTACACATGAAATACAGGTTACAATTAACTTTTCTGTTATGTTTCAGCTCAACCACTTGAATGACTTTTTACCTAACAGTGTATCTCTTTTCCTTGCATGCAACACAGATGCTAATCAGAGCAAAAATACAAATATCACGATATTTCAGGCAAGGAGCAGCTCAATGACATCAACTATCAAGTTCCATGTGGGGGTCAAATATGAAAAATTACACTTGAGTACTTGCCTAGCAAAACCAGCCTCTGATAATACAACAAATTGTTAGAATTTACTGTTTGGAACCTTAAGCAGTAAATTTTAAAAAACCCAGACTGTTTGTAATGTATCAAGGAAGACTTACCTGCAGGCTTGTCAAGGAAATATGCGAGCAAACAGCGCATGACAGCTTGGTGACAAATGACAAGCACATTTTCCTGCCTTTCAAGTTCCATAATTACTGGCTCCAGCCTCTGAACAAGGTCTTCATAGGACTGGGTGGGGAGGAGAAACACAGAGCACATTAAAAAGGGAAAACTCTTTGAACAGTGTATGTATAAAGAGGGGATCTTACTTTCATATTAGTCATTTTCTAAATGTTATTTAGTGCACGGACAAATACTGCCATAATAATTTTCCTTAAACTAAGAACACAGTTCAGACCTGAGCAGACACATAACACATTTTATTATACACATAACAAAACAAATCTCCCTCATGGAAAAGCTTTATTAAATTAACCGCTTTGATCAAGAATTTCCACAAAATCCCTAAGATTTAATTCACCTCTGCAAATATGAGTCTTGCACGTTATTTTCCATAGCTCATCTTCAAAAGCATCTCTCTTCCAAGCACCAATCTAGGAAGCCCAGCCAACAGCCAGCATGCAAGGAGTTCACAAAGCCCAACTGGTTCAGGCTGCCCTTTCCAAACAAGCCGTGGGCACGCTGAACTGGCCTGGTGACAGCAGCCACCATCCCACCGAGTCAGCCAAGCACCTGCTGGTGACCTATCCTGCCTGGCTGTGCACAGGGAATTGCTGCTGCAGGTGAGCAGCAGGGCTCCTGCACGGGCACGACTGAGGTAATTTTCACATGCAGGGTACAGACATGACTTCCAAAATGTGCCAAGTAGTTCCAAAATGTGTAGTGTACGCTCAGAATGCGTCAGGTACTGCACATGTGGAGAGTTCAGCAGGTCACCCAGCAGGGCAGGGACCAAGCACAGCAGAAAGCCTTTGCCCTGGTACCCCAAGCAGGACAGAGTGGCACTGCTGACTGAGCCACCTGCACAACAGAAAGCCCGCGGAGAGCTATGCAAACCCCCCACACTGTTAGCAGACACAAAACTGCCTTGGATAAAGGAGACCAACTCATCCCCACAAGGCACTGAGGGAGTTTGAGATGCCTGTCACCATCCCCAGGACCGCACTGGTTTGAAAAACAAACAGTCCTTGTTCAAATGGATGAGGAGAACTTTGCAGCTTAATGACTGCCTCATTAGCAGGACCGGGGTCACCCTGCCAGGGACACTGCTCTTGTCACAGCGATCGCTCTTGAGGAAGAAGCCTGAGCTCTGCCTCCCCACAGCTCAAGCAGGAGCAGCTGGGCCAGTCCCTACTCCCTGCTGCCCAAACCCTCAGCACCCACGGATGGCCCTGCGACCATCTGGCCATCGCTGCACTGCACCGGGGCTGCTTTAGAAAAGCCATCAGCAAGTTGATTTTCCCCAGAGGCAAGGAGTTTAATAACGTGGCTGGAGATGTCTCCAGCATTTCAGCCAGAGCTGCCTGCAAAACAGCCACCACCAAGAGCAGGGATGAATAGAAATAGGCCATTTTAGCAGCATGCTTGTATCTGCATTGATGAGCTGAAGCCCTGCATTAATTCCTCCTGCTTTATCACTGCAGGACCAGCACAGGAACGATGCCCAAAAGATCAAAGCTCTCCATTGTTTTTCTAAATTTACTGTTTTATTTTTCAAGCCCTGAATCAAATTAAGTGGTCTGGGCTCAATCCTTGCAAGATCCCATGTGCTCTTCCATGGAGAAAGGAACAACCTTTTCATTAATTTTAAAATTTAATATTGTTTCCAAAAGCCAGCATGCACATATTCAAGAAGACAAGGAAGCCCTTTAACTTGAGAGATTAAAAAAAGCATACCTCCCCTTTAGGGTATCTGTATCTGTATTTGTCTTGGTCTCTCAGTGCAAATTCAAGCGGGTAATTTTCCTGTATTTCTTCATATGTCATTTCTTCACACACTCCCTGTTGGTAATGAAAAGAATTTAAAACACATGTAGTTCCAGCAATGCAAAAAGCAGGTATCAGTCTTAAATAAAACCATATATAAATAACCTTTAACAGTTGTATTTTGCTACTCTGACATGCACAATGAACAGGACACTCAGCTTGACCCAGAGGTGGTTGGCAGGAATCATTAAACCCCTATATAGGTGAATTTACAGATATGGGCAAGCAAGCACCTGCTAATACATCTATTGCATCTGCTAATATATCTTCTAGGTGCAGTTGGAAATTGCCAGCTAGCAAAACCCCCCCACCACAAACTTCTTTCCAAGCCCAACTAACCAAAATTTCATAGCATTCTGGCTTCTACAGAGGAATGTTTTACTGGGGAAGACAGAAGAAGAATAAATTAACAATGGCAAAATTTAATAAAACATTTAGCCTTGTTTACAATAATTGTAATGACAATTATTCCCAGCCTCTAGAAGCAGCTTCAATGGATTTCTATCCCATAAAAGACGTATTATTAAAAAACTAAGTACTTTCTTCACCCCCAGGAATCAAAGCAACTTATTAGGCATTTAAAAGAGAAGAACTTACTGCATCTATCTCATTCAAAACCTTCCACTGCTCATAAGGCACTCCCAAGGCTTCAGCAGTCTGAATTGTCCTTTTCATCTGGCTGGTCCAAACTTTCAGATCTTTGATATTTTGCTCATTAATAAACTGTGCCAAGCTTTTGGCAAACTGGAAGAAAAACCAAGAGACACTGGATGAGGGCTCAGAGCCAACACAGAGCATTCAGTTTAGAATACACGGGTTCCAGCCTCTGTAAGCTCACTGCAGCTTTTCCAAAAGACTGTCAAAGTTTTTGCTAAGAAATACAACATACTCCATTATCCAAGAGGGACAGAAGAAAGAAAAGGAGTACAAAGAAAATACAAGTTTTCAGCACTTCCTAGTTTTCCTTCCAGGAATTTTCCTTTCAGCTTTAACTTGTGTACACTTCCCCAATTATCCAACTAGTCAGGATTTTACAAAAATATAGTTAAAAGATAAAGCCCTCTTGCCAACTGCTTTGTGCTGTAGGATAAAAAGGAATTTCAGCCAACAGAGAGACAAACAGATAAAACAGTACAAACCACAACACACACAGTGTCCATCCTGTTTCCACTACCCAAATACACAACCAAAAAAAAGTCATTTAAACTCATTAAGAGGAAAAGGCTGCAGAGGAGGAAAGCTGTAACTGCCCAGCACAAACACACACAGAACACAGTCACGCCTGTCTGGAGGTACATACCTCCTTCCCCCTGACAGACAGCCCAGGATCTCCTCCTATTCTCCCCTTCAGATTGAGCTCGCTCTCTCCGTGTCGGCAGAGGTAGATTGACCGAGGAGTCACATGGATATTCATGAGGTAGTAGACAATCCGGCTCTGGATGTGATCCATCACTCTGTTCACGAGATAACTCCTTCCGACATCCATAATTTTAATGTAAGAAAGATCCCTTGCATGAGCAAGTTGGGGGGGAAAAAAAAAAGTAAGATTCCACATTGTTTCTATTAGCACGTACCACAATCTTTCCACCCTCTCTCTCATTATAAAACAAAGGGGCGACAAGCCAAAGCAACGAAAAAATCCTCAATTAGCCATGGAATATGCATTAGTCCTAAGAAATAACACAGTACTCCAAAGGTACAGGATAAACTCTATTCCTTTCACGTGGAGCTGCACACATCACTTTCTTTTCTGCTTCCTTTCCTTGCACTTCATCCAAATCTAGATCCTACTGTTGGAAAAATACAGCCCACACACTGAAAGGGAGATTCAGTGGAGTCACTTAAGTTATCACAGCTGAATAAAATCTCCAGCTATTTTACAATACCAGATTTCTACTTCCCCAGGTTACAAATACTTTCCATCAGCAAGTGTTTGTCTGATTGCACCCAGGGGCCAAAAGGAATGGTCACTAATTACCCATCTCAATTAATCCCTCCAGAAAAACCAGGGCACCAGAAGAGCCAGGGAGTAGTCTGAAGCAAGACATTTTCTCAACTGCTCTATGAACAACTCTTTGTTAACAGTACTGTAATTTACCCCACCACTACCTTCTCTCAGCATCAGACAGCTATAATTTCAATTTTCACTCCTTATCCTTTATCATCTGAGCTATAATTCTAGAGCAGCCTCTAATTTACACAAGGAAAAATGTCTCATAAGCTAAATGTCTCATAAGCTGAAAATAACCACTATTGGTTTCTAGTGATGCGTTTGAGATCTCACACTGCAATAAAACAAGAAAACTGATAATGAAACCAAAAGGAGGTAGTGAGAAACAAGCATCACCACCCTCATTCCTGCCCGTGTTCCTTGGAGTTAATCATTACTATTCCAGCCAGGCAGAGCCATTAGGTCCATCCCGGGAATTACACACATGAACTGAGCCGATTGAACCGGCTTCACGCTGCTCACGCTCAATTACATTAAAATGCAGCTCAGCCTCCTCTGCAGCTCTGAGCAAGTTGGGGGGGGCAGCACCTGGGATGGCTGCAGCTCCAAATCCTACTCTGAAAATGGGCTCTAGCAAGAGGAACGGGGCTCCTCCTCACATGATTTATCCCTACCTTATTTTCAAGAGCTCAAAGTTAAAAAAGACCAGAAGAATGCGCTGGCGTGAGGATAAATAATGTAGCCAAGACAGTTTCTCACAGCCCTGCATCTGCAGGATAATTTTGCAAGCACGAAGAAATTAATTTAGTAGTCACATTTTTAAGACACATGTGTTCATAAGTAACCTTAACCATGCAAACCAATTAAGTTATGGTTACAAATCACTCAGGTCTCCTCTACATACCAAAACAAGTACCAACCAACCACTGTAGAAAGACTGGAATAATTGCTAAATGCTGATTCTATCCCAGAAGGATAATACCATTCTCCAAGTGGGAAAATCAAAAAGAATATTGTCCCAGACTAGACTCACTAGCCAATTTTCCTCAAACAAGGAAGTTTCCAGGCTACACCCCTGGAGTCAACACTCTCTAATTTGCCAAAGGAAAGTGAGCTCAAGACACTAAAATACATGACTTGAAAGCACTAATCCCCAATACAGGATGCCCCAACTCTTAAGAAAATATTTTAATAATATTGTGATCATCAGCTATGATCACAGTGTTGTTTCATCACTTACTTGTCCAGAGTTTCATCTAAAGTCTCATACGAGTTCTTGTAGCACTCTATTCTTTTCATGAAGTCTTCTGTTGCTTCATCATTACTACAGTCAACATAGTCAGGACTACCCAGCTTCACTTGCTGTTTAAAATAAAACCAGGAGAACAGTATTTAAGTTTCCTTCCCTTCTTCATGGATGTTTAAAGAAATAGGGAGTGAGAGAACACAACAAAATATTTTGTCTGCAACTTCATTAAAATACACGTAAAGCAAAAACAAAAAACTGTTCTTAAGAGAATTAAACTTCTGAGCTAGTAACATTCATTTGGACAGGGGAAAAAAATGGGGTTTTTTCCATTAATGAGAGCTAATGTGGGGTTTTTGCTCTTGGAAGGTCTTATAATGTACTGCTAAAAATACTGAGCTACTTTAAACTTCCCAAAAATCAAGCAGTAAAAGCAAACTTTCCTTTACTCACCACAATGTTTGCAGCAATGACCTCTGGATCGACACATACAGACTCCACAAAAAAAGTCTTCAGTCCAAATAGGAGCCACATGAACAGAAGGGAGGAAGAAGCAAGATGCATGAAAACACCTCTGGATGCTAACACACACGAGCAGCATGTTGCCCACTTTCATGCCAAGGCCTTTTTAACAGACTCATGTCTTAAACCTTCCTCCAGTTACTCAAAGCTTCTCCAGACCCTCTCATCAGAAATTCCTGGCTCACCATTCCATGACACATCATGCTCTGTACTCTTTTCCCCAACAAAGCTTGCAAGTGGAAAATTTTTGCAGTAGAAAAAACATACAATGGAAGAGGAAATAACAAATGCAGAGGATGCAAGTTCAGCCCCACAAACAGTTACTAATGCTTCTGAAAGAACACTTCAGAAGCATCTCAGCTAACAGAGTAGCCTCGCTTGAACAGAGGCTTGTGTTTTGCTGTGTCAAAGGCTTAGAGAGATTAAGTTTAGAGGAAATGAAAGATGACTGGAGAACAGCTAAATGTAAAACCAGAAGGCAGAAAGCCACAAAGTTTTTGGTTTGTACAGAACTGACACAGAATCCCCATTGTGTCTCTGCAGCAAGGATCTGAACTGCATGAAGAACCATATTTTAAATGTTCTTTCTGACACTGCACTCATGACCACAGGTCTAGGGTGACAGAATTGAAGCCACAGGACAAAATAGCTTAGCTCCAAACAATACAAACACTAAAGATAAGAAAAATGAGGACTGAACTACTTCTAATCACAAACAATGCTTAGGAACACAAAACACATTATTGATTAAACATCTAAGAAGGATGTGGCTTGTGCTAGTGCACTTAGACTACAGATAAGGGCAAAACTATTACTGCCTTTCTTGACCAGGCAATAGCTCAGAACTGCTTTGCTTTGACTCACCTTATATCCATTTTCTTCACCAAATTTATAAATAGTTTCTCTACGTTCTCGAGTTGTGTTTGTAGCATCAAAGACCTAGGAATAATTAAAGGGAGGGAGAGAAAGGAATTACAAAATCATCACAACCTGTGGAAAGCACTGTGTTAGTAACAACAGAAATATGGATTCAAAGTCCCTCAGTTGAGGGAAAGCACTGGAAACAATTCCCCTTCCTTCTACCCTACCACCTCAACATGCTCAACAGGAAAACAAAGACATTCCTACTTTACTCACATTTTTCTCTAAATACTAAAAATCAGTAATATTTTGAAAGCACTACTAGCAGAACATTGGATTTGGCAAAAGAAATCAGAATTTAAGCCTAGCACATAGTATAGGGGAGAGTCTTCGTCCTGGCCCATTCTCAGCATTAAATATTAAAGCATAAGTTTTTAAGTGAACTTATGCTACCAAAAAAAAAAAAAATAGCTACAATCAATCTGCTATTCAAAATGGAAGTATAAAACTTAAGGGCAGAAGATTTGCAAGAGTTGTAAATCCTGCCCATGAAAAACACGATCAATGCAGCCCTTTTTCTAGGAACGCAGTTTAGCTCTTAACAGGTCAGTGTTTTACTAAAGAATGAAGTTTGCCAAAGCATAACATTTACCACATGTACCCAGCAGAACTTATAGCTAATGGTTTTCCCTGATTAGTTAATAAAAACCCCAGGGCTCTCTCAGTAGTCTTAAGAAAAAAATTTTAAAAATTAGTCTCAATATGCAATGTCAACAGTCAAAGAACTGATGTTTTGCATCCTATTATTAAATACTCAGGTATGCATCACTTATGAGTTTCTCCTGCTCTCTTCAGACATTTCTCATGCCAGGAACACAACTGCCAAGCAATACAGAGGATACTTTTTTGTTCAGCAAGTCTTTACCTTCCACTTGCAACACTGAACTATCAAATGGACATGCAAGCAAAACAGCAGATGTGTTTAATGGTACATTGTGTGGAGCGCTGGCCTATAGTAATGTGGAGAGAAGGTGGACTTTTTTCTTGCTATTGGAATTACTCAGGCTGTGTATTATCCAGCAGACACACAGTGTTTAGTGCAGAAGCATCTTAAGAAGGTGTTTCCAACAGGACAAAACTTACAGCCACGTGCCCGTTCTCTTCACTGAGGTACTGCCGGACGTCGTTCAGCGCTGCTAAGGCACACTGTCTTCAGAAGGAAAGGAGCAAAGTCAAACGCTAGTTAAAGGCATTTCATTAATGCACTTGTGAGCAAAGTGCCCTGCAAATGTTAGATAATCTACCTCAAAAACATGGGAAAAACCAACAGAGGTCAGCCGAGCTACACTAAGGAAACGTGGCCATGTCACCTTGCTCCTCTGTGTCACTGATACAGCTGCACGTGTCCACAAAACACCCACCAACTCTGCTGACCAGGATACACTTCCACTGATCTAAAATAACAGCACTGAATCACCCCTGCAACCGTATGCTTTTCCCAATTACCTGTTCATACTTATTTGGTTCTTAATTTGATTCTCATAAAGCAAAAAAGTAAGTAAAATAAACCAACTTAATGCCTTTATCTTGTGGCCCCAAGTTAAAGTGGAGAGACAATATTTTTCAGCAATCTACTTACTCTCTTTTGAGCTATTGTATGAAAACTACTTATGTAAAAAAAAAAAATGTTCAAACAGGAAACAAAACGAAGTATTAGAAAATATCACCCCACCACAGTCACCAGCCCAGTGTAATTAGCACTGGAGACAGCTGAGGACACAAAGACCAAAAATCCCCACCCTGACATATTTTACACTTGTGTTAAATCTGGACAAGAACACATTAATATGCAACTTTCCTATGTCCCCAGCATTAGCATTATCTTCCAAGTCCATTATGATTCCTAACACATCAGTAATGCTGGAGGGCAACATTAACATTGTACACGATTTACTTGTTAGCAGAACAAAGCCCCATTTAATCCCAGAAGTACAGCCTCTTTGCAGTACCAACATAAAAGCCTGCCCATTTCAACAGCCCTTCCCTGCATTACTCCTCGATTTTGACTTCCAGACTGAAATTCATAACTTCTCTATTTACCATCTTCTGCAAGCACAGCTTTATCTTGAAAGAGAAATGAAGGCTTTCCAATCCTGACAGTATTTCCACATTAGCACAGTTAACAGATGTCAGGGGCTGAGATTCATCACTCAGGTCTCTACTGAATAAATACAAACCCTCTTTACTCATTGCTAACCAGGCAGATCATCTCACACAGCCCATTTCATGCTACATCCCTCACCATTTAGTCTAATAGGTGACACAGAGGCACATTAAAAGGTTTGGCTCTACCTGTAAGCAAAAGGTAGTGGCTTGCAAGGCTAATGCACTTTATCCCAACTGCTCTTTATCCCAAAGGCCTGGGAGATTCTTAAGCAAGCTGCTCCCCTTCGGCCTTAGCAATACTCAATGCTGCTGAGGGGGAAAGGGAAGGGAGAGAGAGGGGACAAGGCAAGGGACAGCCACAAAACAAAGTCCAGACAGTAGGAAAGACCAGACATTTTTGACGCGTAAGGTGAAGCTGAATTAAGAACAAAACAGTCCATATTTTAAGTAGCCTAAATAAGTATTATTTCCATCCGTCTCAAATTTCTGTTCCTTCTCATTTCATACTGCATGCTCTAAGTGCTTTCCTGAACACACTAAAAAAGTACAGTGAAAGCTGAAGAAAATCAAAAGACCTTCTCATTTGATCTCCTCTAGGAAAGAAGCAGCTCCCTCTTGCTCTGACCTTTCTCCTCGTTTACCCTTTTTTTCCTCAAGGTCTGTCACAACATTAAAGCACTGCCTCTTTCTAGGCAAGAGCAGAGATTCAAAATGCTTCATCTGGACACAGGAGTTGACTCTGGTTCTCTCCTTGCTTTGCACAGCATTAGCAAAACACGACAATTTTTGAGGCACTGCACTGACTGAATGAGGCACCTGCATGGTGGCCAATAACACAATTCCAAGGAGAAAATTATGTTTGATTCTCACTCATTTAAGCAAATAATGATGAATGCATTCAAAGTGCTCCAGATGAGCAATTCCACCATGCAAATCAAAAAGAAAAGCAGTTATGTGGGGTTTTTTTTTCTTTATGAACCAAACAAAAGCTCTGAAATGGGATTTTAGGAATTACGCAGCAGAAAGAGTCACATCTATTAGCTGATAGCTTACAAAAATATAGGAAAACTAGTAACTATTTGTTAAAATTGTTTTTGAGTGAAAGTATCCTAGAGTATCTACAGGACTAACAAGAGTCACATCCTACTGAAAAGGAATCAAGAAGGACTTCTCTGCATTTTTCATGCTTGAGATGAAACAATCAAGAAAAAAAGACTCCCAAATTTTAATCAACCTAAAGAAATCATTTTCCCACCTTCTCTAGAATGTCTTTTCCTGCAGTCTCCCTAAGGTCTTCTGAACATACAAAAATGCAACTTCAAGCCATCTCTAAGAGCAAATTACACAGGATATCCTTTTTAATACAATGAGCATGGTGTACCAACGACACTCAAAACTTACTTCCTGATTTTCAAGCCTTCTTCATTGTCAGGGAGGAAGAATTCAAAGGATTTATACTTTTTCACCAAATCTCGACGATACTGACCGACATTGAATTCTGCCAAGAGAAACCAGCATTAGCAGGAGCCAACCACAGTCACGTGAAAAGGACAAAAGTTATGACAACTTTGAAACCAAATTTCCTGCAAGGATAAGACAACTCGTCCTGTAAGAAGTCAATCTATCATACTTCTTGTTTTTGTTTTGTGAGGTTTAAAATAGCAAGACAGCAATAAATCTTGGAAATAGCTAAAGAACTTTTGGGCTGCACTCACTCCACTTCAGTGGCCATACTGTAGTGCCTTTGTCTGCCAGCTTGCCTGGACAACAAAAAGAATTTATTTTCTCCTTTTCAGGGGTTATTCAAAGTCTATAAAGGACTACTAATAATTATTAGTATTAATAATAATAATTATGATTATTAGCTTTTTCTTCTATGTATATGTGCAGTGAAACAGTATTCAGATAGCACCTCCCAAAACTTACAGCTCTTATTTAAGCAAGGCAGAGCTCTAAATAGAACTAAACAATCTTGCTTTAGGTAAACAAAACTTAAAATTCCAGCAGTGGAAACATTTCTTCAGAACCCTGCTCAAATATTTCTATTCCTTAAGGATTAGTATTTCACAACCCCTATTCCACTTAATGGAAAAAAACCAAAAAGATAAATTGTTAAAACAAAACAAAACAAAAAAATTTTTAAAAAATCATCCTAAGTATGGAACATAATCTTACTGTGATCTCATAGCAGTGGTCAAAAACCACCTATTCCTTATCTGGGCAAAGGTACAGAAGGTCCATGGCCAAACACGTCACAATATCAGGTATGGGATTAGGGCAAGACAAGTTCTGCTTTGCCTCAGAGCAGAATGTCACTGAACCCTAATTAATTTCATTCAACAGCTCTGAAAGCAGGTCTCTGAAATGCAATTAATGTTTAAGTTATTTCAGACCTACGGGTTTTTTCTGTTGAACTGCAAAAGCTTTTGGTTTAGTTTTTTTTTTTTTAACATTAAATCACACTGAAGTATCCTGTTTGAGATGCTGCCAAGGTACAACACTATTTGTCAGACTTCATTTCTGGAAAGAGGAAAAGAAGCAGTAGACACAACTATAATGTTGCAATTAAGAAAAAGGACATAGAATAAAAGAGTTCAAGAATCAGCTGCTGTATACAGATTGCTGTTGGGACTGGAGGCAGAGGATAAAGACATAAAAATTATTTTTTTCCCCAAAAGTCAAGTTTTGTTTGAGCTCAGCAGTGTTGATGGAATTTTTTCAAGACATGAATTATAGAACAATCCAGGTGATTCTGTGACGGTTTTAATGAGCACTGGCCACAGTGATACATGAAAGGGAGGGTCCTGGTAAGAAAAACAGAAGGTGCAAGAAGTTCAGATGGCCAGAGATGTCAGACAATAGCCCATTAAAAACAAAGAATAATGAATTTCATGAGAAGGAATAGTTGCTGCCAGAGGGCCATGCACAGCAAAGGAAAAAGTGCTATCTAGTGGGACAATCTTCAGCCTTTATTCTTGGCATCCACGCCTATGGAAAAGTTTCCCAAAGCTAACTGGTATCACAACCACAACTATTCAAAAAAGCTTCCAAGGCTTAGTATCTAAAAACCACACTGCAACACAATTCTATTCAGACATCTAATTGACCTCGTTTCCTTCAAAAAGCACAGACAAAAGTCCTCTGTACTTTTAACCATTTCGGAGTCTAAACAACAGAGGATTTTGGAAGGAAGAAAACACAGAAATGATGGCTGGAATGATTCAACCATCACCAACCTAGGTTATTTACCTCCACCTTCTGTTCTTGAACTCTCCAGCTTACTTAATGTTACATGAAAAGATGGCATTTATCTTTTCTCTGGTTTACATAACCTCGTCATTTGAACCATCTGTCTCAGAGAACAAGAACTCTTGCTAAATTAAGCACACACTAATTTCAAGACATTAAGAGCCAAAGGGTAGCAGATGTTAGGGCTACTCGACACTGATCCTGTATCAGTTCAGTCCCACCAACTGGAAGAATTAGGGAAAATGTCATCTATTCCCTCAGCCAGGCAGTGAGGTGTTTTACATTGACTTCAGTAAAATTGCATCACTGAAGACACAAACAGAAAGGGTCTGTGGTTTTCTGAGAAAATCCAAAGTCACCCTTTCTCACAAAAACAAACAATACCCAGCAACCCAGGACAGAAGCTCATGGCAACTTTATGTTGCACATTTTCGTAGAATTAGGCTGCAATACTCTACCTGATTTTCATTAAGCACAAGTGTGTGTGTTTTCTGATGTGCTGCTCACAGTAGCCCATGGAATTTTTCCTATAGCTGAGCCAAACCACACCTACAGTAAAATCAGTGTTTGGGATATATTCAACCAAGCATGAGCCAGATGTGGATAATGTCTTGTTTGTTGTCCAAGAGTGGACTTCTGCTTTTTTTTTCACACAGTGAAGTGCTCAAACTCAATGACATATATACATAACACATCTCATAAATTTATGTTAGATATGTATCTAACATACAAACATTTTGTCACCTTGGATATAGGCTAAACTACTTAGATTGTTATTCCATTTCAGCCTCATGGATAAAATTGAACTCTCCAACTAGCTGATACTGGTCATGAGAAGGGTTAAATCATGTGAAAACAGTCAAAATCAAGTGATAATTTAAATCCTGTAAACTCTCATACTTAAACAATATATGCCCCATAATGTCTCTTCTAAATAAAGCACATTTTAAAAGTTTCTAAAAGCTTAAGAAAACACCAACACAAAAAGCTTTACCCTAGAATCAAAAGGCAGTTTAAATATAGGCCAGAACTTTTCATCTTGACTCCTTAGAGCTACTAGGAAATACATCTCTGAATATCCAGCCAACACTCCACACTTTAGTATGATCTCATATGTTTAATGCCATTTAAATTATTAACTAGGCATAAAGCTACTATTACTGCACTGGACACAGAATCACAGCTAGAAGGGTCTTTCTCTTCTGCAAGAGAGAGGGGAAGGAAGGGGAGGAGGCTGCTCAGAACCTCAAATGGACTTAGGTCCTGTTTACTGGGCCCTCAAGATACGACAGGAGCCCAGCCAGGTCCTTGGCACAGCCAATCTGAGCCATTTCCTGCCCAAAATACACACATAAATCCTTAAGAGGGTGATAACAAGTGTCAATTGGCTGCCTCAGTCCTTGGGCTCTTAGTATTTAGACAAAGAACTGCAAGTCATTCCACAAACACAAAGAAGCAGAGAATTGCAAGTAGCACAAAGTTCACAGAGAAAAAAAGATGGGAGAAGTCTGGAAGTTTAACCCAGAAGTGCCAACTGCTCAACTGCTTGTAAACAACATTCCTTTTCACCCACATGAAGAAAGGAAAAGAAGGAAAAAATAAATAAACAAAATGGGCAGTATTTAATGATAAGGGGAAATGGTTGATTTAGGCACCTGGTAGAACAACGAGGTAAAGGGATAGTCAACAGAATTTGACTAATTAACACTTAAACAGTGCAGAGTGCCTGTGTATGTTATTGCTTAAAAATACATTAACAAAGCAGAAGGATTTTAAGTAGTCAAACTTGGCAACGAAACTACTGGAAATCAGGTTTATAAACCACCTAACATTGTGCCCTGCCCTTCTGATGTAAACAAAAGTAAATCCATCACCTTTCGTAGGCACTCCAATCCAATTTAAATAGCGTGTCAGCTTCTTCGAGATGTAGGTTTTTCCTCTGGCTGGGAGACCCACCATGACAATCAGAGTAGGGCAATTGGTCATACATACTGGAACAGAAACACAGGAAACCAGGATTTACCAACAACATTCCCACAGAGCAAAGGCTCCTGCTGCAGTGGGAAACCCCTCTCAGTGTGCTCTCCGAGGAGGTGACCGCCCCGGCAGCTCATGCACTGTGCCTCCCTCATTCAGGGGTTCTACTGCAGGACAGCGAACCTGACCACGTGTCTTACACTGAATTTTGGAAGGGCGAGTCAGTGGTAGTGCAATGATAGATGTGTGAGTTGTGAACAGGCAGAAAAGAATACACCCGTGTATTTGCACACAGAAACAACACCAAAGGAAAAGACACCGACATTGTACGCCCCTGTGTACCTCAGTTCAGTGCTTGCATTGAAAGGAAACAGCAAGGTGTACAGTTTTTAAATAATTTTTACATTTTTAAGACAAGACTGAAACACTGCTCAACCTTTTCTTGATTTTGAGCAAAAAAGCCTGACAGAGGGAGCTTAATACATTATAGTAAGACGTGCTACTCACTACTGATTGTTTCTCCTTTAAACATAATTAACATTAAAATCTCTCTTGAACAGAGCTCATTTTGGCTGCTGCTAAGAATAAGGCACAAGTATTCTACACAATCAAGTGATCTCTGATATAGAGATATGTACAGAAATACTCTTAATCAAAGCCAGAGCGTTTAATTAAAAAAACACACAACACTGTAGAAAGTTGAAGGAATTATATGTATAATCTGAAAACCTTGATGCATTTCCTTTCAAATCACAAGGCTTTGAACATTTTAGCAGCACAAAACTAAGGATACCTTGCATTAACCTATCACAGCTACAAGGAACTGCCTAAAAAGAAAGAAGATATTAAAGCAATGCAGATACCACCAGCTCCCACCACCCTCTATTTTTAAGGGAATTAATTTCTGTAGAATCCACATGTGTATCTATTTCCTCAGGACAGAGAAAAGACATCAATTCACTCCAAAAGACTAAATCTCAGTGATTAGCTGCAAGGCATAACTGAACTGTTGTACAAAGCACTGTGATTGCTCAAGATTCCCAAACTTTGGATTGACAAAGTCCCATCCCACAAAGTCATTTGCACAAATCTGGTGCAGATAACTTCACCACAACAGATCAAAAAAGAACAAGCAGACTAGCAAAGGCAGATGTGCTGTCTTAAAATGCACATTGAAAAACACAAAACAAAACCCATTAAAAATGCACCACTTTTCATTAAAAATACACCACTTTTCATCAGGGAGAGGAGGTAAAATGGTACCCAACCTCAAATCCATGAAACAATCAACTACTCCCTGTAATGAAAGCTACAGGGAACTACAGGCAAAGCAAAACAGATCCATCCAAACTTGACCAAGTCTCTGGAGGGACATTGGTAAAAGCCCTCAGTGTAAGTTCCTGTGTGCACAAGCCTATAAACAAGAAAGATAATAATTTCTTGTCCCTTTTCTATTTGTCGTAAGTTCAGACAGTGAAGCCCCTATCCAAGTGGGTGAAGGAAGTCTCTGGGGAAACAAGGAAGTCTATGAAGTGCCAAGAGCACAGTGCTTATTAAGCCTAACAGCCTCGTTTCCAGCTTTAAGGACAGCAAAATAAAATACCGAGATGAGAGAAACCCCTGAGCGCCAAGAAATTTTAAAAGAAGACATTTTTCTTCAAAGCCTCTTCAAAAGATTCTTCACCTGAAATAACTAGCTCGAATTTTGAACAATTTTTCAATACAAGCAGTGAAGTAAGAGCTGTAAAAGACAAACGAGGATCTGTACAGAAAGGCTCTGCACACAGCCCCAACTCCTCCTGCTGTGCAAGGAGCAGTGCTGAAACAGGCTTTTCTACCCATTCCACGCAGAATTTACAGCTAACTATTCTTATAGTACCTCTTTCTTTTTTTCTTTTTCTGCTGTTGGGGTAAGCCATACAAATTTAACCTTCTCACAGAACATCTGTCTTTTGGTAATGCAACATTAAATCTGTACTGGAGCAAACTAAGGGTTGGGAAGCTGCCGTGAAGTGACCTGCAAACCACTTAGATGGTCGCTTCACAGATTACACCAACAGCTAAATTTCTAAATTAAGTCCTACTGCCTGCATGGGTTTATAACAGATTTTCTAACCAAGCAGCAAACCAGATCAACACAACTATAATATGCACAGGGGACATTCAGTGTGCCAGTCTGCTATCACCTGCATTTTTACATCTATTTCCTCAAAGAAATTACAAAACTAGCAAAGCTGCCTTTGCCAGAGCCCCATGTGTCCAGCTTAACAGGCACATCTCACCTGTTATTCCAATCACCCCGGTGGGTAACCACAGAGCAGAAACCAAGAGAAACCCACTCCAACAGGTGGCAATCCGACTCTCATTAGGTGCCAGGCTGACCAGGAGTGCTTTTACCCAACAGACAGATGTCCCTGTGTTTATAAGGAGGAATACCACTGATCCCAATGATCCCAAATACGCTGCTTTTACAAAACGCCACAGCCCTGCACACAACACTAGACAGCACATGGTGCTACAGCACACGCCACCCCTCAGTGCTCGTCTTTAACAAAAGCATGGCAGCCCACAGTTTAAAATTCAGAGCACTAAAAAATGTTTGGTGTTCTGGATTCGATGGCCACCAGTGGCTGCAGCCTCATCCACCTGCACGGGTGGCACTTTGTGACAAACACACCTGTGCACTGGGAAGTAGAAGCCAAAGGCACCTGTGCTGGCCAAAACAGCACATTCACAGGCAGGATAACAGCACATAAATAAATAAAAAGCACACAAAGCAGCTATTTCACTTCTTCTGTACCTCAGTGTAGCATTCTCAACACACATAAGACTCAGCACAGCAGACTATTTCCTCCCCTATGATCCTGTGTAATTAAAAAGGCTTAATTTTGTTCATTAGCTCAGTAAAAAAGTTAAGACCAGAACAGAATGTGAATTTCTGAGGATGTATCCAATACTCCAAAGAAATTAATTATCTTTCACTTTATCTAAACCACAGCTTTCTCAACAGAATACTGCCAACAATCACTGCAAGCATGGAGGAATATTCATTCCAATGAAGGTATTTTCAATGTCAGTGTCTCATGGCTTACATTTTCCCTTGAAGAAATGTAAGCAAGCTTGACATGAGGAAGTAGACTGATAAAAATAGCCAAACATACAAGTTACATATATGTAACTCCTAGTTTCCCAGTAGTGTTCAATCCCCCTTTTCACAGCACCTCACCATCATTCAATTTATATTTAAAAAAAACTTCCAGTACAAAAGTAGTTACAAGTATGTGAGTTAGAGCCAAGGCAGACTCCTAAGGGCAGCTTTCTCTCCACTCCTTACCCACTGGATTGTCTGGTTTATCTCCAGAAATATCTCTACACGGTCTAGTCTCCAGAAAACAAACTCATACTTCACTACTCCTTCACATATATAACTCCTGAGGGTTTTCTGACAGCCCCAACCTGTGGATGTGCCATCAACACTAATTTTGTTAGAGGAACACATGCAGTCAGAACAGTAAAACAAAACTTACAGGTTGTACACCATCATTTGTTAAAGATGCTCTAAGACTTCAGTCAGCTTTTCATTTAAAACAGAAGTTTGTAATATCTGCGTTCAAAAATGTTTATAAACAGCATTGCCAAAAAGAGGGAAAAACACACCCAAAATACCAATCAGAGAGGGAAAATGGCCAAGTGATGAAGTGCTGCAACTGAAGCAAAGTCATTATCCCCGTTTAATATTTCTTAAACGTTAAAGAACAACACAGCAAGTTGCAGCTCGAAAGTACAATTACGACTGCCTACCCTTCTAAAGTTTAAGACTTAACAGTCAAGGAAAGAAGAAATTACATGCTTATTTCTTGCCTCTTAGACTCTATTGTGAAATAATGCAAATGCAAAAGAAGGTTGTGAAACCAAACTGGGTCATGGAACAATCTAGATCAGCTGTGCTGCAATTCATCAGCCCTCAAAACTCTCATGGATCTTGTGAAACCAGAGTCAAGAGTTGATATTTTCCAGGTTCACTTACTACCAAACAAATTATCAGCTGTCCTTTCCTTTCACCCAGAATCAGATTTTGTTTTATCCTTATATCTGTTAAGGACAGATGTTTTTTGTATCAAGCTGTTACTGTTAGAGATCTGAAGTTTACCAAGTATTCTTTCAGTCTCTATGGCCTTCAATTCAAGGCCTGTTCTCCAAAAATCCTGTACTATTTTAGAGGCTCATACACAAGTATCTGACTTTAAGCCAACATAACCACCCTTCCAAATAAGGTTAGCCCTACATGTTTTAGCCATCACTTATCCAAGTTAACCATTGCTAATGCATTGTATCCTTTTGATCAATGATGACAACCAGTCTTCCTTCTTTGCATCCCACAGGGATGAGATTCCCATCCTGCTGTTCTACCTGAAGAGAATCTGCTCCGAGACCTGAAGGAGTCTATTATCTTCTCATTTGTCTCTCCCCTTTTTGTCCAAACCACCAGCTTTTAACATCACCTTGGTACAAGGGATTCAGAATTCACATTTGTCCCCTGGCCAGCCTGGTGCCACCAGCTGCTCCGAGCTGCTCTGTCATCCACTTCCTCAGGGTTACCATTTGCTTCCTACAGCTTTGATGCCAAGAGCAATGATCCCATCACACATCCTGCTCCTCGGGCACTATCCTAACCTCATTCGCTCTCCTATTTTCAGTTCCTAGGATTAGGAGCCTAAATACACACAAGCAGCATGTGCTCAAAGGGTAGAGTTCTTTAGAGCAGAGATAATAATTTGATACTTTTTTCTGGATGTACATTTCTACTGTTATACCAACAGCAAATCACAATTATTAGAATGACCAAATTCCACCAGCTGTAGGGAAACAAAGCATTTAACTGTAGAGGGAGGGAATGTTTAACCACAGGAAGTTCACTATTTATCTCTCACTATAAACATCCTCTGCTGGCCTCCCCAACCAACTTTCACTAGGGCCTACTTGGCTATTTATTTTTTATGTCCATGTTTACAGGCCATTGCTTGATTCAGAGCTTAAAGCAATCTGAACATCCAATGCCAAGAAGAGCTTTAATTCAATCTATTTACAGACAAAACTTTTCACAAGTGACCATAAAAGGCAAGCCACAGCTATTAATAACAATATGCACTTTCAGTGCCTTCAGGTGTGACTTTGGAAGGTCATCAGAACAGTTACCTCGGCCGTACCAGTGGCACCAGCTGTAAAAGCTGCCTGCTCAGTAGGCTGCACACAGACAACTCCTCCTCGAAGACCTTGTAAGGCACAGACTGAAAGAACTGGCTCTTCAAAGCCCTGGGACAGCTAAACCCTGGCACTGCTCAACAGATTTCTTCTTCCACAGACAACCGTAGTTGTTACAACTTTTAGAAAATCACACTAAAAACAGCTAACACGGGGAAGTCCTTTTGTAGGCAAATCTGCCGAGTCCTTAACTGGCAGTGTGTAGGACTGCTCATCCACCTTCTAGAGGCATAAAGACTAAAGGTAGTGCAGATAAAGGTCAGCAGCACGAAGGAGAAAATAAAAATCCCAGCCAAAGGAGGCTGAAAGAGTTCATCCTGTTTAGCCAAGAAACTCAGAACACAGAGTGACTAACTTCACTTTTCCCACCGTAAAGCTACACTTGAGGACAAGGAAACCACTTCCACCACTTGAGCTGGTATTTTTGGAACAGTAACATTTGACACAGTTACCTGAAGCAGCAGAGAACGGGAACTGGTCAGCCCCACACAGCCCCAAGTGATCCATGTGGGCAGTCCATCCTGAGCTGCCCAGCACAGCTACAGCACCCACAGCTCACACTGCCTCACCAGAACACAGATACATGCAAGACACAGGGAAATCTTAGGGAAAAGGACTCTGCAACACCCTTGCATGGGAAAAATTACCAAGTGTTCTCACTTTGCTGAAACGAGATAGGTGATGTTATCAAGAAAGAGTAACTTCTGCTCCTCTGCAAGCTGTTTGTAATTCTTATGTATCACAAATAACTGCAGACTTGTTACGGGTAGAGCTGCGAAACGATTTAAAAAAAAATTGCAGATCTCTTCCTAGCAAAAGGGTTTTTTCACTTGTAAGGGGTCTTAGGCATTAAATTTATAGAATCCTACAAAAAAACCCCACAGGCATGTGAAATATTTTCTAAGTTACAGTCAAGTGAAGCTAAATAATCCTGCCAAGATGACTGTCCATCATCAAATTACACGTGACCCATATGCAATTTCGTTGTTGGGGTTTGGGGGATTTTTTTGTAAAACAGTATCTGTGTCAGAGCTATAGCAGATATTCCTCTGTTTGGAAAAGAGATGCCACATTAAGGCTAAAATGAAGCCATCTCCTTAGCATGTTTACAAAAGCACTTATATACATGTTCTGACCCTCTTCCTATTTCAGCACTCATCTCAACCTACCATGCGTTCAGATGCTGCAGTAACTCAGTTCCCACAGAAACACACTCCTGCCTGCTTGCCCAGCACACGGCAAGAGAGTCTGGGGTGGGTTTTTGGGTGTTTTCGTTTTTTTTTTTTTTGTTTTTGTTTTATTTTTCAGCAAGGGCAGGACTAAAGCAAGAGCAGACAGAGCCAAGGCTGCAACCCATGGACTCCTGCCACACCGGCAGAGCCTCAGCTCTGTCAGCAGAGCCTCTTTGCATGACAAATACAAACATTTCCACACGACAAAGCCCCTTTTGTCTGCAAAACTGCCGTGTACTGGACCTCAGTTACTTAAGTAAGGGGGGAAAATTAAATAAAGAGGGGGAAAAAACAACCTGTGAGGCAAAGTTTGTTAATGAACTATGGTTTACAAACGCCACAGCCAAAGTCTCAGGAGGCTGATGACTTGGTTGGCTGCACCTCAAAATATGGGAAGTCATTAACTCATAGAACAGATGGGCTGATACAGCACTGGCCTTAAAGGAAAACAAAAAAAAAAAAAACCAAAGGAACACAACAACCAAAACAAGAACACAGTGACATTTTTAGGCCTCTCTCCAAGCCGAATATACTGAATACAAACGCTCCCTGACACCAGAGCGCCTAAAAGAAACAGAAAACCCACACAAACCCGCTAAACACCAACAAAAGCAACCAGAAAACATAATTATTCCAGCCGAGCTTCCCTGCCTTCCGCTGGGCACCGAGCCAGCAGCTTCCGGGCTCGACCCTCCACGGGGGACCCGCGACCGCCGCCCGCGCAGCCCCCGGCAGCGACCGACCCGCCGCGCTCGGGCTGGGCTCCATC